>OZ014520.1:133570290-133644269 GCA_963966055.1 Lathyrus aphaca | reverse complement strand
ATGTTTCTTTAGAACATAGCTTCATATCAATAGCAATCTTAGTTAGTGACACTATAAATAAGGAGCATGAGTAAAATGTCAAATTATCTAGTTCTATTGAACATTGATTGAGTCTTGTACTGTTTAAAAAGTATAGGGTGTGTTTGTTTCCTCTATAAGGGCAAGGTGACTCAGAGATCTTAGACGGTATATTACAAGTTTGGAGTGAGGGCTAGCTCACAGTGGTGAGTAACCCTATACAATGGTTTATAAGGTTGTTCGAGGGACCAACTCACGTGAGGTGAGAGGCACTGTTGGTGGTCAGCGTTGCTGGGTTATAGGAGGGAGTTAGATTGACATTGTTAGGGATACTAGGAGTGTAGTGCTCTTTGAGTAGTGGTAAATGTGTATGACATGAGAGTCCCTCCTATTCCCTTGAGGGATAGTATATTTATAGGGATTCCTGAGGCCTAGGTTTTTTCATCCTAGACGTGGTCTCAATCGTTTCCCACTTACTAGGGAAGTTATTGAACGCCTATCTTTTCGGAGTCAACGAGGACTCACCCTTACTTAACGCATTTTTTGGTGTTACACTGGATTTTTCGACTTAACTATAAATGGTAAGTATTCACTAGGCTAGCCATAAATATGCCACATGAAAGATAAAAACAGAGTGAGTCAAATCATCAATATGACTCAAGGTCAGAGGTCACCTAAGGTGATGGTGATCGAATGTGGTATGGTCGAACGACATGGTGAAAAGTGTAGGGACTTAATGAAATTGAGTATTATGATATGTTAGCCACTTAGTGATATTGAATATTATGCCATGTTGGCAAAGGGTGGAGTCCATTATTACAATGGAATACCATGCCATATTGGTTATGGTTGGAGTCCATCATTAAAATGGAAGTAATGTCGACTCAGTTCCCACATGTGTAGTACATCACTATAATAGAAAAAATGTTGACTTGGGTACTATATGTGGAGTTCACCACTACAATGAATAATACGTTGAAACATGTTACTTTAACACAGTCGACGTCAAAAGTTTCGACGAGGGTATTTAGTTTTTGGCGCCAACAGAGAAATTGAGAGATTCAAATAATATCACAAGGCAGGAACTACTGCATCAACATCGAAGATTACTTATAACGTGGGGTGTAACACCCATTTTTCCCAGTTTCAGTATTATATAACTTTTCATAAAAATCAGAGTTTAATCACTAAAGTGAGTTGTCACATCGATTACCAACACAATTCATTTATTCCAAAAACAAGCAGCGAAAATAATTGTTTTAACATCAAATGCCCAAAGGCTTTACAATTCAATCAGAAGTATTATTCATTAACTCAACACTTATTATAAGAAAGTTGATTAAAAACTAGATGGAATGTTGTCATAAAAATCCCCGTCCATGTTACATATCAGAGCTCCTAGGACACGGACTTCACATCAAAGCACTCCTTAAGTACCTGAATTATCTGCACTTCCGAAGAAGCACAGACGCCACAAACAAATAAAGGGGTGAGAATTGATTTCATAATATAACGGTGCAAATAACACCTCAAAGGATAATCATAAACTCAAACACATCAACTAACACCAATCAATCATACAAACATATGCAATGTGACTCACTGACACAATGCAACAATGCAACAGTGCGGTACCAACTTTCAACAATGGTTCATTAATTCGAACTCGGATGTATCGCTTACGCTCCACCGAGACACGATCATCCTTGCACCAATGATTCACAATGAATCTGAATGATCACTTACGCTCCATGGAGACATGATCATTCCACCAAATGTGTATGCATATGCAGACTCAATCACATACACATAATACAACACGCATGAACATTCATGCCCTCACGATCCATATGATCCACCCGTTATCAATCACATCATTATATCATTCATGTTAAGCATATCATAATTTCATAACTACAATTCGTTAGATTACTAATCACTTATGCTACTTGTATAAGCCTCACAATTACATTCATTAAAGTTGGATATCAAGTCCTATAATTTAACATTAAACCTCAAGTTATTGCCTTAGAACACTCATAGAAACTTAAGCTAGAAGAACGGACCAAAAGTGCATTATAAATTCACAATTTTTCAAAATACTGAGGCCTGACACGGCCTCCCGTGTCCCCTGACACGGGTCGTGTCAGGTGCTCTGAACACGCTTGTAAACACCCCAAATTTGCCCTCGCCCATTCACACCATGTCTTGTGATTGTTTCATATTCATAAACTCAATCATACCATCTCACATTACATTTTTGATTCACTGCATGGATTCTAAGTCATCTGCATCTAGGGTTTGTGATCTGAGCAATCCAAGAGCTTCTTGAGCCACTCCAAAGGCCATCAATCACTTCAAAAGGGTCCATGTATGTTAAAGCATCATATTATATCCTCTCAAAGTCAGGAATGTCAAAGAATCACAAGAACTGAGAATGATATGGAAGCAGAGTCAGGTTTGACTGCACAGTTGACCTAAAATTAGGGTTTTGGTTTCAGAGGCCATAACTCCAAATTTTTTGGTCATTATTGTTTCTATTGGTCTCTATATGGTATAGGGAGTATGCATATCAATTTTCATGAAGAAATTCCATGGAGAAGTCATCTGATCAAGAGTTGACTTTTCAAGCAAGTCAGTGCAAAATCAGGGCATCTGAGACCCCCAATGACCCAACCAAAGGGCATTCTTCATCATTTTGATTGTATATGATCTTTATTTGATCATAGAAGAGGTTGGAAGTTCACAAAGTTGAAGAATTTCAAGTCTTTTGCAAAGTTGACTTTTTGGGCAAGTTTGACTTTTAATGGAAATGTCATTTTATGCAACTTTTTCAACCCTTACTTTTTGATTCAAGAAAGCTTCAAATGGAAAAACTTTGGTCATGAAAGTTGTAGAATAGATCTTTCCCTTTTCAAAAAGTACAAGGACATGACCTAATTCATTTTGGATCAAAAGTTATGGCTCATCAAAGTTGGCAAAAATCACTTAAATTCAAGTTATGCACCAAATGGAAAAACTTGCAAATTCTTGTACCAAGGCAATTTGTGACTTCAAATTGATGTCTAACCTTTACAAAAACATCACACAAGTCCTAAAAATCAGAATGGGCCAAGGGATCACATGTTTTATGGCTTGTGAAGCAAGACTTTTTCATGAAGAACCAAAAGCAAGCCAAGTTGCAAAACACATGATAACTTCTCATCCACTTGCTGGCTACTTTGCTGATCAACCCTAGCCTTTTCCCTCACCATGCTGCGCAGCACACCCACCTTGTACTTGGCTAGAGATTGACCCATGCTTCTCTTACACAAAAGTTGACAATTTGCAAAAGCAACCATACCTATCACAAAAGGACATGTCATGTCATCTGACCAATGGCATTTGTTTATACAAACAAAATGCAAGCCAAACCACACAAGAAGCAAGCCTGAAACTCACCACAACTCAGCATTCACAAAATCACTTCAACTTGCATTTTCCTTCGAAACTCTCTCCACAAGCCTCAAGCACAAAGACAAACTTCACAAACAATCTCAACTCACTTCACTGATCACAAACCAACCATTGTTTTGGCCTGAAACCTCCCACATCACAAATACGATTTTCTCATTCCCTTGGCCTGAGCTTCTGCCAACTTGCTCTAGAAGTTACATAAACTCCAACTAAGTGTCAAAAGCTTCAAAGGAAGATCATTGGGACTTGTTTGAGCCAAAGAACAAGCCAGAAAGCTCCTGAATCGAAAGCTCAATCTCAGGTAGCTTCATGAACTTTTTTTCCAGAACTTGCTTTTTAAGTTTCTAAATGATAAAGCATGCTTCCCTGAGTTCACTGAACTTGTTACTTTTGAAAAAGATTGAGAAATGAGGTTGTATGATGTTTCTGAAATTTTGACAGTTTTTGATGTTTGATTCGAATCTTGTTTTTGTGTTGAAATAAATGATTTTTGTTGTTTGAATCTTGTTTAGAATGAGTTAAGGATTGATTCTGGAGAGTTTGACATGTTTTCATGGCGTATTGAGAGAGATTGAGTGAGAGACCCGCCGGAGAAGATGACCGGAACACTGTTCCGGTCATCTGAAAGTCATTAGGGCTGGGATTAGGGTTTAATCATTAATTAGTGGAATTTGAATTTGAGCCGTAGGATGTGGCGCCAAGTCTCTTCCCGCGCGCGTATGTTTGAATCTGGATCATTGGATGTGCATACTTTTCTATTTTCAGTTTTATTTCATTTTTATTTTCCATTTAATTACATTGTTTTCTCCAATTTATTAAAAATAGCAAAATCATTTTAAAAATTCGGAAATTTTTTATGCACACTTTTATTTAATTTCAGAAACCAAAAATATTTTTATTTTTATTTTTTGCATTCAAAAAATATTTTTAAATATTTAAAAGTTTATTTTTAATTAATTAATGAGAATTAATTAATTAAAAATACTTTTAGGTATTTAAAAATCACCAAAAAATTCATGAAACATTTAAAAACATTTAGAAACATTGTCCAACCCTCAAACCAAATTTCTTTTTTGATCTTGATGCATTTTGAGAATTTTTCATGGATTTAAAATCATTTTAATGCATTATTTTGATCCAAACTTCCAAAAATCATTTCTGCCTAACCATTGAGAGTTGGACTTTGATTCTTTTTGAATTGTGTTTAGCATATCATGTAGTTTGTGATATTAATTTGGCATGAATTGATCTTACATTTTCCATTTGTTTGCCATTTTTCTTGTTAAGGAACCCTAAAACCCTAGAAATTTTAAGAAATTCACAACCCTAATTAGGTTAAGAGTTGGAACCTCTCCTTTGGGCAGTGAGTTAGTATAGGTTTAGGGTTCCCTTGAATGCATTTTCAATTTTTTATCTTGATGTTTGCTTCTGATTTTGGTTTTTGTTTGAGGCATTGATCATAAACCCTAATTTGAGCTTCCATATGCATCCATCTTGCATTTGCTTGCATACCTTGACTTGCCATAGCATTTTGTGCATCCATTTGATTAATTTGACATCTTAAGACATATTGAAAGCATGTTTGATCATTTCATATTGCATTTGTCATGTTGTATGCCATTTGCATTTCATAAGCTTGTATGATCATCACCATGCCTTGTTTCATGTTTGCATCATCTCATAGCATCATTATCATCTCATATATGCTTCTGGTTTTGATTTTCATCATGCCATTTCATCTCATTTTGCATTGCATTGCATTTCTTTCACTAACTTTTCAGGTGGTAAGTTATCTTGAGAAGTGAATTTGCCTTCACTTCTCACAACTTCTTTTCATCTCTTTTATGCATCCATGCTGCATTTTGTTATGTGTTTGAGATTGAGCTTGCTCATTCTTCTTCTTCTTACTTTCTTTCCTCAAGTGACTTGTCTTCTTGAATGAAGCAAGTTACTTTGCTTTCTCTTTGCTCCATTCATCTGCTTCCTGGTGGTTCCTCTGAAGATTTCTTTTGATAAACCTCACAAACCTTAGGAACAACCAAGCATGACAATAATTAGGGTTTTGATTAGTCCCCCATTTAGTTTTACCTTTGTGTCTCTTTGAGTTTTCTTTTCTCACCTCATAATCAAGGACCAAACCCTAAAGGCTTTAAGGCTTTGTGATTAAGCTTATGCCTGCATCCTTCTATTAGGATGGAGTGTATAACTTTAATCCTAAGTGTTAAACCCTTAATGTGTTTAAATCCTTTAATCAATTCACTTAATAATCATCAAGACATCAAGCTTGTAACTTGGGCCTTGCATTAGGGTTCTAATTCTTCCTTAATTGGTTAAGAAGGACTAACCCTAGTGTTAATGGACAAGTCCCCCTCAAGTTGTCTTACAAACCCTAAAAATCACTTCATCATCACATCATTAAATAAAATCCACTTAATCAAAGGCTTGTTTTGTCATGAGTTTAATCCCTAATCATGGATTAAGTTGAGGAGCTTTCCTCAGCTTAAACACTCTCATCTATTATCCTTCTATTAGGATGGTGTAATGAGTCTGTTTAATCCCTGATTATGGCTTAACCTCATTACTCAACACTGAACAAAAACAACAAAAACATTCAAATAATCACAAGTAGGTTAATGGCCTTAATCCTATATCAAAGGTGATTAAGTGTGAGAATCTGACTTCACACTTAAGGCATTCTCATTACCCCTAACCAGAGGGAAGATGTGATGAGTTTACTAAATCCATTGGTTTAGGCTTAAGCTCATTAACTTATGACAAACTTCAAAAAGCAATAAAAGATTGAAAACACAAAAACAAACAATAAACGTCTCCTCCGGGATTCTTTTCTCATCTCATTCACTCACAAACGAGAACTTGCTTCTTCCGTCTAATGCAAGACAGTTTGCACCTGAGCCAGACAGGTCATACACTTGAGCATAGACAAGCAAGCAGTTCACAGTCAATTTATCTTTCAGTCTCTTTGGGTCGAACTACGGTGTTCTGACTTCCTCATTGCACGAGAGGATACGTAGGCATAACTTAACGGTTATCGAACAAAAGTCTCTGTATATTCCCCCTCTTTCCAGCCTCATTCTTTAAGCCTCATTATCATGAGCATTCACCTCTTTCTCTTTTACACTGACACTTCATTTACACACTTCACTTTTCTTTTACACTGACACCTGTACATCCTTTTCCAGCTCTTTTATACACAGATTGCACTGACACTACCCCTTTAAAACACAAATCTTTTAAGCGTGGATCCCGTCGAGTACGGCGGACAATCTGGGTGCTAATACCTTCCCAGGTTGTAACCAACCCCCTTTCTCAGTCTCTCTGGTTCGCAACCGTCTTATCCATATCTTTCTAGGTTTATGCAGCATTACCTTTCCTCCGGGATAAAAATGCCTAGCTGGCGACTCTTTTCATTCCCTGTGAGTTCACTCCTGTGTGTTCTCGCACCCTCTTTCGCCGACCGTTCGCGTCTGTACCCCATTTGACCCGGCTTCATTTGGTGGGAGCGACAGCTTGGCGACTCTGCTGGGGACCCTTATACTGTAACCAGGGCTTCTGGTTCTTTTTGTGGGTTCCTCCTAGCGCTTGATTGATTTGTGTTTACTGGGGTGTTATGTGCTATTTGTGCTTGTATTTGTATTTATTTTTGCTTTATGTACAGTTGTTTAATTGTTTTCTTTATAACTTTAAATATATCATACTGTCATATTGTGCTGGCTGGATCTGTTTTGTTGCTTTGGTGGGTGGGTGTTCTATTGAGAGTTGAGGTCCTATACCTGGGACCTGAGTGACACCTAGGCTAGAGTGGTTCATGTTCTTTCCCATTCCATTTCGGTCTGGTGCGGGAATATGAAACACGGTTCAGATATGGGTTTCTTCTTGAGAACTCTGTGCTGCAGATTTCCTGTAGTGCTAGGGCTATCTGGGAAGCCTGCTAAGTCTGGATGACCTTTAGTATTGACCTTCAGAAACTGAGGTGAATTAGAGGAGGATCTTTTATGGTTATTGTAAACACTGTACCTCCGGGTTAGAAGTGTTTACACTTCTCATAACTGATCCAAGTCTGAGGATCCTTGTTTTAGAACATCACCTGTGAGGGGGTTGGGTTGTTTACAGGTTTGCAGGTACCCTTGACCTCAACATACCCTGTTACTTTATTTTGATTAAGAGTACTCCATGTTGGAACAATTCTTGTGATTTTTAACCCAGGACATGTGACTCTTTATCTGAGTCCCCCACCTTGGTTACTGGACTTATGAACCTCCATCCGGATTTCTTGAACATATATGGACCTATATCAAGGCAGTTAATCAGATCCAGCTCAGTCACAAACCCTTGCATATCATTTGCATACATCCTCATTGCATCATTTTAACATGTGTTTATTTGTTTTTCAGGGTATCCATCCTATCATTTTGGCTTGGTTTCGACCCCTTCTTCAGCATAGACCTATTTTCATCAGTGCTTACTTCAGCTATCAACTACCTACTTCAGTCACCTGCATCACCAATCTCAGCCTGTCAGTGGCCTATCTTCAGTGTTATTCTCAGCATCTGTCTCAGCAACATGGCACCTAAGAAGAGTAACATCTCCTATCATTTCTTTGAGCCTGAGTTGGCTAGCATCAGGAAGATTCAGACCCTGATTACTCCAGACCATATACCACTTTTCAGAGAACACTATGGAGGAATTCTTGATGTGGTTATGGATTTGGACCCTTCACAGAGGAGCTTGATTCATACTTGCTTGCAGTTTTATGATCCCCCTCTGAGGTGCTTCACCTTCCAGAATTTTCAGTTGGGACCCTTGTTGGAAGAGTATTCATCACTGATTGGTGTACCTATCAGGGGTGGAATCCCCTTCAACCCTGAGATGGCTTTCCCTAGTAATGAAGAGGTGGCAAAGGCATTGCATCTGGAACCAGTTCTGATTGGGCAGAACATGACTGCCAAGGCTGGTGTCTCTGGTCTTCATCTGGATTTCTTGATCTCTCAGGCTACCCTGAAGGCCTCCTTGGGGGAGTGGGAGGCAGTCCGTGCTCTGTTGGCCCTTAGCATATATGGGGTCATACTTTTTGCAGATGAGCCTAGGTTCATTAGCAAGAATGCAATCCATCTTTTCATCCTGAGGAACCCAGTGCCCACCTTACTGGGAGATCTTTACTACTCAGTTCATCAAAGGAATGAAAAGCAAAGGGGAAGATTAGTAAGATGCTGTGCTCCTTTGTTCCATACTTGGCTGCTCAAGCATTTGCCAAAGACTGATGCATTCTTGAACCCTCACCAGCAAAGGAACTGGGCTAGGAGGCTTGTTGCTCTAACCTCAGATGATATCAGGTGGTGCACTCAGAGCACCAAGGGCAGAGACATCATTACTAGTTGTGGGCAGTTTCCCAATGTGCCTCTGATAGGAGTGAAGGGTTGCATCAACTACAACCCTCTGCTATTCAAAAGACAACTGGGCTATGCATTAGTCCACCCTCCCAGGGTACAGGATCTGGCAGAGACCCTTTATTGTGAGATCAAGCCTAATCTGGCTATTGTCAGGCAAGCATCCTGGGCTTGGGACAATATCCAGACTAAGGGGGTAACCATTCTTGGGAGATGCAATAATGTGGCCTCAGCTCAGTACTATGAGTGGTCCCATGCCCGGGCTCAAATTACTGGAATGCCCTTCACTATTGAAGATGTGCCTGGACCTTCCACAGCACCACCTCCAGCAACTGTCAGCTTAGAGGAGTTTGAGAAATTGAAAGAGAGAAATGAGAATCTGACTCAGGCTCTACAGAAGACCCTCTGGGAGAGGAGTGATGGTCGCTTGGACATTGAAAGGCTAGAAAAGCTAAAGGTGGAGCATCTGGCCAAAATTGAAAAGTCAGAGGACTATATCAAGAAGTCTAGGGCTGGAGAGCAGATTTTGAAGAATGCCTGCAAAGAGGCCCAATTTCAGAGAGCTAGGACTGATTTGTATCTGAAGGAGAGTCAGGCTAGGTGGGTCAGGATCACCGAAGCCCGTACTCAGGAGGATAAAAGGACTCAGGATAAGATTGAGCAGCTGGAGGCTAGTGCAAAGGAGCAGCAGGAAGCCCTGGCAGCAGCCCAGAGAGAGATCTCAGAATTGAAGATTAGAGCTGGTGTAAAGAGGTCAAAGGACCAGAGTCAACACAAGAAGCTAACCGCAGCTGTTACTACAAGGAACCTCCTTATCAGGAACCTTACAGAGCGTCCGGCTGATCCTGTGACTGAAGCACTTCTAAAGGAAGTTCAGGAGGATGAGTTTGGTCTTGGTGTCTGACCTTTTGCTTGTTGTTGCTTTCTTTTCATCGTACTTTTCTTTATGTTGTATTTTTGACCCCTCAGAGGGCATGTATTGTAAAAAACAAATTATGTATCATTTACTTTTTGTAATATATGTGTGGGTTTGTTTATCTGAATTCTTCCAGAGCAACATCACAAGCATCTTTCTCAGGGGTCTGGAAAGGTCAAAACCAAGTGCCAAGCCGGATACCTTGGATACAAATAAGCATACTGCATTGCATACTAACCTTTTGTTTTGTTTTGTAGGTTTTTGTTTTATTGTTACTAACTCTGTTGTGACTTCAGGAACTATTGCTCGACGTCGAGTGTTTCCACTCAACCGTCCACACAGATATCCCACCCGCAACAACCTTCCGGGTATACAAATGGACCAAGTACAGCAGGACCTTACAGAGGTCAGGAACCAAATGGCCAATGAGAGATTGGAAATGAGGAATCAGATGACACAGTTTATGGAGGTGATGAATAATATGGCTCAAAGCCAAGAAAGATTAAGAGCACTGGTAGAGGGGAGGAATCAGGAAGACCCTCATCCAGGGACTGCTGGGACAAGCAACAATGAGAGAGTCCAACCTCATGTTAATCCCCCAGTCTTTGGACCCCACTTGCATCCAGAGATCAACATCCCTGTTAATGTGCAAGGGACTGCCACTGCAGGTAGAGTGCTGCAAGAAGACCCCCAGGAAGATCAGTTCACAGTGATGGGAGCTGGGGAGGAAGCCTATGACAGAAGGCTAGATGAGATTGCTGAGAAACTGAGGTCCCTGGAGTCCCAGAATTCTTTGGGCTTTGATGTTATGGACATGGGCTTAGTGGACGGGGTCAGGATTCCCCACAAATTTAAACCACCATGCTTTGAGAAGTATAACGGGACTTCCTGCCCACGGACCCATTTACAATCCTTTCTGGGGAAGCTGAAGGCATATACCATGGACGAAAATCTATGGATGTTTTATTTTGAGGATAGCTTAACTGGAGCTTCAAGGGAATGGTACTCTCATCTGACTAGAGCAACCATTAGATGCTGGAAGGACCTGGCAGAGGCCTTTATCAGACAGTATCAGTACAACTTGGATATGGCTCCCAACAGGACCCTCCTGATGGGGATGTCACAATCATCCAGGGAAAGCTTCCGGGAGTACGCTCAGAGATGGAGACAGCTCGCTGCTGCTGTCCAGCCACCCATGTCAGAGAGGGAGATGGCTGATATGTTTATGAACACCCTCCAAGGGACATACATTGACAGGTTGGCTGCCTTTTCTTCCACTAGCTTTGCTGATGTAGTCATAGCCGGGGAAAGGATTGAAAGCCTATTAAAGATGGGTAAGATTTCTGACAACGGTGCTAGCTCATCCAGCAACCCAAGAAAGCCTTTTGTAGGCCCAAGAAGAACTGTTGAGACCAATGCTATCCATACCAGCAGGGGCAGACCCCAATACGTTCATAGGTCTGTGGCAGCAGTCACCATTCCCACTCCAATCCATCCTCAACCAGCTTATCAACCACAGCAACAAAATTACCAACAACAAACTCAGTATCCTCCTCAGAGAAATTATAACAACAACAACACCAGCAACAACAATCAGCAAAGACCATTTCAACAGAGACCTTCTCAGGCCAATAGGGTGATCGATCCGATCCCTATGCCCTATGCCACATTACTGCCACAACTCCTAAAACTCAACCTAGTTGAGTTAAGGACATTGGCACCTCCAGATCCTGCCAGTCTACCCAGAAATTATGACACCAGCGCCAGATGTGCTTTTCACTCAAATGCACCTGGCCATAGTACGGAGAAGTGCAGAGCTTTTCACATGAAGGTACAAGACCTGGTAGACTCCAAAGCTCTGAACTTTGCACCACCACCAAATGTTAACAAGAACCCTATGCCACACCATGGTGGTCCCCGAATCAATGCTATTGAAGAAGACAAGCCGTCTTACTTGATAACCAGTGTGGGTCAGATTCGGACACCCTTGGTGGAGATTAAGGCTCAACTCCTTGAATGTCAAATGTTCCCGGGATGCGAGCTAGGGTGTGCTTATTGCAACATTTCAGTGAATGGTTGTGATAACTTGAGGAATGGCATAGATGGTCTCATCCAGAGTGGCCTGCTTCAAATCACAACATCAATACCTACCAATCCAGCAATCTCCTTAACAACAATTCCCGAGTCTGCTACAACTGCAACAACCATTGTTCCGAACAACTTTTTAGTTTCATCAACAAATGCTTCATCTGTTACTTCAACGGACCGAATATCAGCGAACATCCCTTCTACAACTTCAGCACCCCTTCATTCAGAGTCTCCTACAACAACAACACCCATCCTTCCAACAATGTCTCCTACAACATCAGCAACAAACAATGCAAGTGTCTCAACAGTTACAATTTATTATGATCCTGCAAATGATTCCGCCTACAACTCACAAAATGCCACTCCTACCAGAGCACCAGTCACAATATACTATGATCCACAAACTATCATGATCTCTTCTGCAGCTGCCATCAGTCCAGTCACTGTCACAGTGCCTGGGCCAGTACCTTATGAAAGCAGTAATGCCATCCCTTGGCATTACGGCTCCGATCTATACTGCGAAGGACAGAAAATCACTTTCGAATCATCAACTTCTTCACCACAAATAGACAATGTGGGTGGAGGCGGAGGCTTCACTCGAAGCGGACGTCTCTTTGCCCCGCAAATTCAAGGACCCACTGCCGAAGCAGAAGCTGCTGCCAAGGCAAAAGGGAAAAGCATGGTGCAAGAAGAGCAGGTCGTTAGAGAAGCTTTAAAAACACCTTTTGATCAAGAAGTTGATGAGTTCATGAGAATCATCAAGAAGAGTGATTACAAAATAGTGGACCAGCTTCACCAGACGCCTTCCAAGATCTCCATTCTATCATTGCTTATGTGCTCCGAGGCTCATCGGAACGCACTACTCAAAGTCTTGCACGCAGCTTATGTGCCAGAGGAGATCACCGTCAATCAGTTGGAAGCTGTGGTTGGAAATGTTAATGCTAGTAATGGACTAGGATTTACCAACACTGATTTGACTACGGAAGGCCGCAGTCATAACAAGGCTTTGCACATTACCATGGAGTGTAAGGGTGCACTTCTTTCACACGTATTGGTAGACACAGGGTCATCCCTCAATGTCTTACCTAAAAAAGCCCTTGTGAAGCTGGAATATGAAGGATTGGCATTACGACCCAGCAACTTAGTGGTGAGAGCCTTTGACGGCTCTAAGAGATCAGTTCTTGGGGAAATTGAGTTGCCTGTAACGATTGGCCCACAAACTTTCAAAACGACCTTCTACGTGATGGACATTCAGCCGGCCTACAGCTGTTTGTTGGGTAGACCATGGATTCATGCCGCTGGCGCAGTTACGTCTACCCTTCACCAGAAGTTAAAATTCGAGTGGGAGGGCCAAATCGTTACTATTTGTGGAGAGGAAGATATTTTTGTTAGCCATCTGGCTACATACAAATACATTGAGATGGATGGGGAGATCCACGAGACCATGAGCCAGGGGTTTGAGGCCCTGAATATTAATGAAACATCTGCTGTACTTGGGACTTCCATGACATCCTACCAGCAAGCCCGGAGGGTTGTGGAAGAAGGGAATGCTCAAGGCTGGGGCAAACTGTTGCCTGTGGAGAAGAAAGAAGATAGATTTGGGTTGGGTTACAAACCAACTCAAGAAGATCAAGCAGAGGCCGCTAAGAAGCCCAACTTTGTTAGTGGGTGGATGCTCACCCCCGATGCTGTCAACAACTTGGAAGATGAGTCGGAAGATGAACGCAACCTGGAAAGCTGGATTCGTCCAAAGATCCCGGGGAGCAGTATCTCAAACTGGTCTTCCCAGGAAATTATAAGGGTTACTCCTGCAGAGTAATTATTATTTCCTGTATATTTTTAGCATGCATCAAGTCTTGCATCTTGCCCAAGATGACAAGACTCATTTTGTGATCGGGCCATCTGTAGTTTTTTGTGCAACAAGATTAATCAATGAAATATCAGACATCTTTTGCAAACGGGTCTTTTTCTTTTCCGCTCACTGTTTTTTCATTTTTCTTTTTGTACAAAAAATAAATGGCAATGTTTTCAAAATGACAACTTCATTTCACTTTTCTAAACAAGATTAAAATCAATCACTAAAATGAACAAACTGAACCCTTGCAGAGAGTGCCTTCCAGACTGCACCGACAATAACACGGCTATGACTTTGTATGACTTTGACAATCCGATCAATCAAGCTGATGAAGGGGTTGAAGAAGATTACAAGCTTCCTGAAGAGTTAGCCAGATTGTTGAGACAAGAGGAGAAGGTTATCACTCCTCATCAGGAGGAGGTAGAAACGATTAATCTTGGTACAGATGAAGACGTGAAAGAAGTTAAAATCGGGGCCTGCTTACAGGACTCAGTGAAGAAACAACTGATTGACCTGCTTCAAGAATATGTGGACGTGTTTGCTTGGTCTTACCAAGACATGCCAGGGTTGGATACCGACATTGTTATGCACAAGCTACCTTTGAGGGAGGAATGCCCACCGGTCAAACAGAAATTGCGCCGTACTCGCCCGGACATGGCAATGAAAATCAAAGAAGAGGTACAAAAGCAGTGGGACGCCGGGTTCCTTGCTGTAACTAGCTATCCGCCGTGGGTTGCTAATATAGTACCCGTGCCTAAGAAAGATGGCAAGGTAAGGATGTGTGTTGATTACCGGGACCTAAAAAGAGCCAGCCCGAAGGATGATTTCCCATTACCTCACATTGATGTATTGGTGGATAATACGGCTCAGTTCTCGGTATTCTCCTTCATGGACGGATTTTCAGGATACAACCAGATCAAGATGTCACCTGAAGACATGGAGAAGACAACTTTCATCACACCCTGGGGCACGTTCTGTTACAAGGTGATGCCATTCGGATTGAAGAATGTTGGTGCAACATATCAACGGGCTATGGTAACATTATTCCACGATATGATCCATAAGGAAATCGAGTGTTATGTGGATGACATGATTGCCAAGTCCCTTACAGAGGAAGACCACCTGGTAAATCTGCTGAAGTTATTCAAGCGTCTGAGGAAGTACCAACTAAAGTTGAACCCCAACAAGTGCACATTCGGGGTGCGATCCGGTAAGCTGCTGGGCTTTATTGTAAGCGAGAAAGGGATTGAAGTGGACCCTGATAAAGTCAAAGCCATTCAAGAAATGCCTGCACCGAAGTCTGAAAAAGAAGTTCGAGGGTTTCTAGGAAGATTGAACTACATCTCAAGGTTCATATCACACCTTACAGCAACCTGTGAACCCTTGTTCAAGCTGTTAAGAAAAGAACAGACGGTCAGGTGGAACGAAGACTGCCAGAAGGCTTTTGACAAGATCAAAGAGTACTTACAAGAGCCTCCGATCCTTATGCCTCCAGTTGAAGGAAGACCTCTAATAATGTATCTAACAGTATTAGAAGAGTCAATGGGGTGTGTGCTGGGCCAGCATGACGAGTCTGGTCGAAAAGAGTATGCAATATACTACCTGAGCAAAACGTTTACCGACTGTGAACAACGTTATTCACTGCTCGAGAAAACTTGTTGTGCTTTAGCGTGGGCTGCTCGCCGACTGAGACAGTATATGTTGACCCACACCACTTTATTGATTTCAAAGATGGACCCAGTTAAGTACATTTTTGAGAAGCCAGCTCTTACCGGACGGGTTGCAAGATGGCAGATGATTCTCACAGAATATGACATCCAGTACACCTCTCAGAAAGCCATCAAGGGCAGTGTACTATCTGAATATCTTGCTAAGCAACCTATTGATGACTACCAGCCTATGAGATTTGACTTCCCTGATGAAGACATCATGTTCATAAACGCAAAAGATCATGAAGAGCCTGTTCACACTGAAGGGCCTGACCCAGGAGAAGAATGGACTATGATGTTTGATGGGGCTGTTAATATGAATGGTCGTGGTGTTGGTGCAGTACTCATTACACCTAAGGGAGTTCACATGTCTTTCTCGGCAAAGCTCACTTTCAACTGCACTAACAACGAAGCTGAATACGAAGCTTGTATTATGGGTCTTGAGGAAGCCATTGACCTCAGGATCAAGACATTGACTGTATTCGGAGATTCAGCTCTGGTAGTTAATCAAACCAACGGCAAATGGTACACCCACCAGGATCATCTGATACCTTACAGGGATTATACAAGAAGGTTACTGACTTTCTTCACAACGGTCAAGCTTGAGTATATCCCTCGGGACGAGAATCAGTTTGCAGATGCCCTGGCTACCATTTCATCTATGATCAAAGTTCAAGCAGCCAACTTTGTACCGCAGATTTCAGTGTCCAGACTCGACAGACCAGCGTATGTATTTGCAGCAGATGTTGTTAAAGATGATAAGCCTTGGTTCCATGACATTAAGTGCTTCTTGGAGGATCAAACGTACCCACCTGGGGCATCTTCCAATGATAAGAAGACCTTGAGAAGGCTTGCTGGTAGTTTCTTTCTGAACACTGATGGTTCCCTGTACAAGAGAAACTTTGATATGGTACTCCTCAGATGTGTTGATAGAACAGAAGCAGACTTGTTGATGCACGAGGTGCACGAAGGATCCTTTGGTACCCATGCAGGAGGGCATGCCATGGCTAAGAAGTTTCTAAGATCGGGTTATTATTGGATCACAATGGATGCCGACTGTTGTGCCTATGCCAGAAAATGCCATAAATGTCAGATCTACGCGGATAAAGTACATGTGCCTCCCAGTCCTTTGAATATAATGTCTTCACCCTGGCCCTTTGCCATGTGGGGCATTGATATGATTGGCAAGATTGAACCGACTGCTTCGAATGGCCACAGATTCATCCTGGTCGCCATTGACTATTTCACCAAGTGGGTTGAAGCAGCTTCCTATGCCAATGTTACAAGACAAGTGGTGGCCCGATTTCTGAAGAGAGATATCATCTGTCGGTATGGAGTGCCCGAGCGAATCATTACTGATAATGGTTCTAACTTAAAGAACAAAATGATGGCTGAGCTATGCCGGGATTTCAAGATCCAACACCACAATTCTTCTCCTTACAGGCCAAAGATGAATGGCGCTGTCGAGGCAGCTAATAAGAATATCAAGAAGATTGTGCAGAAGATGGTAGTCACCTACAAGGACTGGCATGAAATGCTACCATTTGCCTTACATGGGTACCGCACGTCAATCAGGACATCCACGGGGGCAACACCGTATCAGCTTGTGTATGGTATGGAAGCAGTCCTACCGGTCGAAGTTGAATTACCCTCCCTACGGGTATTGATGGATGTCAAGCTGAACGAAGCAGAGTGGGTCCGGTCCCGATACGAACAACTGAGTCTGATTGAAGAGAAAAGATTGGCTGCAATCTGTCATGGGCAGTTATATCAGAAAAGAATGAAGAGAGCCTTCGATCAGAAAGTCAGGCACCGAGAGTACCAAGTAGGAGATCTTGTGCTGAAAAGAATCCTCCCTCCTCATACAGACCACAGGGGCAAATGGACTCCAAACTATGAAGGACCATTTGTAGTAAAGAAAGTTTTCTCTGGTGGAGCACTGATGCTCAGCACCATGGATGGTGAAGATTTCCCGTCCCCTGTGAATTCAGATGTAGTTAAAAAATACTTCGCGTAAAAATGACCCGCTGGACATAAAAACAGAATGTAAGTCCAGGCAAAAATAGGGCATCCCGGCGAGTCAAAAACAGAATAAAAGACTCGGGAAAAAATAAGGGAAATAAATAAAAAATGTACACCCGCTGAGCTGAAAAGCCGCATTGGACAGCTCAGGCAAAAATGGGTATCCCGATGGATTGAAAACCCGAAAGGGCGATCCATGCAAAATAAGGGAATAAGCGAACAACTGCACTCTGAATTCGTCTGTATCGCCTGCAACTTGGTAAGCTTCAAAAGGATCAAGCTTTTGTCAGAATCAGCCTTCTTCAGAAAGCAAGACGAGAAGAACGTCAAAAGTCATACGAGTCATAGCAAGAGGGAAGCTCCTTGAAGCGTCGACAACATTGCCAGCATTTTGTTTCTCATTTTGTAACAATCTCCTCATTTCAGGAGATATGTTTCTTTGACTGTATCTCGCCGATTCAGGGCATATGAATTAATAAAAAAAAATAGATTTTTCAGTCACACAATGTCTCGTATATTTTATTTGCAAAAATGTCTGATGTCTTAAAGAAAACTGATTGCATGAATACAGATGTTTATCTTCAAAAATAAAAACTACATGCTTGCAGGAAATATACTTATTCCCGGGAGTGTCTGACTCCTATGACGGAATCCGGTAAGGGATACCTCGGGATTACTTGTGTGTTTCTCTGTCTTTGCAGGGTCGCAGGTGTTCATAAACGCGGCATGGGGCATGAAAGCTTCACCCCAGCAAGCTGGAAAATCACTCACTCAGTCTTAACACCTAAGTGCTTTCTCCCCAGCTGAGTGGCCATCCGTTACTCCTCCTCAGCCGAGCACAAAAAGACAAAGAACCCTCTCCCCACAGAGTCTCAGCCTCTATCCAGAAGAGCAGCGCACGAAGGAATCACAACAGAGTGATGAAAGCTTCTACAAACCCCAACTGGGTCCCTCATTGTCAGGAATAGGTCTATCATCGACCCATTTCCCCAAGCAGAATCATTTCATCAGATCTACCAATGATCTCATCCCCAGCTGGGATGTTCACTTCAAGCGAGATCGACCAGAGATTTTCGCAGCAACGGGATCCGAATCCCGGATCTTCCTTCTTTGCATAATCATGGCATTAGCATCATATTCACCCCACAAAGCGTAGCATTCCGTCTAATACGGAGCATTACGGCAAAAATCAAACATATTGCATAATCATAAGCCATGTTCGGAATCAAACACTTGTGAATATTATCAATCCATCAACAATATACGGAATACTCCCCAGATTCCCCAGCAAAAGCAGTTGCCTCATATTCACCAATACAAATACACACTCCTTTTGGCACCCGTCCGTGTCATCATTCCCCAGTAAAGTCGCCGAATACCCTTTACAAACAGATCGTCCGTATTACAGATATTTCTTGACACCCGTCCGTGTCATACCCCCAGCAGAAAGCCAAAGACACCCTCTTTGCACTCACATGTACTTGTATATATACATCTCCTTGACATCCGTCCATGTCATTTTCCCAGCACAAGTAACATAAACACTTTGTATACCAGATATTCGTTTATACTATACCTTTCTCTTTTTTGGCACTCGCCTGTGTCATTCTCCCCAGCAGATTGGACACTCAGCTATACATCACTCATACTTTCTACTCATACTTATACAGATACTCGTCTGTATCTTGTGTACACCATTTATATCCCCACAGATTCGACACTCGTCCGTGTTTCTTTGTTAACCAGTTGGTACTCGTCCGTATCATCATCTCAGAACATGCGTCAAGCGTTTGTTTCTACATGATACTCGTCCGTATCATAGTCTTAAGGATGCTCGTCCGCATCTTTAATCCATACACTGTGTCTTCTTGAATATAGATACTCGTCTGTGTCTACTATTCCCCAGAAGAGTCCCTTCAGATACAACACTCGTCCGCGTTCCTTGTTAACCAGTTGATACTCGTCCGTATCATCATCTCGGAACACGTGTCAGTATTTGTTTCTACCTGATACTCGTCCGTATCATAGTCTTAAGGATGCTCGTCCGCATCTTTAATCTATACACAAACACCTAAACACTTATACCTTTTATTTCTTGGATGTAAACACTCGTCCGTGTTTACTATTCCCCAGTAAAGCAAAATTTTCTTTTCTATCTGACATTCGTCCTATGTCATGATAAACCTTGAGAGCAGCCGTACCCTGCTAGGTGGTCGTCCTCCACCTCTTGATGATCGTCCTTCATCATGCTCGTCCGATGGCCGTCCCCATCGTTGACTTTTCTATCCGACATTCGTCCTATGTCGTGATATTTAGCAGTCGTCCCCTGCTAGGTGATCGTCCTTCACCTTTTGATGATCGTCCTTCATCATTTTATCCAATGGCCGTCCCCATTGTTGATTTTTTGGTTATTTGGCATTCGTCCTATGTCATGATAAACCTTGAGAGCAGCCGTCCCCTGCTAGGTGGTCGTCCTCCACCTCTTGATGGTCGTCCTCCATCATGCTCATCCGATGGCCGTCCCCATCGTTGACCTTTTATCCGGCATTCGTCCTATGTCGCGATATTATTCGGCAGCCGTACCCTGCCAGGTGGTCGTCTTCCACCTTAGATGACCGTCCCTCATCTTAACCCCAACAGAGCAGCCGTCCCCTGCTAGGTGATCGTCCTTCACCTTTGATGACCGTACCTCATCATCTGTTTATTTCATTTATTCTTTAACCCGATGGCTGTCCCCGTCGTGGTCCCTTTTCTTTTTAGCCCGATGGCCGTCCCCATCGTTGGTTACTTTGCTTTATGAACTTGATGGCCGTCCCCGTCATGTTTCATTAATCCCCAGAGAATCTTACAACTTTATTTTGATGGCCGTCCCCATCATAATTCTTTTTATCCCCAGCGTGTCAGCCGTTCCCGTCATTGCTTTATTTTCCCGCACTTTTCCCAGCATGTCGGCCGTCCCCGTCATTGCTCTTTACACAGCAGTCGTCCTCTGCTCAACGGTCGTCCTCCGTCGCCCATACTTTACAATATACTTTACTTTCTTTTACAATCTATATCCCTTTTCTTCTTCATTCTGTGAGTGCAAATTTTGGACTGTCCTTGGTATTCAACCACAAGTTACCTTGTTTGCCTGATAAGCCGTCGCTTACATCCTGCACAGCTAACTCATGTTTGAATAGGGGCAGCTGTAAACACCCCAAATTTGCCCTCACCCATTCACACCATGGCTTGTGATTGTTTCATATGCATAAACTCAATCATACCATCTCACATTACATTTTTGATTCACTGCATGGATTCTAAGTCATCTGCATCTAGGGTTTGTGATCTGAGCAATCCAAGAGCTTCTTGAGCCACTCCAAAGGCCATCAATCACTTCAAAAGGGTCCATGTATGTTCAAGCATCATATTATATCCTCTCAAAGTCAGGAATGTCAAAGAATCACAAGAACTGAGAATGATATGGAAGCAGAGCCAGGTTTGACTGCACAGTTGACCTAAAATTAGGGTTTTGGTTTCAGAGGCCATAACTCCAAATTTTTTGGTCATTCTTGTTTCTATTGGTCTCTATATGGTATAGGGAGTATGCATATCAATTTTCATGAAGAAATTCCATGGAGAAGTCATCTGATCAAGAGTTGACTTTTCAAGCAAGTCAGTGCAAAATCAGGGCATCTGAGACCCCCAATGACCCAACCAAAGGGCATTCTTCATCATTTTGATTGTATATGATCTTTATTTGATCATAGAAGAGGTTGGAAGTTCACAAAGTTGAAGAATTTCAAGTCTTTTGCAAATTTGACTTTTTGGGCAAGTTTGACTTTTAATGGAAATGTCATTTTATGCAACTTTTTCAACCCTTACTTTTTGATTCAAGAAAGCTTCAAATGGAAAAACTTTGGTCATGAAAGTTGTAGAATAGATCTTTCCCTTTTCAAAAAGTACAAGGACATGACCTAATTCATTTTGGATCAAAAGTTATGGCTCATCAAAGTTGGCAAAAATCACTTAAATTCAAGTTATGCACCAAATGGAAAAACTTGCAAATTCTTGTACCAAGGCAATTTGTGACTTCAAATTGATGTCTAACCTTTACACAAACATCACACAAGTCCTAAAAATCAGAATGGGCCAAGGGATCACATGTTTTATGGCTTGTGAAGCAAGACTTTTTCATGAAGAACCAAAAGCAAGCCAAGTTGCAAAACACATGATAACTTCTCATCCACTTGCTGGCTACTTTGCTGATCAACCCTAGCCTTTTCCCTCACCATGCTGCGCAGCACACCCACCTTGTACTTGGCTAGAGATTGACCCATGCTTCTCTTACACAAAAGTTGACAATTTGCAAAAGCAACCATACCTATCACAAAAGGACATGTCATGTCATCTGACCAATGGCATTTGTTTATACAAACAAAATGCAAGCCAAACCACACAAGAAGCAAGCCTGAAACTCACCACAACTCAGCATTCACAAAATCACTTCAACTTGCATTTTCCTTCGAAACTCTCTCCACAAGCCTCAAGCACAAAGACAAACTTCACAAACAATCTCAACTCACTTCACTGATCACAAACCAACCATTGTTTTGGCCTGAAACCTCCCACATCACAAATACGATTTTCTCATTCCCTTGGCCTGAGCTTCTGCCAACTTGCTCTAGAAGTTACATAAACTCCAACTAAGTGTCAAAAGCTTCAAAGGAAGATCATTGGGACTTGTTTGAGCCAAAGAACAAGCCAGAAAGCTCCTGAATCGAAAGCTCAATCTCAGGTAGCTTCATGAACTTTTTTTCCAGAACTTGCTTTTTAAGTTTCTAAATGATAAAGCATGCTTCCCTGAGTTCACTGAACTTGTTACTTTTGAAAAAGATTGAGAAATGAGGTTGTATGATGTTTCTGAAATTTTGACAGTTTTTGATGTTTGATTCGAATCTTGTTTTTGTGTTGAAATAAATGATTTTTGTTGTTTGAATCTTGTTTAGAATGAGTTAAGGATTGATTCTGGAGAGTTTGACATGTTTTCATGGCGTATTGAGAGAGATTGAGTGAGAGACCCGCCGGAGAAGATGACCGGAACACTGTTCCGGTCATCTGAAAGTCATTAGGGCTGGGATTAGGGTTTAATCATTAATTAGTGGAATTTGAATTTGAGCCGTAGGATGTGGTGCCAAGTCTCTTCCCGCGCGCGTATGTTTGAATCTGGATCATTGGATGTGCATACTTTTCTATTTTCAGTTTTATTTCATTTTTATTTTCCATTTAATTACATTGTTTTCTCCAATTTATTAAAAATAGAAAAATCATTTTAAAAATTCTGAAATTTTTTATACACACTTTTATTTAATTTCAGAAACCAAAAATATTTTTATTTTTATTTTTTGCATTCAAAAAATATTTTTAAATATTTAAAAGTTTATTTTTAATTAATTAATGAGAATTAATTAATTAAAAATACTTTTAGGTATTTAAAAATCACCAAAAAATTCATGAAACATTTAAAAACATTTAGAAACATTGTCCAACCCTCAAACCAAATTTCTTTTTTGATCTTGATGCATTTTGAGAATTTTTCATGGATTTAAAATCATTTTAATGCATTATTTTGATCCAAACTTCCAAAAATCATTTCTGCCTAACCATTGAGAGTTGGACTTTGATTCTTTTTGAATTGTGTTTAGCATATCATGTAGTTTGTGATATTAATTTGGCATGAATTGATCTTACATTTTCCATTTGTTTGCCATTTTTCTTGTTAAGGAACCCTAAAACCCTAGAAATTTTAAGAAATTCACAACCCTAATTAGGTTAAGAGTTGGAACCTCTCCTTTGGGCAGTGAGTTAGTATAGGTTTAGGGTTCCCTTGAATGCATTTTCAATTTTTTATCTTGATGTTTGCTTCTGATTTTGGTTTTTGTTTGAGGCATTGATCATAAACCCTAATTTGAGCTTCCATATGCATCCATCTTGCATTTGCTTGCATACCTTGACTTGCCATAGCATTTTGTGCATCCATTTGATTAATTTGACATCTTAAGACATATTGAAAGCATGTTTGATCATTGCATATTGCATTTGTCATGTTGTATGCCATTTGTCATGTTGTATGCCATTTGCATTTCATAAGCTTGTATGATCATCACCATGCCTTGTTTCATGTTTGCATCATCTCATAGCATCATTATCATCTCATATATGCTTCTGGTTTTGATTTTCATCATGCCATTTCATCTCATTTTGCATTGCATTGCATTTCTTTCACTAACTTTTCAGGTGGTAAGTTATCTTGAGAAGTGAATTTGCCTTCACTTCTCACAACTTCTTTTCATCTCTTTTATGCATCCATGCTGCATTTTGTTATGTGTTTGAGATTGAGCTTGCTCATTCTTCTTCTTCTTACTTTCTTTCCTCAAGTGACTTGTCTTCTTGAATGAAGCAAGTTACTTTGCTTTCTCTTTGCTCCATTCATCTGCTTCCTGGTGGTTCCTCTGAAGATTTCTTTTGATAAACCTCACAAACCTTAGGAACAACCAAGCATGACAATAATTAGGGTTTTGATTAGTCCCCCACTTAGTTTTACCTTTGTGTCTCTTTGAGTTTTCTTTTCTCACCTCATAATCAAGGACCAAACCCTAAAGGCTTTAAGGCTTTGTGATTAAGCTTATGCCTGCATCCTTCTATTAGGATGGAGTGTATAACTTTAATCCTAAGTGTTAAACCCTTAATGTGTTTAAATCCTTTAATCAATTCACTTAATAATCATCAAGACATCAAGCTTGTAACTTGGGCCTTGCATTAGGGTTCTAATTCTTCCTTAATTGGTTAAGAAGGACTAACCCTAGTGTTAATGGACAAGTCCCCCTCAAGTTGTCTTACAAACCCTAAAAATCACTTCATCATCACATCATTAAATAAAATCCACTTAATCAAAGGCTTGTTTTGTCATGAGTTTAATCCCTAATCATGGATTAAGTTGAGGAGCTTTCCTCAGCTTAAACACTCTCATCTATTATCCTTCTATTAGGATGGTGTAATGAGTCTGTTTAATCCCTGATTATGGCTTAACCTCATTACTCAACACTGAACAAAAACAACAAAAACATTCAAATAATCACAAGTAGGTTAATGGCCTTAATCCTATATCAAAGGTGATTAAGTGTGAGAATCTGACTTCACACTTAAGGCATTCTCATTACCCCTAACCAGAGGGAAGATGTGATGAGTTTACTAAATCCATTGGTTTAGGCTTAAGCTCATTAACTTATGACAAACTTCAAAAAGCAATAAAAGATTGAAAACACAAAAACAAACAATAAACGTCTCCTCCGGGATTCTTTTCTCATCTCATTCACTCACAAACGAGAACTTGCTTCTTCCGTCTAATGCAAGACAGTTTGCACCTGAGCCAGACAGGTCATACACTTGAGCATAGACAAGCAAGCAGTTCACAGTCAATTTATCTTTCAGTCTCTTTGGGTCGAACTACGGTGTTCTGACTTCCTCATTGCACGAGAGGATACGTAGGCATAACTTAACGGTTATCGAACAAAAGTCTCTGTATATTCCCCCTCTTTCCAGCCTCATTCTTTAAGCCTCATTATCATGAGCATTCACCTCTTTCTCTTTTACACTGACACTTCATTTACACACTTCACTTTTCTTTTACACTGACACCTGTACATCCTTTTCCAGCTCTTTTATACACAGATTGCACTGACACTACCCCTTTAAAACACAAATCTTTTAAGCGTGGATCCCGTCGAGTACGGCGGACAATCTGGGTGCTAATACCTTCCCAGGTTGTAACCAACCCCCTTTCTCAGTCTCTCTGGTTCGCAACCGTCTTATCCATATCTTTCTAGGTTTATGCAGCATTACCTTTCCTCCGGGATAAAAATGCCTAGCTGGCGACTCTTTTCATTCCCTGTGAGTTCACTCCTGTGTGTTCTCGCACCCTCTTTCGCCGACCGTTCGCGTCTGTACCCCATTTGACCCGGCTTCATTTGGTGGGAGCGACAACGCTCTCAAAACAACAAAATAAATAAGGTTACCAGTGGGCTGACACGGGTGCCTGTGTCGTGTGACACGGCCTGTGTCACACTTACTGATGCCCATTTTTCACAAGTCTTCCCTCCCTCTCCTTCCAGTGGCTTGACACGGCCGCCCGTGTCGTGTGACACGGCCCGTGTCAGGTGGCTACGTGAATTTTTCCTATTTTTCCAAAAGTCTTCCTTTTCCTTCCCCTCTCATTCCAAACCAAAACCAGTGCATTTTAACTTGATATTAGCCTCCATAACAGTCCAATTTCCATACTTTATACCATAAAACACTCATAACGTCAAGTAATCACCTAATCTAATTATTGATAAAATTACATTGATCAACCTATAATTGTTCGTCATCTCTCACAATTTCCTTTTATTCATAACAATCATCCCTCAATTCACATAGCACACACTCAAGAGCAATTCATCTTAAATTATCTCATAAACAAACCATTCTCATGATAATTATCATTAAATCATAAACAAAATTCAGAATTCATAATCAACCACACACACACATATATATACATATATATATATATATATATATATATATATATATATATATATATATATATATATATATATATATATATATATATATCACAATTTCATAATTTCAATCCTCATAGGTATGAACCCTAAAGGAGGAAGGATCTCCCAATTACCCTTATCGTGTTAAATCACCAATTATAAACCCATTCTCCCCCCTTACCTCGAAATAGAGATGAGTTCTTCACAATCTGGGTCTTGATAATCTACGATCCTTGACTTTTCCCTTCTTCTCCTCTTTCTCCAGACCTCACTGATCTTCGTTAAAACACGATGATAATGAAACATGATGATGATCTTCGTTACATAAAACAATAATTCCACATTTTCCCCTTAAACCTCTAACTAACCATTTTTATTTTATTTTATTTAAATAATAATATTATAATAGTATACATTATTATATTATTATTATTCTCATAAAACATATCTCTCCAGTTTATCCAAATATACCATCAAAATATTAATATTTATTTCATAAAAATAAATATAAAATTAAGGCGTTACAACTCTCCCCCACTTAATTATTTTCGTCCTCGAAAATGTACCTGAATGGAATAACTCTGGATATGATTCACGCATTTTGCTCTCCAGTTCCCAGGTAACACTTCCACTAGCAGCTCCTCCCCAAGCTACTCTCACAAGAGGTATTTCTTTGCCTCTTAGCTGCTTCATCTTACGATCATCAATTCTCAAAGGTAAGGCCTCCACTGTGAGGTTATTACGAACTTGCATTTCATCCCTCTGGATGACATGTGACGGATCAGATACATACTTCCTGAGTTGCGACACATGAAACACTTCGTGCAAATTCGAAAGTTCTGGCGATAATGCCACTCTGTAAGCAACCTTGCCTACTCTCTGCATAATCTGATAAGGTCCGATAAACTTAGGATCCAACTTCTTGGATTTCAAAGCACGACCAACATCGGTCATCGGGTTGACTCTAAAAAACACATGGTCACCCTCACTGAACTCTAAGTCTTTTCTCCTGTTATCATGGTAACTTTTCTGTCGACTCTGAGATACTTTCATTTTCTCTTTAATCATCTGGATAGTCTCAGTAGTCTACTGAATAATCTCAGGTCCAAGCATAACATTTTCACCCGTCTCATACCAACATAGAGGTGTTCTACATCTCCTACCATAAAGAGCTTCAAACGGCGCCATTCCAATACTTGAATAGTAACTGTTATTACAAGTGAATTCAATTAGTGGTAAATGAGTATCCCACGCACCTCCTTTTTCTAACACACAAGTTCTTAATAAATCTTCCAGTGACTGAATAGTCCTCTCTGATTGCCCATCTGTCTATGGGTGGTAAGTTGAACTCAATTTCAACTTAGAACCCAAAGCCTCATTCAAACTCTTCCAAAATTTTGAAGTAAATCCCGGATCTCTATCAGATACTATACTCGACGGTACACCATGCAATTTCACCACAATCCGTATGTAAATCTCTGCCAATTTAGTTAACGGAAAACTGATGTTGATTGGAATAAAATATGCCGACTTAGTTAACCGGTCTACAATTACCCAAATAGCATCAAAGCCTCTCACCGTATTCGGTAAACCTGTCACAAAATCCATAGCAATGTTGTCCCATTTCCATTCTGGAATCTCTAACGGTTGCATCAGCCCATAAGGCTTTTGATGTTCCACCTTAGATTTCTGACACACCAAACAAGCATAAACAAATTGCGTGACATCTCTCTTCATACCGTGCCACCAAAACAATTTCTTCAAATCATGGTACATATTTGTAGCTCCTGGATGGATACTCAAGCTACTTCGATGACTTTCTTCCAAAATTGCTTTCTTTAATTCGGCGTTGTCAGGTACGCAAATTCTACCTCTGAATCTCAAAACACCATCATTATCCAAAACAAAATCGCCTCCTTGGTCATTTCCTTCAGTAGGTATCAAATCTACCAATTTTACGTCTTGCCTTTGATTTTCTCTTATCACATCAAGAAATTCATTATTAATTCGCAACATACCCAACTTAACACTTTCCGACGTTATTTAACATACCATACTCAAGTCTCTAAATTGCTCAATTAAATCCATTTCCTTCACCATCATAGCCGACATATGAATTGACTTCCGGCTCAACGCATCTGCTACTACATTCGCTTTTCCCGGGTGGTAATTCAGATTAAAATCATAATCCTTCAAAAACTTTAACCATCTTCTTTGTCTCATATTAAGCTCTTTTTTATCAAACAAGTATTTTAAACTCTTATGATCACTAAAAACTTCAAACCCCGAACCATACAAATAATGCCTCCAAATTTTCAACACGAATACCACTGCGGCCAATTCCAAATCATGAGTAGGATAATTCCTCTCATGTACCCTCAACTTCCTCGAAGCATAAGCTACAACTTTACCCACCTGCATTAGCACACCGCCTAAACCCATTTTAGACGCGTCGCAATAAACAACAAAAGCTTCATTCGGGTACGGCAAAACTAGTATTGGTGTCGAAGTTAGCTTCTTCTTCAATTCCTCAAAACTTCTCTCACAAGCTGCATCCTAAAAATAAAAGCTTGACTCTTCCGGGTCAATTGAGTCAATGGTAACGCCAAACTAGAAAATCCTTCAATGAACCTTCGGTAATAACTAGCTAGGCCAAGAAAACTTCTAATTTTCGTTACCGTCTTCGGAGGCTCCCACTCAAGCACAACACTGACCTTAGAAGGGTCCACTGCTATACCATCACCAGATATCACATGTCCCAAAAAGCTTACCGTCTTTAACCAAAATTCACATTTGGAGAACTTGGCAAATAATTTGTTATCCTTCAGTACCTGCAATGCAATTCTCAAATGTTTTGCATGGTCTTTTTCAGACTTTGAATATATCAGTATATCATCAATAAATACTACAATAAACTGATCCAAATAAGAATGAAATGTTCAGTTCATATACTCCATGAACACTCCTGGCGCGTTAGACACTCCGAAAGGCATCACTGCATATTCGTAATGACCGTATCGAGTTCTAAATGTTGTCTTCTGGATATCTTCCTCTTTCACTCTTATTTGATGATATCCCGACCTCAAGTCAATTTTACTAAAAACACAAGCTCCCACAAGTTGATCCATCAAGTCATCAATCCTTGGGAGTGGATACCTGTTTTTAATAGTAACCTTATCCAGTTGTCAGTAGTCAATACACAAACGCATACTACCATCTTTCTTTTTGACCAAAAGCACTGGTGCACCCCACAACGATACACTGGGTCAAATGAACTTCATGTCAAGCAAATCACCAATCTGAGATTTCAACTCAGCTAACTCAGCAGCAGACATCATGTACGGTGCCATAGAAATAGGCCTAGTACCAGGAATCAAATCAATAGCAAACTCCACCTCACGCGTCGGAGACTGCTCTGAAATATCACTTGGAAATACTTCAAGAAATTCATTCACCACTGGCAGCTCTTCAACAACAACCTTCTCTTCAACCGATAACGAAGCAAACACAACAAACATCTTCGCTTCATCTTCCAACAAGGTTCTCAGTTCTTTAGCCGAAACTGAACTGGCCAAACTTTCCTCCTCAGGAGTTAGGAACAACAATCTTTTCCTAAAACAATCGATATAAACTCGGTTGGACTCCAACCAGTTCATACCCAAAATTACATCAAGATTACTGAGTGGCGGGCATATAAGATCCACTCTAAACTTTTTATCAGATATTGTCAAAACACAATCACGACATACTAAGGTAGTATTCACGGAACCTATAGATGGAGTATCAATTACCATCCCTCGACTCAATTGAGAAGGCTTCAATCCTATCCTCTTCACACATTCCAAAGAATTAAACGAGTGTGTTGCACCCGTATCAATAATCACAAATAAAGGAGTATTATCGATATAGCAAGTACCTTTGACCAATCGGTCTTCACCAGTAGGTTGAGCTCCCACTAATGCAAACATTTTTCCACCGGATTGCTACTTCTTGGGTTTCTGGAAATTGGTGCTGATATGGCCCTACTTTCCATAATTATAGCAAGTAGGAACATTCACCTTATAATTAGCCGCCATGTGACTCGGCTTCCCACACTTGAAGCACTTATTCTCTTCATTAGGACAATCATTGGCACGATGACCCGTACTGTGGCATCTGTAGCATTTGAGCACGCCAGAAGTACCTCCTCCCTGTTGCACCCCAATATTTGCCCTCAACTAGACAAGACATTGTGTACTAATGTTTCCTAATAGGTTCACAAGGTTCACAATTAGTCAAAAAGTTTGACAACTCCCTCAGACAAAGCATCCTCCTAAGCAATGCACCCTAAACTAGGGTTTTGAGTTTTATCATGCTAAATGGACTTCCAAGGCTTCAAGTGAGCTTCATAGCATCCTATATGTCTTCAATAATCGCTATGTCAAGTTTCAAGGCTTTCCCAAAAGGTTTGCTCAGTCAGATGATCAGATAGGCAAAAATCAATCAAAGTGGTCAAAAAGTCAAACTGAGGTCAACTGTGGTCAAACCAAAGTCAAACTTCATGATTTTTTTGCCAACATCAATTTTATGAAGTAAAATTCATCATTTGATCAAAGGTTGATCATGATTCATCAAGGAGATTTCAGATCATCAAGAATCAGGAGTTTCTAAATTAGGGTTTTCATAGGAAAATTCAACTGAACTTTGACCAGCCATAACTTTCACATGCTTCATCAAAAAATTTCCATCCAAAGATAATTTTGAAGGAAATTTAATTCTCTACAACTTTGTGTCTCACAAGACAAGCCCAAAAATGCTTCATTTGGAAGGTATAAGCTAAAACATTATAGGTCATTTTAAAAGTCAACAAAAAGTCAACATCTTCCAAAAGGCATAATTTGAATATGGTAAAGGATATGGACATAAGACCAAAGAGGTTGGTTAGAGGACTCTCTAAGCTTTCCAAAATGTCCAATAACACCTTCATAGCTTTAAAATTTATGGATTTGTGTCTTTGCAAAGTTGGGAAATTTTTGAGAGGTTTATTGAGCAAATGGGGTCTTAGAACCAATTCTTTCCACATGGGCTTGCATTTTTATGACCCAATCTCTACCATGACATCATGCACGAATCAAATATTATTTATTCAGATTTTTATAGTTTATTTTTTATTTATTTTGATTTTATTCATTAAAAATCAATTTAAATTAAAATAAAATATGAAAACTCAATATTTAAATGTGATTCTTATTCTAGAAGGTCATAAACATTATTTAAAGATGATTGATCTGATCCAAATTCGTGCTAGGCTAGATTGGCATACAAAGATTTGATTTTTCACATATTTTGATCATGAGATTTCTTCACACTCAAGTAATGAAAGAAAGCCCACAAATCCACAAAGTTATGACCTAATTATGTTCACTATATATCCAAAAGCATGAAGCAAAGCAAGGGGACGATTTTCAGAGCCTCCAAGAACACCATTGAACTTCAAATTTTCACACCAAAAGTCACATTAGGTTTTTGACCTAGAGACACTTTCAAGACAAAACAAAGGTTGCTTTAGCTTCCTTGAGGCTCATTGATCATGTTTCGATCATCAACAACATCAAAATCATTACCATCTGCATAAACCGAATCAATGTTCTTACACTTTTATGATTTTTTCGTTTTCTAATATTCGTGCATGATAAATTGTGTTTGATTGTTGTTTTGTGTTTATAATGAGCCAATGATTGTTTCTGGATAATTTAATTTGAGTTTCGATGCAGGACCAAGGAGTTGCCATTGTTAGGGTTTAGGGTGGCCATTTAGGGTTTCTCAATTAAACCAATATAAATAAATTCTAAAGACATCAATGAACTGTGTATGATGTGTGGATCATGTTTATGTGATCAATTTGTTGAAATTTTACATATTGTGAGAGATCCAATTTTCGCAGGTTCTTGAAAGTGAGAATTCGCAGGAAAATTTGTAAGTGTATTTGCAGGAAATTTCGCAGGTAATATGAAGAAGATGAAGTCAGTTGGCGCGTAGGAGGAAATTCAAATTTAGACTTAATATTTTATTGGTTTGTTTTCATATTATATCAACTAACGTTGCTTGGCCCAGTGGTAAGGGTTTGTGCGTGTTGTTGGTTGTGACCTGCGTTCGATCCTTGGTGACAACATCTTTTTGTTTATTTTTCCATTATTCACTTGACTTGATATATTATGTTTGATTGTTGATTAGCTAGCAGACGCACCCCATGTGGCTTAGTGGTTGGAGTGTTTGGTTGTTGTTGTGATGGTCAGTGGTTCAAATCCAAGGTTCCAACATTTTTTTTTCATAATTATTTTGGTTTTGCAGGTTTATAATAAAATAATTGCATTGCACATGGTATACACCAGCGCATGCTGGCTCAGCTGGTTTTCAGTGTTGTTGTTGAGGTAAGGGACCTGGGTTCAAATCCCAGGTCCTATCTTTTTAGGGTTTTGTCATATTTTCATTATTTTAACTATTTTCTTATTTTTAATTTAATTTAATATAATTGAAATAATTTCTAAATAATAATTAATAATATTTTCATAAAACTTTATGTTTCCTAAAAAAACTCATATTTTATTTTCTTAAATATAAATTATTTGTATTTATTTTATAATATGTTTATATATATAATTATCATGTATTTCTTGTAAATAAAATTAATAATGTATAGTTATAATTAAAAAACCCTAATTTTCTTAATTTTTGTCAACCCTAATTTTTATCCTAACCCTAAAAATTAACCTAATTTTTCTAAACCCTAATTAAATCATTAATCTTTATTTTTATTAATATGTAAATAATTTGTTATTTATTTATTATTATTAAACTTATTTTCTTAATTAATTTCTAAAACTTTTCTAATATTAATTTTTTCTTGCTAAATTCTTATTTCCTTTATTTATTTATTTTTCTAACCCTCGTTATTATTATTTTATTATTACTAATATGTGATTATTGTTTATTTATTATTCTTATTCTTATTATTTTTATTATTATGTAATTGCTAAAGCCATGTAATAGGTTTATCTTTGCTTTATTTTTGTAATTATTTACTGTATGGTTAGTAATATTAGGGTGTGCATAACCTATGTGTAATTAAATAACTTGAACATGAACACTCACACACGTAAGTCGATCTTTGATCGTCATCTTGCACTTCCTAGGTAACCCCTCTTGGTTTCCTTAAATATGGTCAAGTCCCTCGAATATAGGGTTGTCTTAAGCAAAGTCCCTTCATAAATATAATCAAGTCCCTATAGTTTTAAAGATCAAGTCCCTTCGAGGTTGCCTACGATAATGATCTTGTCCCTTCGAATAAAAGATGATAAGTCCCTACGAATTGCTAAAGACACCCTTACTTGTTGCTTTCTATGACCATACGATGACCCTACGCTTGTCCCTTAACACATCCAAGGTAATGACTACTTATTCCTTAATAATAGGGATAGTCTTACCATTGAAAGAACATACGAGAACATGAAAGACTTTAATCTAGGGTAGGTACCTCATAGTTACTTGCTCACACTTTTCAAACTTACTTTTATACCTCACAATTTCTAAACTAGGCTTTGTATACACCCATACGAGGGTCATTACCAAGCACTTAAAGAAATTTTTTCTAATCACACACTACACTCTTGCAAACAAACAAAGTGAGCTAAGTAACTAAGAGCTCATGGATAACCATGGATTTAAATGGTGCTAATACCTTCCATGTGTATAACCTACCCCCCAAACTCAAGTCTTTTAAAAATAGGGCTTTCCTGTTCTTTTATGTCCTTTCCTTTTGGATAAAATAAAAGTCGGTGGCGACTCTTGCTATCCGCAACATTATAGAAAGTTAGTTCTCCCACCGTGTTACACTCCCCCACTTGGCTTCTTCTCAGCATTAGCCTTTTACTTTCCTTTGTCAGCTGGAGCACTATAAGGAGTACCACCAAATCTCTGTTTTCCTTTCTTTTCATTCACAACCTTATAGTGTGCAATTCGAGCCCTGTTGTCATTATCATAAATCCGGCTTCTGCTTACTAATTCTGGATAGTTCCTAATCTTCTGGCAAGCAATACCCAACTTAATTTCAGGACGCAGTCCATTCTCATACTTCAGGCATTTGGAAGTCATAGCCTCTTCAGTATTATAGTGTGCACAATATTGCACTAACTCCTCAAACTTAGCGGCATACTCTGCCACCGTCATATTACCTTGCTTGAGTTCCAAGAACTCCACCTCCTTAGCACTACGGACGTCTTCAGGGAAGTACTTCTCCAAAAATTCTCTGTAAAATACCGCCCAGGTGATGGCAATATCGGCAGCTTCTAACCGTTGGCGACTGTTGTCCCACCAGACTTCAGCTTCTCCTTCCAACATGTGAGTACCAAACCTCACCTTCTGATCATCAGAACATCCCATTGTTCTGAAGATCTTCTCCACAGCCTTCAACCATTTATGCGCAGCCTCTGGATTTAGAATTCCACCTTCATACTTAGGCGGCATATTACTCCTGAACTGGTCCAATGCACGAGACTGAACATTACCTCTTCCCTGAACGACCTGAATGACGTTCTCAACCGTCTGCGCCATGGCTTGCAAAGCCACAGCAAGAGCAGCATCATTCCTTCCAACTATTCTGGTACAACAACAAATACAGGTTAGGACTCTCAACGACTCTTATTCTAAGGATTGACTCAATCTGGCCGGTTGGACCGACCTGCTCTGATACCAATTGTAACACCCACTTTTCCCAGTTTCAGAATTATATAACTTTTCATAAAAATCAGATTTTAATCACTAAAGTGAGTTGTCACATCGATTACCAACATAATTCATTTATTCCAAAAACAAGCAGCGGAAATAATTGTTTTAACATCAAATGCCCAAAGGCTTTACAATTCAATCAGAAGTGTTATTCATTAACTCAACACTTATTATAAGAAAGTTGATTAAAAACTAGATGGAATGTTGTCATAAAAATCCCCATCCCCGTTACATATCAGAGCTCCTAGGACACGGACTTCACATCAAAGCACTCCTTAAGTACCTGAATTATCTGCACTTCCGAAGAAGCACAGACGCCACAAACAAACAAAGGGGTGAGAATTGATTTCATAATATAACGGTGCAAATAACACCTCAAAGGATAATCATAAACTCAAACACATCAACTAACACCAATCAATCATACAAACATATGCAATGTGACTCACTGACACAATGCAACAATGCAACAGTGTGGTACCGACTTTCAACAATGGTTCATTAATTCGAACCCAGATGTATCGCTTACACTCCACCGAGACATGATAATCCCTGCACCAATGATTCGCAATGAATCCGAATGATCACTTACGCTCCACCGAGACATGATCATTCCACCAAATGTGTATGCATATGCAGACTCAATCACATACACATAATACAACATGCATGAACATTCATGCCCTCATGATCCATATGATCCACCCGTTATCAATCACATCATTATATCATTCATGTTAAGCATAGAAAAATTTTATAACCACAATTCGTTAGATTACTAATCACTTATGCTACTTATATAAGCCTCACAATTACATTCATTAAAGTTGGATATCGAGTCCTATAATTTAAGACTAAACCTCAAGTTATTGCCTTAGAACACTCATAGGAACTTAAGTTAGAAGAACGGACCAAAAGTGCAATATAAATTCACAATTTTTCAAAATACGGATGCTTGACACGGCCTCTCGTGTCCCCTGACACGGGTCGTGTCAGGTGCTATGAACACGCCCTCAAAACAACAAAATAAATAAGGTTACCAGTGGGCTGACACGGATGCCCGTGTTGTGTGACACGACCCGTGTCACACTTACTGATGCCCATTTTTCACAAGTCTTCCCTCCCTCTCCTTCCAGTGGCCTGACACGGCCGCCCGTGTCGTGTGACACTGCCCGTGTCAGGTGGCTACGTGAATTTTTCCTATTTTTCCAAAATTCTTCCTTTTCCTTCCCCTCTCATTCCAAACCAAAACCAGTGCATTTTAACTTGATATTAGCATCCATAACAGTCCAATTTCCATACTTTATACCATAAAACACTCATAACGTCAAGTAATCACCTAATCTAATTATTAATAAAATTACATTAATCAACCTATAATTGTTCTTCATCTCTCATAATTTCCTTTTATTCATAACAATCATCCATCAATTCACATAGCACACACTCAAAAACAATTCATCTTAAATTATCTCATAAACAAACCATTCTAATGATAATTATCATCAAATCATAAACAAAATTCAGAATTCATAATCAACCATACATATATATATATATATATATATATATATATATATATATATATATATATATATATATATATATATATATATCACAATTTCATAATTTCAATCCTCATAGGTATGAACCCTAAAGGAGGAAGGATCTCCCAATTACCCTTATCGTGTTAAATCACCAATTATGAACCCATTCTCCCCCCTTACCTCGAAATAGAGATGAGTTCTTCACAATCTGGGTCTTGGTAATCTACGATCCTTGACCTTGCCCTTCTTCTCCTCTTTCTTCAGACCTCACTGTTCTTCGTCAAAACACGATGATAATGAAAATTGAATTCCTTATTCCACTTACATAAAACAATAATTTCACCTTTGCCCCTTAAACCTCTAACTAACCCTTTTTATTTTATTTTATTTAAATAATAATATTATAATAGTATAATTATTATATTATTATTATTCTTATAAAACATATCTCTCCAATTTATCCAAATATACCATCAAAATATTAATATTTATTTCATAAAAATAAATATAAAATTAAGGCGTTACATGGGGCACGTTAGGAAAAAATGTTACATGATATGAAGATGTGTCATCATGGCGATAGTTTATTAGTCTTGTACAGTTACCTTAGTGTTATCCCTAAATTTCGACGCTAGTAATTAATGAGATCATTTTGGCTTAATAAAAGACTTTTCTTGTGATAAGCTAAAAATAAGGCTTTGACCTAACTAACTAAAGGATGAAAGTCGAAGGAACCTATCTACAGGTTTCATACTTAGTGAAATTATAAGCTTGGAATATTTTCTAAGTGTTGGAGGAATTCGACCAAGCATGTGTTTGACGAAGATGGCAGTTACCAAGGTTCTTGCACGTTCAATCTTGGAGGGAAAATGTGGAATTTTAATTCAAAGACAGGGACAAGTGGCACAAGATGAAGCTTTTTCAGCATATAGTGGGACAAGTGTCACTATCTTAGGGTATTTGTAATAGAAACCGTCGAGAGTGGTTACTTTGTAATGTATATAAATAGCTTAGTCTAGTATTAGAATAAGTGTGTGGAAATCATATGTACTAGTAACTCCATATACTCAAAGTATCCGCGTGTAGAGAAACGAGTGCAGTGAGAATGTACGTTATTGAAACACCATCAATTTATCTTCAATGTCAAATTTATCTTCAAGTGATTTACTTTTGAAGTCATTTATCATTTACAAGTCTTTATTTTAAAGCAATCTACATTTCAAAGTCATTTATCTTTTCAGCAATTTACTGCGTTTGTTTTACAATTCCAGCCCCTTTACATTTTCAGCAATTTAACATTCCTCGCCTTGCCTTTAAATTTTATTTAATTTCAAGCCTTGCCTTTACTTTCCTTTAAAATTCCAAGCTTTTTCTTTACATTGATTTATTTTGAAAGCCTTTGCCTTTTACTTTATTTTAATTTTTAAAACAAAATATGAATCTTGTTGAAAGATTCAAGACCCTTCTTTTTTCCCAAAAACATGATATACCAAAATCATAATCCTTTTTGCTTAGCACATGTCCTAGGATCAATCTGGTCGATCCTGCATGTAACTGAGGGTATTTTTGGTATCTTCAGAGGACCAGCGGTTGTTTACCAATTTTGGGGGTAAACAAATTGGCACGCCCAGTGGGACAGTGCTAAGTTGAAAACATTTTTAGAAGTGTTTATAACTTCTCCTTTTTATTCGTAACATTTTTTTTGTAACTTCCGTGTTTTGTAACTTCCTTTACATGGACGGTCTGGTAGAAGGAATGACTACCCTTGTTGTATGCATTTGAGAAGTGGCAAGGTAGCCAGTACATATCATTATATCCCTAAAAGGAGAAACACAAGAAGGATGGCGTCTAGCTAAGGAAACTCAAGTGATTCAATACCCGCAATAAGTGGGTCGAATCCTCAAGTGGGAAGTTCGAACGTTCGTAGTATGAACACACAGGATGGACCAAGGAATAAGGACATCCCAACCTCCAATCCTTCGACAGGAGCTTCGACCACACCAAATGTGATATCAGAACAAGCCCCTTCGACAGGACTAGGAGACACAATTAATAGATACTATACTCAGTCAGCGTTGGAGTATATTAGGCCAAATACTCAAACTCCACCACCAAGTACGGCTGTATTTAGACCCCATATGCCCACGTCACTTTTTCAGGCTTTTCCTAGACTCTTTGGCATGTCAACTACCATGGAAGGACTGAGAAATGCTCCCCCAATTTATTCAGACAATGTTGTTTCTTCGCCTTTGCAGGAATCTGGCTCTGCAATAAATTTGAGAACGAATAATCAGATTGGTGGCTTGGGGAATTCGACTCAGAGTCATGCTTTAATAAATGAGTCTATGGCCTATCTAAGGCAACAAATGGATGAAAGCAACATGCAAATGGTTCATACTCTGTCCCAAACTATGGGAGAGATTTTTCAGCCGTTGATTCAGAATACGACTCAGACGAATCAACAGATGGTGTCTCGAATGGCGTGTATAGCACAATTTATAGGAGTCCCAGCACCAGTTCGACAGCCCTATCACTTACCAGAAGTAAGAGAAGTTATGCAGCCATTGAACCAAGAAAATCCACATGTGGTCGAATCGGTAGACGTCGAACCCATTAGAGGTCAAAGACAAATACCAATAGAAGATGAGCCAAGAGCAAGGTTGGTAAATAGACACCAAGATGCGGACCACGTAGTCCAACAAGTTCGACAGAAATATCTTGCAGCAGAGAATAACTTGACAACTCTTGTCGAACGAATAATGGCGCAAATTGGAATAAACACTAGTTTTGCTAGGCCAAACTTTACTTTGCCAATAGTGGACTATATACTCCAATCAGAATTTCCCCTAGGACGAAGGTTCCCAAATTTATCAAGTTCTCAGGGGATACAACCGAGTCTACAGTTGAACATGTGGCACGATACATGATAGAGGCTGGGGAGATTGCTAATGATGAGAGCTTAAGGATTAAATATTTCCCTAGCTCCCTTACCAAGAATGCTTTCACTTGGTTTACTACTTTGCCACCTGGTTTGATATGTAATTGGACCCAATTTGAGCGTTTGTTTCACGAGCAATTCTACATGTGTTAGACTAAAATTAGTCTGAAAGAATTAGCCAGCATGAAACGAAAATTCAATGAGTCCATTGATGACTACTTGAACAGATTTCGACTGCTTAAGGCAAGATGTTTTACTCAGGTACCTGAGCGTGAATTAGTCGAAATGGCTACTGGTGGCCTTGACTATTCAATCAGGAAGAAGCTCGATACTCAGTACTTTAAGGACATGGCCCAATTAGCATATCGAGTTTGACAGCTTGAACGTCTGAAGGACGAGAAAGCTAGGGCGAGCAAACATAAAAATATAGCCTATGTCGAATATCAAGATGTGGTCGAAAACTTCTACGACAAAATTCTACCTCTAGATGATAATGAGATAGACTTACTTGAACTTAAGGAGGGTCCTCCTTATTTTTGCAAACTATTGATTCCTTCAAATGGAAAGAATCATGTAGAATTCGAAAAGAACGATAGATTTCCAAAGAAACATACATTTTCGACGTCACCAAGTGTGACGAGATTTTTTATTTATTAGTTAAGGATGGACAAATACTTGTTCCGCCTGGTGCCAAAACACCACCTTTAGATCAAAGAAAGAAAATGGGTTTTTGTAAATACCATAATTATTTGGGCCATAAAACTTCTCAATGTTTTCTTTTCAAGGATTTGGTGCAAAATGTGTAACACCCCCTTTCTATACCCCCAAATAATCAAATAATCATTTAAGCACATATTAAAATTCCATCAGAGTATAATTTAAACATAGTATAAAAGAGGTATGTCACATTATACATGAAATTAAAACATCCAACACCTGCTCAACAATAGATATGCAACAGTGGAGTAGCTAAATAATTGCACCCACAACTCAATCTTTTAGAATAACAACGGAAGAAACTAAACATTGAACAACATCAAACATATATATATATATATATATATATATATATATATATATATATATATATATATATATATATATATATATATATATATATATATATATATATATATATATATATATATAATCAAGTTTGATTCACCAATAATTCATGTTTACATAAACATTCATCAACAAGATACATATACAAATGCATCACAAAAAGGCATCAAGCCAACCCTAGCTACCCGGTGCTACATATCAGAGCCGACCGACCAAAATAATGAAGACACGTTTCACAAAAAGACCTCCAGTAAACCTACTCTGCAATGCCTCATAGAGCATCATAAAACAGCAGAAGGGTGAGAAATATTATCATAATAACAATGCATATAATTATATATCTTAACATAAAAATACACATATACATATTCTCACCACAATTCATCACCCATCACACATATACATCACAATGTATATATACAAACCAAGCATATTCATCATGCACAATTTCACTATTTCACATCATTCTACATAAACATATACATTCATGTTTATTCACCAATTTCGATCACTCCGCATAAACATACATTATTCATGTTTATTCACCAATTTTCAATTATAGATGATAAATGCAAATCATAGAGACCGACTCACGACTCTATGCAAATGCAATGCGGTACCGACTCAATCATCTCAAGTTCACTCAGGAATTTATTGGAACCATCACTCGTTACCTAAAGTAACTCCCCGTCGGGCATACGATGTTGACCCATTGCTCACACCCCACATGGGAAAACAATATTTATGGATTGCTCACACCTCACACGGGCACACAATCTGATTGTTCACACCCCACACGGGCACACAATCATGTTGTAATCATCGCTCACACCCCACATGGGCACACGATGTTACAACAGATTCACATAGAATCTCACAATACAAGAATGCATACATTATGCTTCACATGCAAAATGACCCACAACATTCTTGAAAATGCATACATATTCACAATATAATTAAACTTCTAAAAGTTATAAAACTTCTAAAAGTTGGTTACTATAGCACTGGTCCCACCAGGTGTGCCAATTTGTTTACCTTGAAAATGGTAAACAACCGTTGGTTCTATAACAACACTAAAATGTTCTTAGTTACTCATAGGATCGACCAGATTGATCCTAGGACATTTGCTATAATTGAGTTTGTTTAGTGTTTGATAAAACGTTATAAACTCTTCGACAAAATTTATAGAATAGTTTGGTAAAAAGGTAAAGTAAAGTAAAAGAAGACTCAAAACGTTTGAAGTCGAAAATAGATTGCAAGAAGATAAATGTGCAATGAAATGTAAATGAAAGCAATTAAAGGAAAACAATAAATTGCCGAAAATGTAACTTGCTTGAAGATAAAAATGCAAAGTAAAAGCTTTAATGAAAATGACATTGAAATGAAAAATGATGGTGTTTACATCACGTACATTCTCACTTTCACTTGTTTCTCTACTCGCGGGTACTTTGAGTGATTACTGAGTAACTTGTACAATATGATACACACACATTCTAAAACTAGAACTAACTTATTTATACTATTCGAAGATAACTGCTAATGGCGGTTTACTCCTAGAAATGCGCCACGTGTTACTTTTCAAAATCAAAAGAACATAAGTTTCCCTCCAACATTTGAACTTCGACAGCTACGCATACGCCTTCAATGGTTCAGTCGAATTACACTTTCAACACTTAGAAATATTCTAAGTCCAAAATCTTACCTTACACATAAAGCTTCGACACAAGCCTCTTATAAGACTTCAATCGAAGCCTTTCTCTTAAAGAACATGATCCTTGAACCAATATTTCATGTAACCAAGTGGGCGTCGAAATTATGAGCTAACACACTTGAGTACAATTGGAAATCTAGTTGTTAATCTTGTGATTCATTTCCATAGTTTGTATGATCCTTTCGGCTACTGTTGTTTTATAAATAGGGTGAGTTGAGTATTTGAAAGTTTTTTGAAATCTTTACAATTATATCTTACATTTACTTCCCAAAAAAGGTCTCTGTTTCTTATTGCCTGAGATTATCAGTAAAAGAGATGTTCAATAGTCATGATTGTTGAGAATCGGAAAACACAGTAATATGACTTGAATTCTCCTCATTTAAATCCTCTTTCGACTCTCAAAGTAGGACTATATCATTTGCAAAAATATGCATCTTGGTGCTAGCTCTTGGATGTCCTCTGTAAGTACATTCAAATTTAAAGTAAAAAGGTATGAACTTAGGGTTGAAACTTGGTGTAAACCTATAGCAATGGGGAAATCGTCCATCTCTCCACCATGTGTCTATACTCTAGTCGATAACCTTTCATACAATTTTGTATATCCCTCTTATTCTTATAGATTGAGACTAAAATGTTTCTCCTCCATTCATCCGAAATTTGTTTTGACGCCATAATATCATTAGAGTTTGGTGATTCATTCAACACCCCCATCTCTAAGAACTTTCCACACTTCAATAGGTATGTTTTCTGCCTCAACCGCCTTACTATTACTTATCATTTACCTGTTTTTCATTTTGACGGTAGTAATAATAGTTTTGCTCCTCTTCTCAAATGTTGGGTCTGCTAGAGTCTGGTAAGATATCATATCCTTCATTAAATAAATTGTAGAAATACATCTTTCACATATCCTTTATATCTTTTTCCTGAACCAAAACTTTGTCATCTTCATATTTAACACACTTTACTTGATCTAAATCTCTTGCATTTCTTTCTCTACCCTTAGCAAGCCTATATATAGATTTTCTCCCTTCTTGATTCCTAAAGATTGATATAATTCGTCAAAAGTTTGGTTTCTTACTTCACTCACCATTTTGGTCTCATTCTTAACTTTCTTATACTTTTCTCAAATTTCGGCATTTTTTTACACCTAGGTCCAAAACAATCATTTTTAACTCTAACTTTACTCTTAATGCTTTCATTCCACCACTGCAAATCTTTACCCCTAGTTCCAAAATCTTTTGATTTTCCAAATATCTCTTTAACTACTTTTCTAATCTATTGCGTCATCTTGTTCCACATATCATTTGCACTTCATTGTGGTTGTTCAAACCCTCCCTCCAAAACCTTATGTTGGAAGCTTCTTTGTTTTTCACTTTTCAAATGTCACCATTTTATCTAAAGTGCTCTCATGTTACTTCTTCTCTTAGCTCTCCTATTTATTCTTACATCCATAACTAATACTCTTTGTTGAGTAATCCAACTCTCTCCCAAAATAACTTGCAATCCAAGCAAATCTTTCTATCAAACTTTCGAATAAGAAAGAAATCTATCTAAGAACATGTTACCACACTCTTATATGTGATAAAATTCTCATTTCTTTTTCTAAACTAGGTATTAGCTATAGTAAGATAAAAAAACCGACGAAAACTCCATGATGTATTTACCCCGCATTTACCTCCCTGAGGTCATACCCTCATGCAACCTTGAAAAACTCATGATACGTTCTCTACATGTCCATTTAGATCTCATCCCAGAAAGAGCTTCTATCCCTGGGGTATATCCTGAAATAATTCTTCTAAACCCTCCCAAAACTTTACCTTAATGTGTTTTTCCAATTCAACCTGAAGTGTGTAAGCACTAATAATATTAAAGGTGTCATGTTCCACTAAAAACTTCAAGGCTATAATTCGATCTTCTACTCTTTTAACATCCACAATATCTTTTTTTCCACTCCTTGTCCACAATAATCCACACCCCATTTTTCGATCTAACTTTTTCGGTGTACCAAATCTTAAATCTCGTGTAGTCTAATTCCCTCGCATTTTCACATATCCAATTAATTTCTTGTAGGCACATGAAATTGATCTTTCTCCTAACCATAGTGTTCACTATTTTTATAGATTTTCCCGTGAGTGTGCCTTATTCCATGATCCAAAACCTACTCTCATGAACTAACTTCTTTACCCACACCCGTTCACAAACGTGTGGGAATTCTTGCTTATTTTTCATTGCATACAGGAGGCGATGCAACGACTCTTACTCTTTTGATACTAAACTTGAGTCATACGTGTTGTTTACGGGCAATGACCTAGTTTATCTATCTCATTGAGATTCTACAAAATTTTATATTGATTGTCAATTGTCTAACACAAATGTCTCATTTTATCCGGACTTGAGATCGGCTATACATAGCAAAGCTAACATGACAATTGAGTTTGAATAAATTTTATAAATCCATAAAACTATGATTACAAAAATACTCAAAATCAAACTTCAGGACTCAGAATTTATAATTTATGGTGTATTCCAAACAAACTGCAAGACTAAGAATTTTGAATTCCCTATAAATATGAGCAGCCCAAAGAAAGCCAAAATAAAATAATAAAAAAATAAAAAATCAATAACAACAATCAAGCAAACAAGCTTAAATTGGAAAAGAAGTAAAAAAAAAGGCTTAACTGATAATTCCATTCTTGTACAACTTTTCACTGCCTTCCACTGCAGAATGACTTAATACTGGCTGCCTTTTGAGTTGATCTCCTTCATCCAATGTCATAACAAGCCCAGCATTCCAATACCAAGGTTGAACATATGGTGAATCACCAAATGAAGATGAATCAAGTATCACAGAACCCCAATCCTTAGTACCATTTTTTGCTTGCTTTAATCTTCTCCTCACCAACAAATCTCCCACGTCGTGTTTTTTCATTTCGGATACACTTTTCAGTATTGAAATGCATAGAAGAAGCATCAACACAGCATCTTCTTCTGGCAATACTTCCACAACCATAAGCCTCCAATTAAGTAGAGCTGTTGCTTTTCCATCTTGGTTATCTTCTGTGAAACGTACTACCGTTAGAAAATCCTCCTCCTCCTCCATTTCTTCGCTTTTGTTCTTTAACTTTGTTTTCTTCACTTTATATTGCATTTGCCTCCCTTTCAATAACTTCACCTGCAACTCATGATTAAAACATAGGTCAAGTTATTATGTAATAAGAAAAAAATATCATACTTTAATTACGAGTATATATTTAGGGATGTCTCCACGCTACCGATGACTCCGGAGACATTGAATTTGTCAAACTAAAAGTGAGACTTGATAATGATAGCGATGAATCCCACTGTATAATCAGTTCATCTTCGGTTGAAAAGCGCCACGCTGTTTTACATTGGTCTGTATGTTCCTTTGGTGCTGCGGTGGCCACAACCTTCTCTGTACTAGACAGAAACAAAAAACAAGAAAATATTTCAAATTTGCATGAGACCAAATAGACTAGTTTTCAAGTAGTAACATTTACATAAAACATACCAGGGGCTCTACCAATGGAACCAGCAACATAAGACCAAGATCCTTCGCGTATCTCTATTATCTTATCTTCCCATTTTACAGCTGAAGGAGTTTCACCTCCTCTTCTCCAAAATCCTCCTCCTATCCTGCAGTTTAAACATTTGTCTATCTGTAAACAGAAAGGTATCTCGATTCACAATACTAACTCCTTCCGTTTCAACATGAACATCATTTTTATCGGTAAAATTTGGAAATTTACCTAATTCTAATAACAAAACACACCCTCCCTGCATGATCAAGAACTGTGCGAGACAACCAACGTCCTTCTTGTGGGCGATAACTATTCATTTTTAGAAACACATCAGATATCATTGCCCCTGAATCATCCGTGACTCGATCAGGCACACATTTCAACAAGTATGGTGCCTGAACCGGTGGCGTTATTGACACAATGACATTCACCTGTTGACTAACTTCTTTTTCCAACTTTAGAGAATCTGCTCTCAATAAATCATTCCAGCGGAACGAAACGGTGTCTTGCCTGCTACTTCTTTTTAGACAGTTACCACCACCATGACGACGATATTCAAGCATAACTCCCTTAGTTCCAAACTCACAGTAAAGATGCCAAGCCTTTTTCCATGCATCCAAGGGGAAATTGGAGATGGCTTCATCTAACTTTAGCTCACTATGACACCTAATCATTCGGAGGCGTAGGAATTCACGGCTTGTATCCTTCTGCAATGCCTTTATTCTTGGCTTAGGCCTCACAAACACACACGCCTGCATTTTAAAAATTACATAAACTTCATGAATCTAGGCATAAGAATTCACTGTTTTCCATGTTGTTTGTAGAAACTAATTGCAATATATTTCAACGTTGCCAATATAGTAAATGTATTAATTCATTTCAATAGAGTATTCTAAACTTAACAAGTTTGATTAACAGGCCTTATGAGAGGAAAACAGCATGAAACAAACCTCGAGTAATAACCGTGGGAGCAAGGACCTATATTTTGTATTGACATCTGTGTCTGATTCCTCCCAGGAGATGGGGGACTTGATTGCAATGGCACCTTCCAATGTCAAAGGCACGTCTCCACCAGCTTTCTCATAAGGTTGATTGAATGCTCTGTCCCATAATTTCTTGGTTTCTTCAAACTCCTTCTCCTTCACAGTTTCCGACAAAGTTGCAACCTTCTGCATATAACTCTCTAAAGCCAATGCTTTCAAATCTTCCATATATACTGTTGGATAACTCTACTCCAATAAGAAGAAAAAAAAGATATTAACATAATAAAGTCAAAGAATGACCAAAGGAGAAAATCAAACTCTGGTGGTACATACGCAACTACGAAGCAGAAGGTCGGCACATTAGTAGAGGAAAGGATACCTATTACTAGGAGGTGAAAATGAACTCCTTTAGTTGGAAGCCAGTTTTTTTAAATCTTAATATTCGGCTTTGCGACTGACTAATCCAAAAGGACCGATCGTACTATCCACTTACGGGGCGTTTAAAATCAGAGCAAAACTCTTTATGGACTTGACCCAACACAGGAATTGTTTGCACTTAGCGGGATTAGAACCTAAGATTTTGAGAGGTGCATACTGGACCCATTTGATCTCTATATAATGAAGCTAGGATCTACTTCTTATGCCTAGTCTCAAGGGCATAAAGTCAAATTAATGTCCCTTTTGGACTGGTTTATTTTTATCTTCCTACTAATGCTGATGATATTGATTAAAAGAGCTTATAGAAGCAAGCAGCTTATGAGATGTCTATCACCTATTTTTAGCTTACATCCATTAGCTCTATAGGATATCTCGTGAAAATGGCTTATAGTTTATACAAAAACAATTTGACTTTATTTTATCTTTTGCTATAAAAATAGTTGGTATATAATCACTTATATATATTAAGTGTTTATGCCATAAACGCTTAATTAAGTTGTTTATCCATACAGAAGCTAAGTGTAACACAACTTATTTAGTGTGTGTTTCGTTGAGTCTTGAGCAACTGTTGCACAGTGACTTTTTTAGGCTTTATTTGGATTGATGGACTAGAAATGAGCGAGGCAGAACAGATCATGATGAAATGGAGTGGAATGGAATCCATTGTTTGTGTATTTTATAACTTGACCGAACGTAATAGAATAAATTAGTTCATTCCATTGTATACACCTCATATTGAAGGAATGGATGGAATCATTGGAATGAATCTATCATATTCTATTCCGCTTCATCCATTATTAGCAAATCCAAACAATGAAATCTGATTAAATACCACTCTGTTCCATTCCATCACATTTCATCAATCCAAACATATCCTTAGAAGCTCATACACATAGCTTATGGTCCACCACAATTTATATTTTCCAAACAGACATTAAAACAAAGTGCATAAACTGTTGAATTTATTAGCCGAACTTAAAAAATATGTTTAGCCAACTTATTTTTCTTCACCAACTGTAATTGAAATTCATCTCTCGTTTTTAAAGCACATGAATGGAAGGATCAAAAGCTAGTACAATCCAGAACAGAAGAGTAGGGTATGAAATTACAAACAGTATTCAGAACACAACAAAAGGATATTAAAGACAAACCTGATGAGTCAACCGCATCAACAAAATATCAGAAGTAGGTACCAAACGCGAAGAACATTCAGAACCAAACCTTTGCATCATAAACAAGAACGCTTTGTATCTCTGTCTCGCTGCTATCAAGTACACCAACTCAGACCTATACGGTTCCATAAACTTACAACACAACCACCTTTGCTTCTCAACTTCCTTAAAAACATCATCCTCAACAACCACAGTATCAGAATCCTGCGAATCAGAACTCGCTTCATTCTCAAATGACTCGAAAGGGTATCTACTGTTCCATATTTCTCTACATCGAAACAAAGCATATTCTCTATTCTCTTCGTCATAGATAACTGCTCTACCAATGAGTTTCGAGAATCTTCTCTCACAATATTCTCTATAACTCACTGGGTTCAAACTGTGACAGAACCAAATCCACTCAACATCAAACGGAGGAAGAATCATAGGAAGAGAAGAGTCAACCACCGTCAGATCAGAGATCAACGGCATCCATAAATCACGGTACCTACCAAAACGTGCCACCGTTAGATCATGTTCATTTTATTAACATTCATAAAAAAAGGTGACAATACAAACCTTCGTATTGCTTCCACTGTAATGTTTGTGTGGTGAAGCCATTGAGAATCAGCAACGCTCTTCAAGAACTTGATATTACGTTTGGCTGCTGATACGAGATCGAGTTTGAGATTTATAGCGGCGATTTCTGGCATCTCGCCGAGACTTCTCGATGATGTGCTTGCGGATATTTCAGAATTCTCCGACATGGTTTTTTGTATAGTACTAGTAGTTCAGTTGATCAAAAGAGTTGAAGCGTTGAATAGAGAGAGAAACATCGTTGTTTTGATTTTTTATTTACTAAGGAAATCTTAGTAATAATGCAACTAACTGGTGGAATAAATTAATGAAACAAGGAGTCGTGTCTTTTTTGTTTGTTGGAACTTGGAACAAAGAGAATAGTAATAAAGAAGCATAGAGGACAAGAATGCGACTTTCAGGATCAGATTCACGTAGAGTTAAAAGAAAAAAAGTGTTGGATATCTTTGCTTGATGTATGGGCGAACCCAGGGATTGGTGTTAAAGTTGTTGCCAGCGTGAGGACACTCACTATGTAGGAAGAGATGGTCCCGTAACAAAAGAATGCAACTCTGATTTAAGGTGGCTATGTTTAGACACATGTTAGGATCTTGTAGCTCCCTGCCTACCATTGATGTGAGGTTGCACGTTAGGATAATGCTTTCTCGGTAGCAATTTATAAGCAAAAGTAAAGATATTACTAATATTTTACTAAATTTTTACTGAAATATCTTAGTTTTTCAACAAAATTCTCTAAATAATTCATTTTTTAAACTATTTTTCTATCTATCTTATTTTTTGTTATTTTTAAGAGAAGTCGTCATATCAATTGGCGACCATGTAAAAATGTTAAGAAATATCGTTAATTTGATTGAAGAATCATATGCAGTCTCCAATCCAATTGATGAATGTGTGTAAAAAAATGGGAAGAGTCACAAATTCAATTGAAGTCAATGTGTATTTTTAAATTTTAATTTTAAAGAAATAAAAAAAACTTTAATAAATAATAAAAAATAATATTATATTAATTAATAAATAAAAATAAATTACATAAGACGACCAGGTTGAGAATAATAAAAAAACTTTAATTATGACAATGTGTATTTTCATAATTTAATATTATACAGTTCAGAATGCATCATAACATCCCAGATCCTCTGACTGGTCTTGGTCAATGGCATCAAAAAAAGTTAACGACCAATGGAATCTTAACAATTGGAAAGACTTTGCAAAAACTGAGTGTCGTAAATGGAGGACCGTCGCCAATATGTCTTATGTGAACCGGTGATGACAACCTCGTATATACCAACTAATACTTATATGGCTTGATATATATATATATATATATATATATATATATATATATATATATATATATATATATATATATATATATATATATATATATATATATATCGGTTGCAACTGGTTTTCTCTCTGAAGATAGGTATCTACATGACCCACACCAGACAACTTACACACACGAATCAACCACGTCTAACCAACGAGGAAGTTATCAGCCTTTCACCAACGGAGTCTTCACACTAATGTCTCCTTTCAATCGTCCAGGTCGCACACCGATGACCCTATCATCACACTCAAACTACTTTGGCATAGGTCACGACCTCAGTTACGGTATGCCACCTTTCCATACACAAGACTTCATAGAGATGCAAGAATTACTAAGGAAGTATAGTGATGTTCCAGAGACCCCAACTCCCCAAACACCTGGAGTGAATCAATAACGAGGACAACGAGTGATACGATCTAGGGGATGTGGAACCGGTGGTCGATATGCCCAACCCGGTCGTCATCATTAAATTATGTAATTTATTTTTATTTATTAATTAATATAATATTATTTTTCATTATTTATTAAAGTTTTTTTTAATTAAATTTTGAAAATACACATTGTCTCCAATTGAATTGACGATTTTTCATATTCTTAACACACAATCTCCAATTGGATTAGAGACTGCATATGGTATCTCCATTCCACTTGGTGATACCTTTTAACCATTAAACATGGTCGCCAATTGGTATGGCGACTCCTCTTAAAAATGGCAAAAAGTGGGGTAGATAGGGAAATAGTTTGAAAAGTGGGTTATTTGGGGAATTTTATTGAAAAACTGAGGTATTTAAGTAAAAATTTCGTACTTTACTATCTATCTAATAATTACATATTAAAAAATTCCTCATTAATTATCCATTATATCCTTCTAATTAAATGGTTAATTTAACTTAATTATAAAAATATTAAGGACTAGTTACATGTTTACTGCAATATTAAAGCTTTGGCTATGGAGAAGTCAAGAAAGAGGAACAAGGGAAAAAATATGAAGAGGATGTTGAATCATGTACTGATGAAGAGGACATTAAATTTGAAGATAATAAAGAAGAAAGGATGAATCCTTTTGATGAAGGTTTTGATTAGGGGTTTAATGAGCACTTTGATGATCATCCTACACATGTGACTGAGGTTGATGTTGCTAGTTTTAGTGAGGTATTGAAACAAAGTTTTATCACACTTGAGATGGGAAAGGAGCATGTTATTGAAGATGAGTATTTGACTGATGAGTATTTGACTAATGAGCTTGATAGTGGTGTTGAAGATAATAATGATGATGATAGGTCTGTTAGAACAAGATTTTGATTCTATATGGCTATTAAAGTTTTGATGATAACAATTATTATAAGAACAAAATATGATACATAAAATTATTATCTTCTAAGTGCAGGACAGAAGTTCTTGCGAAGAATAATGCTCTAAAAGTTTAACATCTTCTAAAACAAAGCTTTCAACTTCAAAAGAAGATCTGATCTAAAGCTAACAGAAGTTCTCATCACGTACACAAGATCAGCTGGAAACGAAATTATATTCTGATATGAAACAAGCATCCTCTGATTCTCAGTATCAAGCACATTAATTAAAGAATCAATATTTTTGGCTGAAGACGCAAATCTCTATTTTTGGAAGGATTTAATGACATTTATCAAGCAACCAAAAATAGCACGATGTTTCCAACGGTTCCTTTCATCAAATCTATATAAAGGAAACAATTGAAGAAATTCGGTTCCGCTCTCTCACTCTCTCGCGCAAAGCATACAAACCAAATTCAAAAATATATTTTCATTTGTAAAAACTATCACAGTTGTGATAACAACTTACTAGAAGCATATATAAGATACAATCTTGATTGAATTCTTTGTAATTGTTCCTTGAGTGACTAAGTGTAGTCAGTAGACTCAAGAAGACTTTGACAATAGGTCTTTGTGATTGTATTCATTATTTAAATAGTGGATTAAAACCTCATTGAGAGAGGCTAAATCACCTTGGTGGGTGTACTGGAAGTAGTTTGAGTTCAAACGAATCAGGTTAAATCAAAGTGTCTTTTGTCTTCAATTTTTGAAAACCCAATTTCAACCCCCTTCCTTGTGTTTTTGCACCTTCAAGGTCAAGTCTTGTTAGGTTCAATGAGGGATATGGGATTACAAAAGATTATAAGTTCAAGGGTAGGTATGGAGTTTTCATCACTAAGGAAATTCAAGGATGTTATTTTGGAACATAATGTATTGAATGGGAGGGATGTTAGATTTGTGAAAAATGATACAGTGAGATGTAGGGCAGTGTGCAATGAGAAATCACAATGTAATTATATTGTACTCTACAGTAAAGTATTAACTTCAACAACATTCAGAATCAAGATCTTGTATTATAAGCATAAGTGTTGAAGACAGTTCTTTAACAAGAGTGAAAAGGTTGATTGGGTGGCTAATTTAATTGTTAATAAGATGATACAAGAAATGGTGAAGCCTTCTCAGAGTCGACAGAAGAGTTATCATGATAAGAGGAGGAAAGAACTTGAGTTCTAAGAGGGAGACCAAGTGTTAATAAGGGTTACTCTGGTGACTGGTGTTGGACGAGCTTTGATGTCTAGAAAGCTCACTCCACGTTTTGTTGGTCCATATCAGATTTTGCAAAGGATCGGAGAGGTGGTATATCAGATTGCACTACCACCATCACTTGCGAATGTGCATGATGTGTTTTACGTGTCACGGTTGAGGAAGTATATCGTCGATCCATCACATGTGATTCAGATGGACGATGTGTAGGTAAGGGATAACCTGACTGTTGAGGCATTACCATTGCGAATAGATGGCAGAGAAATGAAGTAGTTGCGAGGAAAGGCAATAGCCTTGGTGAAGGTATTATGGGGTGGACCAGTTGGTGAAAGTTGGACTTATGAGCGTGAAGATTAGATGAAGAAGTTGTATCTGACTCTGTTTACTTCAAGTAAATTTTCGAGTAAGAAAATTATTAAATTGGGGGAGAGTTGTAACGCCCTAAAATTCATAATTTTAATTATTGGTAATTATTTGTGAATATATGGCATGTTGTGATTTGTTTTGGTGTTTTTATGATGAAATTGTTAATTGATAAGATTAAATGGATATTGTTCTGGACTGGGCCGCGAGGATATACAGGGGCACGACCCAACATATGTCGGGCAAAGGCCCATGTGCTCGAGCAGGTGAACCTCTTGGATAAATCACCTGCTGATACGACGGACACACACTGAAGACGGGCAGAGAGCATGTCTGCCAGCTCATCTGCCATGCCACCCAACTGCCCTTCATTATCTCCTGAAAGATAGGGGCAGTTGGACCAAAGGGCAGACCTTTTGTCTAGGTCTTCACGCTTCTTACGCGTCCCTTGGCAGCTCCTCCTTGGGCCTAGCCAGATTAAGCCCATTGAGGGGCCTTGGCCCAGCGCTGGGGGCACATTATAAATACCCTTTCTTGGAAAAGGGTCAGGTACTCTCACTCATTCTGAACAAACCTTAATCTTCTGTACCTCTTCTAACTTAAGCATCAGAGTGCTTTGCAGGTACACCCCCTTTCACACTTCGTTCTCTGGCCCATTCATCAAGTCATTGGAAGGCCATTCTGATCAGGTGAGATCAGTGGCGCCGTCTGTGGGAACTAGCTCCCCCTTCTTCCACAAACAGAAGATCAAATATCAAACACTATCCTTCCAACATGTCCGGAGAACAACCTAACGAGCGCAGCCGTCCCCTCGTCGACTATACCATGGACGACGGCCTGCAGTTCCATGAAGCAGACGCCCGAGACGGCCGTCCCGCTACCCCGTCTCCTGAACCCCAGAATAACGGGGATCCCCCTCACGTTCAAAACCAAGGGACCGAGGCATTTCAACCCATCCCCGTTCCTGTCGAAGGAGACGCCACCATGATTGCTATGGTGAACGCCCTAAACCAGGTCAGCTTTATGCTCTACCAGTAGCATGAGAGAATCATGGCCCTAGAAGCTGACCGACAGGAGGTCCGACCTCAACAAGAGAGAAGGACACAACAACGTCCAGAAGCAACAAAGAAACGAGGACGTCGCTCCCCAGAGCCTCACGTCAGCAGAGCACGCGCCCGCCGTGATAACGGTCGATCGGGAACCTCGCCGAGGCGCGATCGTAGCCCCGACCGCAACGAACTCTCTCCACTAAGGAGCGACGAAGAAGACCTGCATTGTCCCCTGTCACGGGCAATAATGGAAGCTCCGCTCCCCAAAGGCATGGAGAAACCTCCTAACCTAGTTGTGTACGACGGGACTACCGACCCCGACGATCACGTCGACAACGTTAACGCGATGCTCGACTACCGTAATGACATCACCGGGCACCTCAAATGCAGGTTGTTCTCGACGACCCTCAGGAAAGGGGCCATGGCCTGGTACAAGAGCTTGGCCCCCGAGTCCATCACGTCTTAGAAAGCATGAGATCCATGTTCACGAGGCATTTCACAGCCTCTCGGCGTCATCCCAAGACAGAGGCGACCCTCGAAGCCATAATACAAAAGAAGAATGAAACATTACGCTCGTACATCGAGCGATTCAATCAGGAAGCTGTCGAGGTAGATACTACTGAACACATGAAGAGATACCTCCTCGAGAGGGGGCTCCTGCCCGGTAGTGAACTCAGCAGAGCTGTCGGGATTGAGCCTCCCCGCACCTTGAATGAACTTCTGCACAAGGCCCAGGCCTACATCAGATACGAGGAGAAGAAAGTAGCCCACAACACCTGCAGCGGCCGTAATATCGGAGATACCGATCACCCCAAGCGTGAAGATCCGAATATTCCCCGTCGCTATGGGGACAAGCGAAGGGAAGAAAGGCCCCACGAGCCTCGAGAAGGAAGAGGCCCCGCGGGCCGATACAGCGAGTACACCTTACTGACAGCTCCCCGCGAGTGCATCCTCGTGGAATGTATCAACTCCAAATTCAAACAGGGCAGAGTAAGGTTCCCAAAACCATCTGCACCAAAGCCTCACACCGACAAGTCCAAATACTGCAGGTTCCACAGGAGCCACGGGCATGTGACCGAAGACTGCGTTCACCTAAAAGATGCAATAGAGATTTTAATCCAGGAAGGGCATCTTAAACAGTATACTAGGAGGAACGAAGCTCCCAAGCATGAAGAGTCGGAGAAGAAGAGACCTCGGGAGGATACACCCCCCGACAACTCTCCTTATCAAGTGGCCCTCTGCGTGTCACGTCCAGAGGATTTCACCCTCCCTGAGCCATTGCCCGAAGGCCGGATCACTGCACTCAGCCCCTGGGAAGATTTCCCGACCGCCCTTGTAATATCGGGCGGAGGGATCAACGGCGAGGTCGCCGCCCTCTCAGTAAAACGCAAGTTCGACGAGCTCCTTTTGACCGCGCTCGAACAAAAGGCAACACTGACAAAATATCGGGGTAAATTCAACCCAATATCCTTCTTTTTAGAAGAGCTTCCGGGCGGCTCCCCGGATTCGGGTATCCCACTATTGATCAGGGCCAGGATGGCCCAGTTCGACGTCATACACATTCTGGTCGATCAAGGCAGCTCGGTGGATATCATGTACGTCTACCTCTTCAAGACTCTGAAATTAGACAAGACCAACCTATCCCCCTACGTCGGGTCCGACCTCCGAGGATTCAATGGAGCCAAGACAAGACCGTGGGGATATGTCGAGCTCCTCGGGGAGCAGGAAACGGCCAGGGAAATCAAAATCCAATTCCTGGTCGTAGACTGTCCATCCCTCTACAATTGCATCTTCGGCCGCCCGACATTAGCCGAACTCACCGCGGTCCCATCTACCGTCCATCTAAAGATGAAGTACTACACCAAACTAGGCCGCGTAGTCACCATCCACAGCGACATTGAGGCTGCCCGACGGTGCTACGACGCCGCAGTAAAAGGACAGGCCACAGTCAATACAAAGAGCAACAAAAAGCCCAAGACCGAAGATCCTCTCCTCCAGGGAATCAACGCCATCGACCTCGACTGCCGCATTGGCCACGACGAAACTGAAGAATGGAAACCCGCCGAGGAACAGTCTCCTAAACACCCGTTCCGACCGGTCCCCGACGGAGAGTTCGAGCTCATCCCTCTGGGTGACGATCCTGGAAGAACAATAAAGATAGGCAAGGGATTGCCCGAGGAAACAAGGGAGAAGCTCGTGACATGCCTTAAGGAGAACTCCGACCTCTTCGCATGGAACGCTGCAGGGATGCCCGACCTGGATCCTGAGATCGCGTGTCACCAGCTAGCTTTAGATCGGGCAGTCAAGCCCATAGCACAGCGTAGGCGCAAGCAGTCCCCCGAGAAGGCGGAGGCTGCCGAGCGAGCTGTAAAAGACCTCTTAGAGGCAAATTTTATTTCTGAAGCCCAGTACACAACCTGGCTCTCTAATGTAGTCCTCGTTAAGAAAAATAATGGAAAATGGCGCATGTGTGTTGATTATACTGATCTTAATAGGGCTTGCCCCAAAGATGCTTTCCCTCTCCCTAACATAGATAAGCTCGTTGACAACTCTGCGGGTTTTAGACTCCTGTCCTTCATGGACGCATATAGCGGATATAATCAAATCCCTATGTCGGACACGGACAAGAGACATACGGCGTTCATGACCCCGACCTGCAATTACTATTACAATGTAATGTCGTTCGGACTCAAGAACGCCGGGGCCACATACCAGCGCATGATGAACAAAGTCTTCAAGGAAGAAATAGGGGATATGCTTGAGGTATACATGGACGACATGATCATCAAGTCACACGAGGAGGTCGACCATACTCGACACCTATACAAAGTCTCCGAGCAGGCGAGACAGCGTAAAATGAGGTTTAACCCAGAAAAATGCACGTTCGGCGTCCGGGCAGGAAAATTCCTGGGTTTCTACCTCACCGAAAGGGGTATCGAGGTCAACCCCGACAAATGTCGGGCGTTCTCGGAATTTCCAACCCCGAAGACCAAAAAATCAATCCAAGCCCTCAACGGAATGCTCGCCTCACTCTCCCGTTTCATTGCCAAATCCGCCCAGCATGCACTGCCATTCTTCATACTCCTTCGTAAGGAAGCCAGCTTCGAATGGACCGACGAATGTGAACGGGCACTACTCCATTTGAAGAAGGTTCTCTCTGAACCCCAGGTCCTATCATGACCGTTAGAAAGAGAGACTTTATACCTGTATCTGTCCGTGGCAACCGAGGCCGTCAGCGCCGTCCTAATAAGGGAAACTGACGAAGGACAAAAACCCATCTATTTTACGAGCAAAGCGCTCCAAGGCCCCGAACTCAGATACCAACAGATTGAAAAGGTCTCCCTGGCTCTCATAAATGCGGCGAGGAGGCTACGCCACTACTTCCTCGCGCACACGGTCAAAGTAAGAACCGACCAGCCAATCAAACAGCTTCTCGGACGGCCAGATATGGCCGGCAGAATGCTCAAATGGTCGTTGGAACTCTCTGAATTCGATATACAATAGAAAGGCCTTGAAAGCCCAAGCATTGGCCGACTTTGTCGTGGAAATGACCCATAGCTCGACACCGACGGACGGCGCCTATAAATGGGCGATCTTCGTCGACGGCGCCTCCAGTACGACAGGCAGTGGAGCTGGAATCATCCTCGAGAATGAGGACGGGATCCTGATCGAGGTCTCACTAGCACTAGCCTTCCCGACATCAAACAACCAAGACGAATATGAAGCTTTCATCGCCGGTCTAAGATTGGCCGAAGACCTAGGAGCAAAGGAAGTAAAAATATCAACAGACTCCCAGCTCGTGGCATCACAAGTACGAGGAGAGTACCAGACCAAGAACGACAACCTTGTCGAGTACCTAGCCTTGGTCAAAGAAAGACTCGAAAAATTCGAGAAGTGGGAAGTACAACACGTACCTCGCGAGCACAACACACGGGCCGACATCTTATCGAAGCTAGCTAGCAAGAGAAAGAAGGGCGGGAACAAATCTGTAATTCAAGAGATCCTTCCTCGACCTAGTATCGAAAAACCACCTCCTCCACTCGAGGCCAACGCGATCGAGGATACTCATTGTTGGATGACACCTATCTATAATTACCTAACGAAGGACGAGCTCCCCGTCGACCCAAAAGAGGCGGCCACCACCAAACAGAGGGCATGCTCATACGTCCTCCTCGAAGGGAAACTTTACCGAAGGGGGTTTTCCATCCCATTACTCAAGTGCGTCGAGGAAGAGAAAGTCTCCGACATACTGGGAGAAATACACCGAGGAATAAACGCCCAACACCCCGGCGGGCGATCACTTGCACGAAAAGCTCTTCGAGCAGGCTACTACTGGCCGACCATGCAACACGACTCCAAGGAACACGTAAAAAAATGCGACAAATGCCAACGGCACGCCGACATGCACCTCGCACCCCCGAACGAACTAAAAACACTCTCTTCTCCATTGCCCTTCGCATGGTGGGGCATGGATATCCTCGGGCCTTTCGTGACCGGATCATACCAGAATAAATACCTCATCGTAGGGGTAGATTATTTTACCAAATGGATCGAAGCAGAGGCGCTGGCTAAAATAACAGCGCAGAACATTCTTCGATTCTTTAAACGCAATATCCTCGCTCGGTTCGGTGTGCCCCAGGTTCTCATCACGGACAACGGAACGCAATTCACAGACGGGGGATTCCAAGACTTCGTTGCGAGCTTAGGTACTAAGAAACATTTCACATCCGTCGAGCACCCTCAGACCAACGGGCAAGCGGAAGCAGCCAACAGGGTAATCTTGCGTCGACTGAAACGCAGGCTCGGTGAGGCGAAGAGGGCGTGGGTCGAGGAGCTACATAGCGTTCTATGGGCTTACCGTACAACACCTCACTCCACAACCGGGGAGACCCCATTCCGACTAACATACGGCACTGAAGCAGTCATCCTAGTAGAAATAAGAGAACCGACGAGACGCATAGAAGAACCCCTAGACGAAGAAATGAATGACGAGGCACTCAGAGCCGAGCTGGACCTTGTCGACGAGATCCGCTCCGAAGCAGCCCTTCGAGAAATATCCCTCAAACAAAAAATAGCCTTGCGCCACGACGCAAAGGTCATAAAAAGAGAGTTCCGGGTGGGCATCCCGGTCCTCAGAAGAAACCTAAAAAACCCAAGAGAGGGTAAATTGGCCGCCAACTGGAAAGGCCCCTACCGCGTCCGCGACAAGACGAGCAACGGGGCCTATTATCTAGAAAATCTACAAGGCGAAGAACTCGCTCGACCATGGAACACAGAGAAACTAAGACAACATTACAGCTGAATATGTCACGGGGAGACGTGGGAGGTACGACCACGCTCTTCGTCTCCAAAACTACAGAGAGGAACCGCGCGGCCCAGGGACGAACCGACTCTTCCAGCGAACACAGCCCTCCCCGACGATTGGGACCTCGATCGAGCACCAACGTCGAAGTACCAAGACCGACAGGGCACCCAGCTCGCGATGGCAAAGCCCAAGCCCCGGAGCCGGAATTCCAAACACCGAACCAGGTTTTCGATCTGAACGGGCGCGACGCCCGCTACCTCATCGGTTCCCTAAACCGAGAAGACTAACATGGTCGAGCATAAAACAGTTCATAAATACAAAACATAATAAAAGAATAACCGAGCAAGAGGAATAATCAAAGACAACATTCATTCATTAAACAACGGCCAAAGCCAAAGATAAGTACGCCCGAAGGCCAAAATACAAACAAAAAGGCACGCAGGCCATACATAAAAAGGCACGCAGGCCATACAAATCGGGCACGCATGCCATATGAACAAAACAAATTAAAACTCTTAAGACTCCGCCCGGAGATCCTCCTCAACATTCCCCTCCTCCTATCCTTCATCCTCCCCCAGCTCTTCTTCGGCTTCAAAAGGGCACACAATCTCCCCCTCCTGGACACAGAAATTATGGGTTGACCCCTCCGTCACCAACTCGGGATTTAAAACCCTCAGTTGCTCGACGGTGTTGTCAAAACCCTCCTTAAATACAACCACGAGGTCCTGATTGAGAGAGCGAATGTGCCCCATCAGCTCACCCCGGGAACCAAGAGCGAGCTCCTCCTTAGTCTCGTCAGCTAACGGACAGACCTTATCCTCGAGCGAAGCGAGTTGAGTACGCAATCCAGCGTTCTCCTCAGCCACCTTCTGATGCCCAGCTGCTTGTTCCTCCAAACTCATCTTGGCCGCCTTCAGCATATCCCGCTCCTCCTTGACCTCCTCCAACTCTTTTTTCAGCCCCTCCTGAAGCTGATGCTCCTCCTTGTAGTCCGACAAGTCCTTAGACAGCTTGTCCTTTTCAGACCGGACCCGCAGGAGGGCGTCCTCCAATGAGGCAGTGGACACTGAAGTGTCGGTCAGGACCATGGCCGTTTCCATCACCCGGATGACGGTGGCCAAGTCCCTTGCCAGTTCCTTACGCCGGACACCAACCTCCTGGTTCAGGATAGCCCTTGCTCCGGGCGCTGGCACGGCGATCGCATCCTCGGTCTTGAAAAAGGCCCGCTCCACATAACAGGGGGCAATAAGTAACTGCCAGGTCCGCCCAGACTCCCGTTCCCCCCTAAGGTCGACCTTGAGAGAGTCCCCTCCGGACGCTTCCGCTTGTGGAGAGGGTAGGCTGATGGAGGCGGGTTGTCAGGTATGTTGATCATAGATGCCCGAGGAGGAGAGGAGGGCGTTGGACTCACTGTGTTCGAGGTCCCAGCCCCGGAGTCCCCAGCTACCGCCTGAACACGAGGCGCGGTCTTCTTCTTCTTCTTTGGAGCCCTGTCCGGGACACCAACTTGGTTGGCCAGCTTGAGGACCCGGTCACGAGTGGTGGGCATAGCACCTGCAAAACGAGGCACATAAACATCAGCGGGCGAAGACATAAACAAAAATAAGAATAAATAAAACACCTACTCAATAATTCCATGGCCTTCTCCTCGGTTCTACACTCGAGCAAAGCCTTGGTATTAATAATACGGGCTTCGCAAATCGGCATCCCGGCCTCATCAACGTAAGGCACACCCTTTCGATCTGTCCAGACCGCCAAGTTGAAGCTTTGCACGTACTCAACCAACTTCTTATAAGCGAGCCTATCCTCGACGCCCAACATTGCAAACTTAATCCTATAATGGCTAGTGGTGAGATCGAAATGGTCGCGCTGCCACCTCAGTGGTATCTTCGACATCAACTTCTCCTCCCCATCTACTTCCCGTTTGTAGTAATAAAGGGAATGCAGGGCATCACGGGTGATCGGTCTCACCACATACCACCGACCCTTAAAATGACGGGCAGAATCCACGTACGTCTTGAACAAACGTACAGGTTGTTTGAAGGAAACCCAGTTGTGTCGTCCCCGAAGACCGGACCGCTGGAGGTGGAAGACATGGAAGAAAAGGGCCCGAGTACACCCAATGCCGAGGAAGCGGCAGACCAACTCAAACGCCCGCATAAAAGCAAGGGCATTAGGGTGTAACTGAGACGGCGCTAGCCGAAGCCACTTGAAGATAGACATTTGAAAAGAATTGAAGGGCAGCCTAATCCCCGCCTCCCGGAAAGCGAACTCATACATCGCGAACTGCTTCCCCGGGAAACGATGGCATATCCGGTCCGCCTCTTTGGGAGCATGGCACTGCCAGTTTTCAGGATCTTCCCGGCTTCTATCCTCCACCACGGCATAAGCGGGGATCGCCTCGTCACAAAAATAGGATTCTTCATCCAAGGGTTCGTCCGCAACCCAAGAGAGGTCATTCTGCCCGGACGAGGAGGCATGCTCAGTACCATCCCTGGCGCTCTCCTCCCCGACAGACGGACGTGTGATGTCCGCATCCTCGGACCGTGGCCCGGTGTCTTCTCTTCTGGGTCGTAAACGCTCGGTTGCACCTGAAACGCAGACAGAAAGAGTGAATTCTACGTCATATCAAATCCACCCTTCCACCGCATGTCAAGTGAAAGGGCGTATAAGCGACGTCCATAGGCACCAGTGCGAAACTCCACCCACTGCCACCAGGCCCGGTTGAGAAGTTTCGCACGTGTTCGACGCAGGAATACGCACCTTCTTATGCACCGGGCAAAAATCTCATACATGCTTATGAAAATTTTGCCCGACACATGAAATTCCTGCCCGGGAGTCTAATCCTAACCCTATTTTTTCATCTACAGTCTATTTCACTATTTCTAAGTCAAATCTAATCACCCTATAACAAATACAACATGCATTCACAGCCATTTAACGCAAAAAAGTGGAAAATAGAGGATTAAGAAGACAAAAATGATACCTGACATGTTGAGAATCAAATAGAGACGGTGGCGCGCGAGCAGCTGCGGTGGTTCAGGCGGCGAGACGGGCGGAGACAAGGAAATTCGTCAGAGCTTCCGGTGAACGTCTGAGCGAAAAAGTGAAAATGAAGTCACTCAGCTTCCTTTTATAGTCCCAGGCGCGTGGATCAACGCGCTAGGTCATCATTACCTACTGCCTACGCCGCCGTTTGCACACTAAACGAAGCGACACCATTAATACTGAAGCACGTCAATCCATAAGGAAACCAAAACGACGTCGGGCAGCTATACACCTCCCTGACTCCATGGAACGTCCCCGACCCCGTACGATGTCCTCGACTTCTACAAAAACAGCACGAACCCGTCAGTGACCTTCGTCCTCGACACTATTTGGAGTATCAAATGCCCGAGGAGAAAGGTATGTTGCGGGAAGTTCTGCTGGAATATTACGTGCCCAGCCATACGCCCACTACCTTATCCTTGGCGTGCGTACCCCGATTGCAGTACAAGTCATCACTCCGACTCAGAGACTCGACTTGGGGGGCTCCTGTTCTGGACTGGGCCGCGAGGATATACAGGGGCACGGCCCAACATATGTCGGGAAAAGGCCCATGCGCTCGAGCAGGTGAACCTCTTGGATAAATCACCTGCTGATACGACGGACACACACTGAAGACGGGCAGAGATCATGTCTGCCAGCTCATCTGCCACGCCACCCAACTGCCCTTCATTATCTCCTGAAAGATAGGGGCAGTTGGACCAAAGGGCATACCTTTTGTCTAGGTCTTCACGCTTCTTACGCGTCCCTTGGCAGCTCCTCCTTGGGCCTAGCCAGATTAAGCCCATTGAGGGGCCTTGGCCCAGCGCTGGGGGGCACATTATAAATACCCTTTCTTGGCAAAGGGTCAGGTACTCTCACTCATTCTGAACAAACCTTAATCTTCTGTACCTCTTCTAACTTAAGCATCGGAGTGCTTTGCAGGTACACCCCCTTTCACACTTTGTTCTCTGGCCCATTCATCAAGTCATTGGAAGGCCCTTCTGATCAGGTGAGATCAGATATTATGAGTTTATTTAGTTGAATATTATTATTTAATTAAATAAAAGGAGAATTAGAGGTATGAAGATTATGCTGGTCTTTTGCTGAGGATTAGTGGGGATAGGATGAGAAAGACATAATTAGGGTCCTATGGGTAAGATTGACAAAAGGAAGTTGAGGGTTTTGGGGATACGATCAGTTTTCACGATCGTGTTTGAAGGAGAAGAGAGAAAGCTCTGAAGAACGAAAGAGGAGAGGCTAAAGCTTGAAGGATTTCTGGAGATTTTGAGAAAGGACCATAGAAAGCTTCATTCTAAGGTATGAGAGTAATTTGTGTTCATTCTTTTAGTATAATAGGTAGAATATGATGGGATTTAAGGAATTGGTGGAGAATTCATGATGAGGGTTTGAATTGATGAGTTAGGTTGATGAATAGGAGTGTGTCTTGTGGCCTATAATTTGTTGTATGTTGCTATTACTGGTTTTGCTGGTTAAGAATTGGTTTTTTTGTGCATTCGGGACTGAGATGATATGGGGTTTGGGACTGGTATAGCAGCAGAAACGCTGCAGGAAATTCTAAGAATCGCTCGAGGCACCAGAAGATGATGATGTTTCGTCGGTTGATGCTTGCGAGGCGCAACATGGAATGCTTCTTCTTTTGGATGTTTTCAAAGTGAGGGTCAGGCAGTGGCTTGTAGCATCAGGCGGCTGCAAGATGATATTGATTTTTGGTTGTATACTTTGTTTTTCTTGATTTGTTTATGTGTGGAGATTCATGACTATGGTTATAACATGATGTTTGATGAATAGTTGATGATGTTACACGAGTATAACATAGTATTTTGATAAACATGAAATGATGATGCACATGTAGATATTATTGAACTATGTTGATTCTATGAAGTTATTAGCATCATTGCATTTCATGGCATTCCCGTGTTAAGACTTCGGTCTGTTTGGTAGCTTCAATCTCATTATGTGGGTTGAAGTGATATGTGTAGCGGTAAAATCATGAGTGTAAGCTATTGATTAACTTCACTCAATATACACAGAGTCGCCACCGCGCTTTTATTTATTTCCAAAGGGAAAAAGGAAAATGAACGAACAAAACCTTAATGAATCTCAAAAGCTAAAAAGCTAAAAGAATCAAACAGAGAATGGGTACGGGGATTGGTTACAAATCGGGAAGGTTTTAAGCACCCGACTTGTCCGTAGTACTCTACGGGAACCCTTTGAAATGTTTACTGCATTTTTTTTGGTTTGAAATTGGTTTGCTTGAAAAAAAGATTGAAGAGATGAGAAGAAGAATATTTTTTAAGATTTTGGTGTTTGAAGAGACGAACGTCTCATGCCTACGTACCCACAAAGTGTAATGCGAGATCAAAACCCCGTAGTTCGTGGTACAAATTGTGAAAAGGCAAATGAGTTGAGTTGATTTTAAAATGTAAAGATAAGTCGTCATCCTTTAGCGAATAATTCCGATAGAAAGGATGAATCATATCTAAACATAAAAAAGTGGTTAAAAGAAACGTGCACGAGGGCACAAAAGCAATTGAATGAGTTGTGAATGTTTTTAAGTTTTTTGAGAAAGAAAGTTTCGATATGCTTATGTAGTTTAGCATTTATTAAAGAAATGAAATGAAAAGGTAAAAGCGCATGACCGAAGTCAAGGTTTGATTGAGAAAATGTTTGAAGTTTGAAAACAAAGAGAGTTTTGAAAATAGGAAAGAGATTTGAAAATTGAAGAAGATGGGAAGAGATGAAGGGACTATCCTAGTACTTGAAAATAAAAGCTAAAGGAATAATGATCAAACCATATGGCAAGCACTCTTGAAACAATTGGATTTCCATCTTCATAATCAAGTCAACTCAACCGGAGCCAAAGTCTTCAATCCATAACAAATGAGCAAAGGGATGATCCTAGAATCTAGGTCTGAAACTCCAAGTCATGCTAAGGATAGTAACCATAGTCCGAAATTAGAAGTCACCCATTTTTTAGATGTTTAAGCCATTATTAGTGTTTTGGTGTCCAAATGGACAAAGGAGAAATAACAAGCAACGATATATACAATAAGCAATATGATGAATGAATATAGAAGCATAATAAGAGAGGTAGGGAACAAGAGATTGAAATAAAAGGATAAGGTGCGAGAGATTAAAATTAAATGTTAGTATATTCACATGATTATAATATTTACAATAATAAGTGGTATGATGAACTTAATCAAGCACAACCACGAAAAGAAAAATAAAATCGAGGCAACCGGATCCAAGTGGATCGCATTCCGAATCGGGACAACTGTAGGTCTATGTTAAGCAATCGCCGAGTAATTTACGGAGTAATTACCCTACAAATGAGGCCGGCCACCACTAATTAAAGTGGAAAATATTCGTGTTAATACATGTTAGAGAAACGATATTATGGATCGTTCTCCGAAAACATGCCACACTAAAAGAAAAGGAACGGTCTAATCTTAATCGGGATTATCATTGAATTTCTTGAAAAGCAACCTATCACGATCTCAAAGTATGGAGAATGATCCAAATGATCATTCATCCATAGATTTGAAATAATGAAGATTAAACTAATCGAAATTCAACAATCCCGAATCGAAGATTGTCATCGACCAAAAAAGAAAAATAAGATGAAGAATAAATGGATCTAAAATAAATCCATGAAAAAGAAATAGAAATATTTTTAAATCTTTTTCTAAAATTTCTTTTCTAAAAATTATTTTCTAAAACAATTCTAAAATATTTTTCTAATTCTCTTCTAAAAATAAGATTTCTAAAATTCTTAGTCAAAATAAATTGTAAAAAAAACATTTAAAAAAAACAAATCTAATAAATGGAAAAAAATAAAGAAAGAAAAAGAAACAAAAAGGGAGTGGGGATGATGGATAAATCCATGGGTGGTGGATAGTGAAATGGACCAAAACACAAACCAGAGGCCCAAACCTTTCAAATGTTACTAAACAAAAAAAATGGAAAAAACTCATAAAACACAAATATGAAAAAAAACGCAGAGGACATAGGTTCCTCTTCTTCTTCGGTGAGATTCGGCAGAAACAGGGGAAGAGCAATCTCTCACAACAGCAAACAAAACTTAAATCATTCTCACCATTCAGCTTCTGATTTCAACACAACAAGTCAAAGATCTCCTTCTCTCCCTCGCGAATCAACCCACCGTCACTGTGGTGTTCTTCGGATCCACGATCCTTTTCCGTCGATAGCTCTCATCATTCTCCTTTTTCTGACTCTCACTCTCTTCTCCTTATATTCAATTGGTTTGGTGTGAGATGAAGGATCGGAAATGTATGAAGGAAATTTGAAGAAGAATTGAAAGGGGATTAAAAATTGATTTGGATTAAAAGTGAAGGAGGTGAAGCTTTGTTGTTTTTGCAGCAATTTCTTAGGCTATCAAAGCTTGAGATTGAAGGAGAAATGAGTTGTTCTTATAGAGGATTTGTGAGGATTTGTGACTGCCGTTTCGTGTTTTGGATTTTGCGTTTCGAACTTGCTCACGGGATTCCCATTTGCTGCGTTTTGTGCTCTTTTTGATTGCGTTTTGATTGCTTTTGTATTGTGCTTCAGGTGAGGGATGCGTATGCGTCGTGTGAGGCTTGTACGGCTGATTGATTGTGTTGAAGTTATGCGGCTGATGTTGAAATGTCGTGAGGCTTGTTGTTGTGGGCCTGAAATTGTTGATGGCTTACGCTTCGTTGGCTGTTTGATGTGGATGCTTGGGCCTTCGGGAAGTACGTGGGCGTCGGCTTAATGCCTTTGCAGGCTGATACTTGGCTAGCTTGGGTCTGTGATTACTTTCGTCCTATGTGAAGGATATGATGTGCAGTGTGAATTGTTTTTGGTTGCAACTGGCTTACGGGAAGTGTGCGTGCAAAAGCTGAGGCTTTGTTGTTGAGGGAATTGGGAAGCTGGCTTGTTTGCATTTACGGCTTGCTGGTGGAAAGGCTTAGCATGATGTGAAAGTGTTGTTTGGAGTGTGTACGGCTGGGTGCTAGTGTGAGAACTTGGCTTTGGTAGCTGGTACGGGAAGCACGTGTATTGAGGCTGATGGGAGTTTGACTTTAGCTGAGAGTGTGGATGCGTGAAAGCTGAAAGTAGCTGGGAATTTGTTTTTGTTGTGTAGATGACTTGTGTACATAGGCGTAGGAAGTATTGTTGGCTTGGAAAGTGTTGTGAGCGAAGCCGTGTGATGCGTTGGCTTATTGGTGAGCTGTTGTTGGGAGTAAATCACGTGAGGTTGAGGAAAAGGCTGTGGGAGCAAGTGGGCCAGAAAAATACAATGAGGCCTTATGTTTTTTTTTCTTTGTTTTTTTTCTTCTAATCAACATTTTTTTATAAAGAGAAAATAGAAAGTTTTAACAATAGAATAAGATGGGCCCTAAAACTTATATTTATTTTGTGATAATTTTTGTGATGAAAAATGGAAAAAAAATGGACATAAAAAAGAATTGGATTATTAATGACAATTGGAAAATGGTTATTGAAAAATGAAATTAGAAAAATAATGGATAATAGAGAAACAAAAAATAAATTGGAATATGGGGATAAAAAAAATATATGTGGGCTTATTGAAAGTGAATTGGATTAAGAAATGATAAGTGGACATTTAAAAGTGGATAATGGATAAAAAAAATATTAATGATGGGAGATGAATAGAATAAAAATGGATAGAATGGAAAGTATAATCGAGATAAATCGGATGTAAAAAAAAACGAAATATAAATGGATAAGAAAATGGGTATGCATTTATTTTTATGACCTGAATCAGCTACCACTAACACGCGCACACAACCATGAACCAACTCCTGATTTTTTCACAAGCCATTGATAATAACGAATACAGCCTAACGCGAACCATTGAACAACTTGCCACTTCAACCACAAATCACTGAAATTTGTCTTGATTATTCGCATCCATGCTGTGGAAAATAAATCCACAAACGAATCATTGATGAACTGATGAACATTGAATATTCGAACCAAATTTCGCACAAAACACTGTCTGATAAACTGATGATTTCCAACACATAACAACTTGAACTTTTGAACACGCATAGTCTGAGAAACAGACTACTGTCACACACATCTTGCAGTTGAAACAAATCTCATGATAGTTTGACCAAGATTAGGTCAAACGTCCATCTGAATCGAATCATGACTGAACCAACGCATCTGAATTGGAATCACAACCCTGTCTTTGAAATCCTACAACACAGAAGAAAAAGAAGCAACTGCAACATATTTTTTTTTTGTATTTGGGTTAGAAATCAGTAAAATATGAACAGATAATAGAAATTAAACAAGGTGATCCTCTGCAAGACATAAACCTGCACCTGGAAAAGATATATGAACCATTACGTGATCTTGTTTGTATGCAAATGCAGATGAGATGCGAAAAATCTTAGGGTCAAAAATTAGGGTCTGACAATATGTTGAACATGTTGTGCTCCCATTAGTGGAGGGTTGATGGCCCAGTGTCCATCTTATGATGATGAAGTCGGTACCGCATGCATTTGTTGTATGATGCATACTAAGTAACATTGCATTTGTTTGTGTATGTTGATGATAATGATTGAGTTGAATGTTGTATTGTGGTTATGATTGAAATGACATGGGATTCCGTATTATTTTCTTTTTATTATACTATTATAATGAATGTGAATTTACTCACCCTGTCTGTTTGAATGTTGCCCATATGTTGGTAACGTGCATATTTTTAAGGATAGCTTCGGTGCGTGGAGTCGTTTGAAGTGTTTCTCTTTCCATTTAGTTTGAAGTCTTAGGTGGTTACTATTTACCCCCAAAATTGGTAAACTATTGATCTTAGGACATGTGCTAGAAAGGTTGATTCGTTTATACTGTTTTTGGGAAAAGGGTCTTGAATCCTTCAACATGATTCAGAAGGTGTTTAACGATAAAAGAAAGAGAGTAAAGAAAGAAATTTCAAAAGTAAATAAAAGAAAGGGCAAGTCTTGGAAACGTAAATGGCTGAAAATGTAAAGAGAAAATAAATGTGAGGCAAAATGTTAAAGTATTGGAAACATAAAGGCAAGAATTGTAAAGGAAATGCAGTAAAAGTGCTTGAAAAGGTAAATGACTTTGAAAGATAAATGCTTTAAAATAAAAGCTTGTAAAAGATAAATGACTTCAAAGATAAATTTGACATTGAAGATAAATTTGGTGGTGTTTCAATCACGTACATTCTCACTGCACTCTTTTCTCTACACGTGGATAATTTGAGTATACTGAGTTACTAGTACATATGATTTCCACACACTTATTCTAACACTAGACTAAGTTATTTATATACATTACAAAGTAACCATTTTCGACGGTTATTCCTAAAACTATCCTAAGATGATGACACTTGTACCACTAATGGGTTGAAGAAGATTGATCTTGCGCCACTTGTCTCTGTATTTGAATTGAAAATTACATAACTTTCCTCTAAACTTGAATGTGTTAAACTCGTGTAACTGGCATTTTCGTCGAAACTCAACGTGATCGAATTGTCCCAACACTTCGAAACTATTTTAACTTAGAATTTCTCTAATACCAAATTGGTAAATAGGTTCCTTCGACTCTCATCCTTTTAATGAGTAAGGTCGAACACCTCACTTTTAGCTCATAATGAGAAAACTCTTTATTAAGCCAAATGACCTCATTAATTGCTAGCGTCGAAATTCAGGGATAACAAATTGCCCCCAAAAAATGTTTTTTGACCATCTTGATGAAAATATCATTTTTTTGATATTCATCTTTTTCGACGCCAACTTAGGTCAGACAAAACTATGGTTGGAACTACCTAACCCACGTTATAAAACTGTTGTGATTCTCCACCCACGCGCATGACGTCATGCCATAATGGCAAAAATCCCAAAAGTCCCATCAGTCGTTTCTACGACTTTCTGATCATGAGTTTCTCCTTGAAACAATGCGCTAACGTCTTTTCCATTAACTGCTCCCTTAACTCGTCAGATCCCAAGTGCCACGTGCCCTCCAATATTACTTTACATTAAGTGGCTGGACTTCATAACCTCTCATCTTCTCTGCCTATAAATATAGACTTCAGCATAACAAGAAAACCTTTCCAAACTCTTACAAACATTCATCTTTTTCTTGCTAAAGTCTTACTACCTTCTTCCAAGAACCCTATACTCCATTTTCATTTATACCGAGGGCATCTTCCAAAGCTACTGCTTTCCAGAAGAAAGGTCAGAAAGCGAAAGCTTTCAACTTCGAACAAACTCTTCCTCCCTTCAACAAAATCACTGAGCCCAAAACCATCAAGAATCCCCAGTTCGAACCAGAACCCAGTGACACTAAAACCAGGAGCTTGTATTAGTCTCAGGTAATGATCCTCTTTATTGTTAATGATTGTCCTTTTGCTTTATCTGGTCTGCTGGATATAGTTCAATACACGGATGAGAAGCTGAAAGAGTTTTTTCTCTGCTACCGCAAAACCCAACCTCTAGGGCATAAACACATCCCCAAAGCTGATGACTCATCATCTAGCCCTTTTGCTCTCACTCAACTGAACGTGGTGTATCTCCATGATGGTACGAGGTTGGTTAGGGTTGCAAGCCAGTTTAGTGAATTTGATACTTGGCTAGCCAAATTGGAAGAAACTAAAGCTGACCACTAGAAAGCTATAGGGATTTATGATCTATTGATGATGTCAAAGACTCATATTCCCTATTGCGTAAACTTTTTGGTTGCTTAAACAGTCGAGAGCAAGAGGAAGAAAAGGAAGAAGAAAAGGGTGAAAGCGAGGGTGATGACCAACAAAACAAGGATGAGATCAATGAAGAGAAGGAGCCTGAAAAGACTCATCAACCCTTGTCTGAGAATAATCTTTAATTCCCTCCTTCCTCATAACTTTCGACCCCAAAGGCAGACGCAACTGGTGATCGCCTGGTGGCCCTGAAATGGTCGAACCCTAGGGAGTATACTAGACTGAAGCTTAGGAAGAGTTTGGGCTCTTCTGAAAGTAGTCTTTCGACATCTCCTGGGGCTTCAGCTCCAGGTGACTTTGTTGGCCCTCTCCTGAAAACGATCAAGGACACATTCTTCAAAAGAGACATCCATATCACCCTGAATGTTGATCCTACTGCTTGTATCTTCTTGAAGGAGACTTTGGACCTAATAGACCTTTTGACCATTGACCCGCAAGTTTCTAACGCCCTTATGAAGCTGACTACCCTGGTTAACCAAATGTCTGATGATTTCAAACTCATTCCCAAGGTTGAAGGGATCATTGAGTCAACTGACGTTAAGAGTGGTAACGCATGGGATAGAGCAAGGGAAGTTGGCAATGAGGTCAAAAGGCTAGAAGAGCTCAAGGCTAAGAGGGAAAGGAAAATAGTTGCTAACAAGATAGTCATTGATGTTTGGGAGAAGGAGCGTGAAGAACTTCAAAAGAAAATTATTGAAGCTAAGCAGCACAACCTTGAGCTGAGTCAAGCTGACAGTGCTGATTTGGATGTTGAACTGAAGCACACCATCGACCTTATTGATGCTGCTGAAGTTCTCGACACGGAGCTTGCAATAGCAAAACTTGAGAAGACTTTGTGTGAGAATCGCCTCCAGATTAGCAAGCATAATTTCCTTCATCTACAAGGAAAGCTCCCTTTCTAACTTCAATGGCTTAGGAATTTGTATTTTCTTCTTTGTGTTAATCTTTTGGCCTTAACAAGGCCTTTATGTAATGACAATATTGGGCGTGCTTTTGTCCCCTTTACTTTATGTTTTTAGTCTTATTATTTTCGACTTGCATTTTATTTTCTACATAAGTAATATTTGGATGGCTGTCGAAACAACCTTTTAAGTCAAATAATTTCTAACTTAAATTTGGGTTAAGAGCACTGTTACCCTAACCTTGGTCATGGCGGCGGCATTTCAGCTTTTTATGCCTCATAATTGTTTGGCACAAGTCCCATTGTTTAACGGTAATAGGTGAACACCTTTTTAGGGTGTTATTTCCAAGGGGGACTTCACGTTCTTTTTAGCTTCCTCTTTCCTAGACAATCATCATCCATGACTTTCCTATATAAATAACTCCTAACTGATCCCATTTTCTTCACAAATAAAAAAATCATAAGTAGTCCTATGAAGAAAACGAAGATTGTTGAGCTACCCAACCCTTCATAAGGCACCAAAGGGAAGAAACCTCTATCACCTGGTACTTCAGCTGAGGTGATGACTTGCTCCAAAACCAAGGAGGTCAAAGAAGAATCTCTCAAGAATGAACCTCCAAATATTCAAGACCAGGATGATGGAGTTGATGAAGATTGGTTCAACTACCTTAACTCCTTTAACTGGGATGATATTTAGGAATATTTTTTCCTTTCTTGGTTATAAAACCATGTTTTGAATTTTTTTCTTTTGTAAGTCATTAATGGTCCCTTCTTGATTAATAAAATTATACGTTCGTATTTGAATCTCTTGCAGTATTGGTCTATATCTCTTTAAATATTTCTCATTTACTTTAAAGATTCTTAAATCATCTTCAATCTCGTGAATCTCATAAGCATTGTTACTTAATACTTTTGCAACTTGGAAATGGCCTTCCCATTTGGGTGACCATTTCCCTAAGGAACTGATTTTTCGATCCATGGGCAATATGACTTGCGATGATAGCAAAATATGCTACGACTTTTCACCCTTAAAAACACAGTTTTTCATCATTTTACTCACCAAATTAGTCACAAAACCTATAACTACACACAAACAACATTTACAACATACAATGAACAATAAATCATCAATCATTCCTTAATTCTATTCATCAATTCCTAGGTTTTCCCTAAAAACCTCAATTATTCTCAGTACCTAAACTCTACATCAAGAATATTGAAAAGCAATACTCATACCTTAGAGTGAAGCTTTTCTATGGTCTTCACAAAAATCTCCAGAAAACTTCTTCAAACCTTGGCTTCTCTCCTTCGTTCTTCAGACCTTTCTCTTCTCTCTCCCAAAAGCGATTGTAAAACTGATCGTATCCTCAACCTCAACTTCTTTTTTGTCAATCTTACCCCTAGGACCCCAAATATGTTTTTCCCCTTCTACCCTTACTAACTTTCCACAAAAGGCCATTATAACCCGCATACTTCTAATTTCTTTATTTTAATTAACTAATAATATTTAAATAACATAGCTTACATTATTCAATATTATCATTAAATACAATAATTTCATCACCACAACACCACAACAAATACACCTAAGTTATCATAATAATTACTTAAATAATTAAGTTATGAAATCAGGGCGTTACATGGATTCCCCGTTGGGGCCCCAAAGATGAGGAATTTTTCCTCCGCGAAGATGGGGATGGAGAACAAAATTCCTCCGAAGGCACTTTGGAGGTGGGGATGACGAACATATCCTCCGTCTCGTGGAGTCTCCGCCCCGCACTAAAATGTCATAATATTGTAATTAATATATAATTTAACATTTCTATGTATGTTTATTTATTTTTTCAATTAATTTGTTTATAAACAAATGTAAAACACATATGTAATGTTAGTAAAAGAGAGAGA
>OZ014520.1:133218549-133570090 GCA_963966055.1 Lathyrus aphaca | reverse complement strand
CATTCCTAGATGATGGCATTTGTCTTTCCCTTTGATATTGTAACACGGTGGGAGAACTGACTTTAGTTATGTTGCGGATAGCAAGAGTCGCCACCGACTTTTATTTTATCCAAAGGAAAGGCATAAAAGAACAGGAAAGACCTTTTAAAAAGATTTTTGGGTCCGGGGGGTAGGTTATGTAAAGGGAAGGTGTTAGCACCCTTTACATCCATGGTTATCCATGGGCTCTTAGTTACTTAGCTCACTTTAAATTGTTTTTGAAAAGGTGAAGTGTGTGAATAGAAATTTTCATAAGAGTTTGATAATGATCCATGTACGGATGCGTAAAAAACTTGTGTTTGAAAATTGTTTGAAAATTGTAAAGTGTTTGAAATTTGTTTTGAAATAGTGAGCAAGTAACTATGAGGAACCTACCCTAAAGTTTAAGTCTTTCTGTTCTTTATCCTTTAAATGGTAAGACTATCCCTATTATTAAGGAATAGGTAGTCATTACCTTGGATGTGAGGGACATATGAAGGGACATCTGTTTAATGAAGGCAACTGTAGGGTGTATTAAGCACTTTTGGAGGCACTGTTATCTTTATTCGAAAGGGACAAGATCATTACGAAGGCAACATTCGAAAAGGGACTTGATCTTTTATTGTTAAGGGACTAGATGACTTTATTTTGAGGGACTTTTGCTTTATACACCCTACTTGACCTTTTTGATTAGGCAACATGAGAGGTATCCCTAAGGAAGTGAGATGGCGATCAAAGATCGACTTACGTGTGTGAGTGTACAATTTTAAATATTTATCTTTTGAATTAAGTGATCTAAATTAATTTTAAATAACATACATGTTTACACTCCCTATTTTTACTAACCATGACATAAAAATAAATAATTTAAATATTACAAAATATTACATCCAGGAGCAATTACAATAATAATAATAAAGCAAATTAAATAAATAGCAAAATAAATAAATAATTATAATTGGGTTAGTGAAAATAATAATAATAAAAATAATATCAAATTTAATGGGGTTAGTAATAATAATAATAATAAATCACAATATCTATAAATGGGGTTAGTAATAATAATAATAATAATAATAATAAATCACAATATCTATAAATGGGGTTAGTAATAATAATAATAAATATGAAAATAAATAGCATTAATGATAAAATAAATAAGAATATTAGCATAATAATTACAAGATCAAATTTTTATGAACAATTATTATTTAAGATTGCGAAGAAAATATAAACAATTAATTATCATAAAGTCTTAAATGCTATAAAAATTAAGTTAATTATAAACATATTATGAAAATAAATTATATTAAATTAACAAGTTTTAATTATTTTTTTAAAACATATATTAAAAAATTATTTACATACATAACTAGATTATAAACAATTATAGAATATTTACATATTATAAAAAAAATAAATTAAACATTTTAATTTTTAGATTTTATGTACAAAATTTTAAATTATAAACAATGTAGGTCATATTTACATATTATAAAAATAGGATCAATTATGATTATATTTACAAAATTTAATAAGATAGATACATGAATGAAGATATGATCATACAATTATATTTACAAATTTAAAGATTATAATAAAATTTTATTCACTAATTAAAATATAAACAAGAATTACAATTAGGTTTTTTTTAGAAAAATATTTTAGGGTTTTGAAAATAATTAGGATTTAATAATTTATAAAATTGCATTAGGGTTTTAAAAAGATATTATGATTAAATTAGAGTTTGCAAAAATAAATTAAATTTTATATACAACAAAATATAAATCTAATTATTATTATATACATGTTTTTAATTTTAAATGTATAATTATAAAAACTAAGTTTAGAATTAGAAAACATTTACATGTTATTTTTTATAAAATTATCTAAAAATACTAAACATGATTATATAACAATATAATTAACAAAACAATGAAATAATAAAAAAAATTGAAACTTACCTAGGGCAGGGATTGAACCCAGGATGCCTTGCTTGACAACACCCATGCCATACCACCAGGGTCCTTAGCTTCTTTCATGCGCGTACCAACCACCAGGCCACTTATCATCCTATGAAATAATATACAAACAACACAATAAATATACAAATCAAAATTCAAAAATCTGAAGCGCGCGAAGATCTTCATCTTCAACCTTGGGTTCGCAGGTCTTCCTGCGAATTTATCTACAACTTTTCCTGCGATTATTCCTACCAATACAACCTGCGAACATCAAACACTATTCAAACAGCACAATTTTATCAAATTAAAAACATCTTTAACTTCCTTGCAACCTGTACAATCCAATTATGTCAACCAAATTCATTTATATTGTGTAAATTGAAGAACCCAAATTTAGAGCTTTAAACCCTAAACATGGTATACTCATGATTCGGCCATAACTCTTCACCAAACTATCCAGACTTCATCTATAGCCAATAACAAACATCAATATATCATTAAAATTCATTATCAAGAAGTAAATATGATGATTCGAAAAAAAATATATGAAGCACATGGATGATTCGGTTCATGCATTATGGAGTGTTTTGGATGCAAATAAGTGTTGGTTTCCACTCAATGAGGTCCAAGGATCATGGTTGTGTTCTCAAATTACCTTCAAATGTCCTGGAAGATTGAAACCGAATGTGAGTTTTTGAGAGGTTTTTTGGTTTATGAAACTTACTCTTGGGAGGCAGAAAATTTTTTTTGTCTTGGTGATTGAGTTGTGTTTAGTACTTATAGGTAAATGAATTTAGGTCATAACATTGAATGGTTGTGTGGAAATTTTGATATGAAAAGATTCAAATTGATCATGCCTTAAAAATCCAATATTCTTGTATGAAGGCTTACTATTTTTGGACCAATCTTGTGATTTCATTCCTCTTCAATTCCAATCATCATTTAAGATCTTCTAGAAACTCAATCTCCATCAAATATTACATTTTCATATTTTATTTTTATTTAAAATGATTTTTAATGAATTAAATCAAAATAAATAAAAATAAAATAATAAAAATTCTGATTTTTAATGGTTTGGGTCGTGCATGAAGTCAATGTATGGATTGGGTCATCATTTGGCAAGCCCATTTGGAAGAAATTGGTTTTAGACCCCCTTTTTCATCATAAACCAACTCAAAATTTCCCAACTTTGCAAGGGCACATATCCTTCAATTTTAATGCTATGAGGGTGTTCTTGGACATTTTGGAAATCTTGAAGAGTCCTCTAAACAACCCCACTGGTTTCATGTCCATATCATTTACCAATCTCAAGTTATGCCCTTTTGAAGTTGTTGACTTTTTGTTGACTTTTGAAATGACCTATAATGTCTTAGCTCATACCTTCCAAATGAAGCATTTTTGGGCTTGGCTTGTGAGACACAAAGTTGTAGAGAATTCAATTTCCTTCAAAATGAGATTTGGATGGAGACTTGGTGATGAAGCATGTGAAAGTTATGGCTGGTCAAAGTTCGGTTGACTTTTACTGAGGAAACCCTAATTTAGAAACCTTTGATTCTTGATGATCTGAAACTTCCTTGATGAATCATGATCAACCCTTGATCAAATGATGAATTTTACTTCATATGATTGATGTTGGAAAAAAAATCATGAAGTTTGACTTTGGTTTGACCACAGTTGACCTCAGTTTGACTTTTTAACTGCATTGACTGATTTTGACTTACCTGATCATCTGACTGAGCAAACTTCTGAGAAAAGTCTTGAAACTTGTCATGGGGGTTCTTACACACATATAAGATGTTATGAAGCTCACTTGAAGTCTTGGAAGTTCATTTAGCCTGATTAAAGTCAAAACCCTAGTTTTGGATGCACTGCTTAGGAGGTGCATTGTCTGAGGGAATTGTCAACTCTTCTGACCAATTGTGAACCTTGTGAACCATCATAAAATGTCTTGTGAACCTCATGGGAGGTATTGTGAACCTTGTGAACCATCATAAAATGTCTTGTGAACCTCATGGGAGGTATTGTGAACCTTGTGAACCATCATAAAATGTCTTGTGAACCTCATGGGAGGTATTGTGAACCTTGTGAACCTCATAAAGTGACTTGTAGACTTCATGAACCTCATGAAAGGTTTTGTAAGCATTGGGAAACTTGTGAACCTTGTGAACCTTCATAAAGTGACTTGTAGACTTCATGAACCTCATGAAAGGTCTTGTAAACATTGGGAAACTTGTGAACCTTGTGAACCTTCTTAGCACACAAAGTCTTGTATTGTAAGGGCAAATTTTGGGGTGCAACAGATATGTATATGTTTCTTGGAAGGTTTCTCTAACTCTCTAAACAACGGTATCCTTAAAATTTAAATCTTGACATTTATTTATAGATTATTAGTTAGTGACTTTTATTAGAAAATGCATGTTCGCCTTACGAAGACTTTACCCCACACCCCCCAGTTAATCCCATACCCCCACATCAATTTTTTTTTGACCAAATTGCCCTCATATAAATAGTTATTAATTCAAATTCACTTTCCATTTTTACCATTCGTCCAAAAGTTACAGAGAGAAAAAAACTTTTGCTTTTCGTACGTGTTTACCGGAAGACTACAAGTAAGTCTTCCGGAATGGAAAATTATGTACCGGAAGAGTTTGTGAAAGTCTTCCGGTACCGGAAGACTTTATGAATGTCTTCCGGAATGGTTTGATTGACTACAGGAACACTTCATCAAAGTCTTCCGGAATGTTGTTTTTTAAATTGCCTACCGAAAGACTTTGATGAAGTCTTCCGGAATGGTTTTGTGTGTACCGGAAGACTTGAAGAAAGTCTTCCGGAAATTTTTTTTTTTTTTTTTTTTATTAAATAATTGTTTTTTTGTTTTTTTTCAGTGGTGCGATCACGCGGCAGAGATGGGAGGATTCCAGTGCGATCGATGGGACGGGGCGATACGAGTAGGACACGCGCAGATGATGCTGGTACATCTGCAGCTGCAGCTGACCCTGTGGGGTATCCTGGTGGTCCGTACGATACCAGTATTTTGGTTTCGTACGAGCATCACGTGGCGAGACGTGTATGGTTTGGTGAGGTAAGGAAATTATAATTATTTAGTTTTGAATAATAACCGAAATTATATAATTTGTTTATCTAATTTGTTTAATTTTATTTGATTTCAGGAGAGGGGGGCAAAGAAGGAATTGAAGGTGGCGGGACATGGGTTGAAGTTGACCCAGATGGTTCCACAACAGCTTCCACCGGAGATTGAGGGTATCATATCTAGATCCGGTTTAGCTTCCTTACAGAGATCGAGTTTGAAGAAGATTGATGCAAACTTGGTTTCTGCATTTGTGGAGAGATGGCATATAGAGACATCTTCATTTCACCTGTCGTTCGGTGAAATGACGATTACTCTAGATGATGTGGCATGTCTGCTTCATTTGCCTATTAGGGGGGTATTCTGGAACCCTCAACCCATCAGTGAGGAGTTAGCCATTGAGTGGGCGGTTGACTATCTTGGAGTGTCATCGAGAGTGGCACTTTTCCAGGTTCGTGAGTGCAGAGGATCGTACTTCAAGATAGAGTGGTTATATGATCGATTCGTAGAGCATCGAGCAGTTTCATCATGGGCATTTGCGACCAGATGTTATTTGATGGTGTTAGTGGGCTGCACCATCTTTGCGGATAAGTTATTTACACTCGTGGAGGCGCGATACTTGGCATTATTTAGGGACCTGGATGCGTTGTCCACCTATAGTTGGGCAACAGCTGCATTGGTGACATTGTATAGGTTTCTTGGAGATGCGTCTATGTTTAGTTGCAAACAGCTTGGTGGTTATCCGACTCTCCTACAGGTATATATTTAAATTCAGTTTATTATGTTAAAGTTATATATTTAAATTTAGTTTATTGATTTTCTTATGTTAAAGTTATATATTTAAATTTAGTTTATTGATTTTCTTTTAAGTCTAATTTTAATTTTATTATGTTCATTATGTTATATTTAATTATTATGTTATTGTTTTTTTAACAGTGCTGGATTCACGAGTATTTTCTTACACTTGGGAAAAAAGGAGAGAATTGGATACCTGCTCAGAACTGTGGACTCCCGCGAGCGATGAGGTGGACGTACAAACAGGGGGCGTTAAAGGTGGATGAGTTGTGACCCATTATGGATGAGCTGACACCGACTGATGTCATATGGAGGCCGTTCGAGGATCATAGAGTTCATCGTCGTTTTGATGAGATTTCTCTATTCAGGGGTTGTTTGAGGTGGGGAGATACTATTGTTCCATACATGCCTGACAGGTGTCTTCGACAGTTTGGATACCGTCAGTCTATTCCACCTGCACCCATTGATCCTAGGATGGCTGGTGATATTGATATTGAGTGGATTAGTTACACCCAGAGCGTTGGACAGGTGATTCGTTCTGTTGCACGGGCGACTATCCCATTTGAGGTAGAGGATGGATACCTTGAGTGGTATTATCGTGTTTCGCATCCTCGATTGGTACCTCCTACCTATGATGAGCCGCCAGTTGCATCTATTCCTGATTACGATGCGGGACCATCTGATCCTGCATGGGGTTCTGTGTCTACCTTGATTCATCGCTACCTTCAGCAGAATGCAGCTGAAGAGGATGATCCACATTTTGCTGATCTGTTTGCAGCTTTACGTATTGCTCGTTCACAGTGATGTATAGTTATGTTTATGTCATATTATTTCTTAGACTTTGTTTCTTAGTATATTGACATTTGAACTGATATTTATGTTATATGTTATTTATAGTTTTTCGACAAAATAAAAATGATTACCTGAATCCAATTTATGTTATATGTTATTTAAGTGAAAATAAAAATGAAAAACATAATGAAATTAAAACATATAATATAATTCATGAATAAAAATGAATAACATAGTTTATAATTTATAATGAGTTTGTAATATAGGCGTAAGTTGTTGCCAATGTTGTAGACGCGCAGCAAATCCTACCATCCACGATGTTGCTGCTGGAGAACGAAAGTTCCTCCAATCTGTTGTCACTGGTGGCAATGGAAATCCTTCTTTCATGTTAACCTATATTCAAAATTAAACAATACATTATTTAATGTTACTCAAATAATTTACTAATAACATCGAATTATAAGAATGTTTACCTGAATCCAATGATTTGAGTTTACAAATCCAATGCAATAAAATGAGACATTCGGTGAGAATGTAGTTGTCATAGGGAAGAAAGTCAAACATTCGACTCCTAGACAGACAAGTACCACGTTATACCGATTCACAATCACGTAACCCATATCTGGTAGAGTCAACCATTTATTTATTGGTTGAGAACCACTTCCCTCTATCTTCAAAGAATCTCTCACTTCAGCTAACCGATCAGCAAATAAATTGGCATATAAAGTTGATCTTTCATTATGTATAATTTCCAATTCTAATTCTCGACGAACCATTGGCCAACCATCTTCTGCATAACCCCGCAATGAAGCAATCACTCTAAATCCACAATTACCATCTGACATTACGTTGACAACATCATCAATAAATGACCTAATATGATAAGGAAATTGAAGGATGAACCGTTTAGATGACTGTGAAGTTTGTGCTAATTTTAACTTCTTTTTCACAGGTTGTGATGGTTGAGATGGCTGAGATTTCTTTTTTGAATTTTGTGATGGTTGAGATTGTCGTTGTGAAGATTGTGATGCTTGTTCAACATATTCATGATACGAAGGATCCCTGTAAACATCATACCCTTCAGGTTTTTTGTCTTTTTTCTTGACTCCACCTTTTGTCTTTATTTTTTTAGGTGGTGCTAACAAAGAAGTCGTTGTGGGAAATGCAAGTTCATAAACCCTACTATGTAATGCCCTTCTTCCAACAACATCTTGTGACCTATACCTCTTCCATAACTCATCCATTGCAGATTTCATACCCACATCTGATTCCTCATCTAAGTCTTCTTCCAACTTAATTTTCATACTTAGTTTCCTCCAATGTACATGCACAGCCTCAATTGGTATCGGAATACCACTAATTCTATACCCTGCCAACTCACACGCGCAAGGTAATCCATAGGTGGATCTAAGAGTACATCGGCATCTGTCTTTGTTAGTTCCAATATAATCAACTTTATTTAACTCTTCAGCAACGCGCCTCAATGCAGCTCGCGACACTGAAGTACGTAAATATGTGTAAAATGGACTTGAATGGACATGTGCAACTTCATACACACTCTTTTGAAAAGAAGCTCGAATGTTGCTAATTTGTATCTTTAAGTTGTCATTCATGGCCTCCCAACATTTGACCATGTCACCAATACTGTTACCCAACATCTGCTTTAACTTCCAATGAGCAGACTCAACCCTATAATAATACATATTTAAACTAAGTAAGAAAAATACAAAATTCACAAAAAGTATATTTTGGGATCTAAAACAAAACATACCGATTAGTCGTCGTGTTACCCATATGTAGGACTCGATTAATCCATGCGCAAACAAACCTTTGTCTATGTGGTGTCAACCATGTGTCGTTCACGTACTCAAAAAATTTAGGACAATCAACACACTCTTGCTCAAGTTCTTTTAAATGTTGTGCATACTCAACCTCATCACTAGCCCATACAACATCCGTCCATAATTTGCCAATTGACTCCTGCTTATCAGGATCCACTAATAGTTTCCTTTTTGCACCAACATTTTTGTTAATGTGAAACTGACATAGCAAATTATTTGTCTTCGGAAACACAGTTTCAATGGCTTTCATCAAAGCAAGATCTCTATCTGTCATCATAACTTGTGGAAATAAATCTTTCTTCACAAACAATTTTTTAAGCTTATCTAACACCCAACAAAAAGTCTCAGTCTGCTCAGACTCAATATACGCAAATGCGACAGCAAAAGTCAACTCGGTAGATGTCATGCCAACAATTTCAAACAAAGGTTGTCTGTATTTGTTTGTCTTATAAGTGTTATCCATAACTAACACAATAGGAAACATATTCAACAACTTAACTGAATCTGGATGTGCCCAAAATATATCTTTAATAACTTCAGAGTCATCTCTTTTTCTACTCCAATAAACATAACCTGCAGCCTCAATAAGCTTAAACAAATGTTGTATCTCACTTCTAGGACCTCTTATCTCTTTTTCCATCATACTCTTTTGCTTGTATATTTGTGTGATACGAGTGACACAATCTGGATCTCGCTCGTACAAGGAATGCAATATATTTCTGGGTGCAACCTTTCTCTTTGTTAAATCAGCAACATGTTGCTTCTAATCCGCTGTCAACCTACCAACAAATGAGTGACCTTCTAATCTATCGGGTAAATCATGGTTATGAACGCCACATTTTACATCAATCTTCCATCCAGATCCATCTTTTGTCGGAATCGACCTGATCTTAAATGGACATCCACATTTTTTCGTCGCACTTTCTATTCCACTACGAATATCCTTGTATTTCCCACCTTTATCGCAACCAAATATTATTTTGTTCTTTCTTCCTCTCTTGCCTGTTTGTGTATCTGAACGAGTGATGACGACCGTCACTTTATTTCGTAATCCGGTGTCTTTGACTCATCTTATCACCTCTTCTCGTGTACCAAATCTCTCTGTCGTTGTAAATACATGTATTCACACATATCGGTTCTTTTTCGTATAAAGGTACTGCACCTACAAAATAAAAATATTTTTTAAAAAAATGAATTAAAAAAACTTAAATAAAAAAAAAAAATCAAACCGGAAGACTTTATGAAAGTCTTCCGGTATTGTGCTCTTACAATACCGGAACACTTACATAAAGTCTTCCGGTACACATATTCATTGCTACCGGAAGAGTTAATAAAAGTCTTCCGTACCAGAACACTTTTATTAAGTCTTCCGGTGTACAAACATCACAATACCGGAAGACTTACATAAAGTCTTCCGGTATGTTAATTTACGTACCGGAACTCATCCCCAAAGTCTTCCGGAACGTATATTTTTGGACAAATTTTTACTTTAATCTGACGGTCTGACACAAATGGTAAAAAAAAATAATAATAAAATAATAATATAATAAAATATTTTAAGGTTAAAATGGGCATTTTTTAAAAATTGTGGGGTACAGGTATAGGTGGGGGTGTGTGGGGTAAAGTCTTCTCGCCTTACCAGCTAAAGTTGCTTCACCCTTAAGTATTTTCACTATTTGATAAAAAGTTCTAAATTGGAAAATTAGTTTCAAGTATCTCTTACTTTCTGCCACTATGAAAAGAAAATCAAATATCTCAATTCTCCTCTAATACTTCTAGAATTCTTTAAAATTTAATTCATAGTAAGAAAATAAAATAAATATAATTAAAACTCTTTTATTTAAATGAGCGATACGTTGTCACATTTTTTAAAGGTAGATAGAAATAAAGGTAATACTAAAAAGAATTCATCAATGTTTTATCGTTATTTGCCGCTCAATGAAACAGAAATATATTATTGAAAGTAAATATTAGTAATTAACCAGTGGATATTAAAACATAATATTTTATTTGAACAAGATTTTCATATTTTGATATGGTTAGATCCTAATTCAACGATTAGGCACTAACTTTTTTAATTGCATGAATACATTAACTGCTCCGGAACAAATCCATGGTCCCAAATCTGGTTTGACCTAATTTTATTGTGATCCACTTGTCAGCACATGGGTACAAAGAATGCACATGAATGATGTCCATGTCCACTCCATGACACATTGACACCACTGTTTTCTCCTTGTTCGGTGCATTTGGCCTTGTGCTATATGCTCAGGCTGCTGAAATTTTACTACTATTTTCAAAGAATGATGATTATTGCTATCAGAAAACTTTGACACTAACAAATTGGACACCATATTATTGGCAAAAAATAATTATGTATTTTTTTAGACAATTTACAACACATTTGATTTCACATATTTTCATGATTAAATTATAGAAAAAGGGTCCTTACTGAGATATTACACGGTTAATTTACGATTGAATAGGATCCCTTGAAAAAATTTCACAATTCAATTGAAATTAAATTCAACTTTTTACAGAGGATCTCTCAAAAGATTGAGACAACTCTGCCTTTGAAACAACAAAACTCCTCAAAACAAAATTGAAGAGGGAGAGAATTCAAACCAACTGAAACTATTTCATACAACTCAGAGGCTCCTAACAAAAAAACAAAGAAATTATAATTTGAATAAGAATTATCTCCTATTAATTCTTTATAATTTATTACTTAAAACTAAGATCAATAAATAACTTATCACCTCAGTCTTTAAATAAATCCAAGAAGTAAATGACGCGTGCACCAAAATTTAGAAAATAAAAAATATATGTAGTTAAAAGAAGATCGAACTCATGATCTTTTAATATATAATCTCGATTTTTTTAAAATCGAGGTGACAAGTGATTGTTTTTCATGTCGCAACACTCAAAGTTAAATGCATTATGTGACCGATGTTAGATGTGTTATTTGTAGTAGTGATTTCTAACCAGTTTACTATTCCTAGCTCTGCCACCTCTGCAAATCTGCAAAATTATTAAATTCCTTATATTATGATTAAATATGTTCGCGTTTCTCGTAAATATCTCAAATTTCGTGTTGGTCATATCCTATTTCATTACAGTTGAAACAACATATGCAATTAACAATGGTAATCATCCAATTGAGTTTCAAATGCTTCTTCGATAATTTCATCTTTATCCTCGCTTCTTCATCTTTCCTGATGGCATCTTCCATCTTTTTATTCTCATCTTTCAAATTCTACAATAATGAAGAATAACTTCCTTTGTCCTTGCGTTGATTTCTTCATTCAACAAAAAAAAAAAGTGGTTACACTTCTTGTAACCTTGCATCTGAAAAAATCATTTGAATAGAGTGAATACACAAGAGTCCATAAAGAAAACAAAAATGAGTAGAACTTCAAATACAACCTAAAGGAAATCACACCTTATACATTCCACAACCATAGAAACGACGTCCTGGGTTGACATCAGACCATGCTATTATCATTAGAGCATCTATACCACAATGGAATTCGTACCTCACTGAACGATTTCTATAGTTACTTTTTGAAATTGATTCTCAAATATTTTATGGAAACAAAAATAGAGGATTAAAGAGTGGAAAAGATGAAGAAGGAAACAAAAATGACGGATTAAAAGGTGGAAAAGCAGAAGAACGCTATAGATTTCGAAGGTGCAAAACAGTGGAAATGGAGGAAGACGGCTATGGCAACAATGGGAGGAAACGAATGTGGGTTTCTATTGATAAAGACAATAATAAAAAATCATTTAAAATCATTATTTAATTTAAAAATGTTTTTAATACTAAAATTAATCTGTAAATTAAAATATTAAAAAAAAAAACATGGCGCGGATGTCCATGAAAGTCTCAAGTGAGATAAACTTTAGGGACCAAAATGCTGGTTTTAAAATGGGGGACTAAATTTTTAAGAACTTCAAAATAGAAGGACCAAAAGTACATTTAAGCCTAAAAAAAATATGCTACTTTTGCAAGGGTTGTGATTTTGTAGCATGAATTTGGAGAGTTTTGGAGCCATTTGAAACATATTTCTTTATTGATTTTCATGTACTCTTCATATCAATTCATGGTATTTAATTTTTTAACTACCTAGTTAGATTTCTCTTTACTATGTCTTATAAGATGAACTTGATTTTACTTTGTTGGATTATTGCTTACTGTGAAATTTGATAGACAAATACAAATTTATATTAATACTTAAGAGATCAAACTCAAAAATCTCTCAGACATATTTGTGTGCAGTTATTGTTTGTGAAAATATTTGAGATTTTCTTAAAAACAAGGAAAGTAATTAAAGAACGAGGTGACCGTAAATAAAATGCAAGGTAAAGTAAAGAAAACGTTGACATTGAAAGGTAAAATACAAGGAAAGAAAAAGGTTTAAAATTAAAAGAGACTTAAAATTTAAGTGTAGAAAATGTAAAGTGGCGTGAAAGGTAAAGGAATTCGAAAAGCTTTAATGCATAAAAGAAAGACTTTTAAGATAAAATGCTGGAAAATATATTAAATTGGTGGAGCGCATACATACATTTTCCTTACTCGTTTCTCACAGCGCATGTACTTTGAGTATTAAAGAAATGTGTACAATTTGTGGCCTCGTACAAAATGAATCTAAGTATCAATATATACAACTCTATAATAATTGTCTAAGTATGATAAACTACTCATATGGTGACACTTCCTAGATCATGTGGCGATTTTTGCCCGACGTGTCTCACGTTCATTAAGTAATCATCGACTCTGATGTAGTAGTTCCCACCTTGTGATACCATTTGAATTTCTTAACTGCTTTGCTAAGAACTAACTACCATCGTCGAAGCCTTCGACGTCGACCATGTTAAAATAACATGCTTCGCCGTATTGTCTATTTTAATGGTGAACTCCACATGTAGCATTCAAGTCAACATTTTTTCCATTATAGTGATGTACTCCACACGTGGTGACTGAGTTAACATTACTTCCATTGTAATGATAGACTCTAACTTTAGCCAACATAACATAGTATTCAATTTTACTATGTAGCTAACATGACATAATATTCAATTTCACAAAGTCCCCACGCTTTTCACCATGTCCTTCGACTACGCCACCTTCGACCAATATCACCTTATGTGACTTCCGACCTTGAATCATGTCGATGATGTTGATTCACTCTATTTTTATTTTCCATGTGGCACATTTATGGCTAGTCTCAAGAATATTTGGCATTTATAGTCAAGTCAAAAAATACAGTGTAATATGATTGTTTGATGTTATTTGAAATGTTCTAATTATATAATTTCTATTGAATTACTTTTATTCTTAATGCTCTGTGTTTTGACGAGCGCGCGAAGTGACATTAGATTAATATGGATTATTGATCATAAATATACTGATCATGAATAGAGCAATTATTCAACTTAGTAATTGATCTTACCTGATCAGGAGGGCCTTCCAAGGACTTGAAGAGTGGGCCAGAGAATGAGATGAGAGAGGGGGTGTACCTGCAAAGTACTCCGATGCTTAAGTCAGAAAAGGTACAGAATTATGGTTATTTCAGAGTGAGTTAGAATACCTGACCCTTTGCATGAAAGGATATTTATATTGAGCCCCCAGCGCTGGGCCAAGGCTCCTAATGGGCTTGATCTAGCTAGGCCCAAGGAGGAGCTGTCAAGGAACGCGTAAGAAGCGTGAAGACCTAGACCAAAGGTCTACTCCCTGGTCCAACTGCCCCTATCTCTCAGGAGATAATGAAGGGCAGTTGGGTGACGTGGCAGATGAGCTGGCAGACATGGTTTCTGCCCGGCATCGTGCGTATGTCCGTAGTATGGACAGGTGATGTGTGAAGGAGGGTCGGCTGGTGGTATGCATGTGTCTCTGCCCGACACGTATTGGGATGTCGAGGCAGAGCGTCATCGGCTCGGATGTATGGGCCTTTGCCCGACATGTTCATCAGCTCGGATGTATGGGCCTTTGCCCGACGCGTATTGGGCCGTGCCGTGCATGTCATCATGGCCCAGTCCAGAACAGGAGCCCCCCAAGTCGAGTCTCTGAGTCAGAGTGATGACTTGTATTGCAACCGGGGTTCCCGTGTCGAGGAAAAAGCGTGGACGTATGGCATGGAAGATTCCAATAGAATTGCCCGCAATGTCCCTCTCTCTACGGGGCCCGATGCCCTGGTAGTGTCAGGGACGAAAGTGCGTACCCTTCTCGTAGAGGTCGAGGGCTTCATACGGGGACGGGACGTTCTGAAGAGTCGGGGAGATGGATAGTTGCCCGGCGTCGCTTCAGTTTTCTTATGGATAGACGTGTTTCAATATTAATGACGTCGCTTCGTTTTGTGTGCAAAGGCGGCGTAGGCAGTAGGCAATGATGACCTAGCGCGTTGGCCCACGCGCCTGGGACTATAAAATGAAGTTGAGTGACTTCATTTTCACTTTTTCGCTCCTACGTTCACCGGAAGCTCTGAAGAATCCTCCTGCGTCTGCCCGTCTCGCCGTCTAAACCACCGCCGCTGCTCGTGCGCCACCGTCTCTCTCTTAACTCCAAATATGTCAGGTACCATTTTGCTTCCTTAATCCATTATTTTACTCTCTTTTTTGTGCCAAATGTCTGCGAATTTATGTTATACTTGTAGTAGGTTGGTTAGATTTGACTTAGGAGTAGTAAAAATGGACTATAGATGGTAAAATAGGGTTAGGGTTAGACTGTCTCGGGCAGAAATTTCAAACGCCGGGAAAAATTTGCATAAGCATATATGAGATTTCTGCCCGGTCTCGTAAGAACATGCGTATTCTCACGTCGAACACGTTGTCAGTGTCCGTTGCTGCTACGCCCTTTCACTTGACCTGCGGTGGAAGGGTGTATTTGATATGACGTCGAATTCACTCTTTCTGTCTGCGTTTCAGGTGCTACCGGGCATTTACGACCGAGGAGAGAAGACTCCGGGTCACCGTCTGAAGATGCGGCCATCACTCGTCTACCCGTCGGGGATGGGAGTGATGGTACTGAACATGCCTCGTCCTCCGGGCAGAATGATCTCTCCTGGGTTGCGGATGAACCTTTGGAGGAGGATTCCTATTTCTGTGACGAGGCTATCCCCGCTTATGCCGTGGTTGAGGCCAGAAGCCGGGAAGATCCTGAGAATTGGCAGTGCCATGCCCCTAAGGAGGCGGACCGCATATGTCATCATTTCCCGGGGAAGCAGTTCACGATGTACGAGTTCGCTTTCCGGGAGGCGGGGATCAGGCTGCCCTTCAATTCATTCCAAATGTCCATCTTCAAATGGCTTCGGCTGGCGCCGTCTCAATTGCATCCCAACGCCCTCGCTTTTATGTGGGCGTTCGAGTTGGTCTGTCGTTTCCTCGGCATTGGGTGCACTCGAGCCCTTTTCTTCCATGTCTTCCACCTCCAACGGTCCGGTCTCCGTGGGCGTCACAGTTGAGTCTCCTTTAAGCAGCCCGTGCGTTTGTTTAAGACATATGTGAACTCTGCCCATCACTTTAAGGGTCGGTGGTATATGGTGAGACCGATCACCCGTGTCGCCCTGCATTCCCTTTACTACTACCAACGGGCAGCAAATGGGGAGGAGAAATTGATGTCAAAGATACCGCTGAGGTGGTAGCGTGATCATTTCGACCTCACCACCACTCATTACAGGATTAAATTTGCGATGCTCGGCGTCGAGGATAGGCTCGCATATAAGAAGTTGGTTGACTATGTGCGGAGTTTCAACCTGGCGGTCTGGACGGATCGACAGGGCGTGCCTTAACTCGACGAAGCTGGAATGCCGATCACTGAGACTCGTATTATTAATACGAAGGCTTTGCTCGAGTGTGGTACCGAGGACAAGGCCTTAGAATTATTGAGTAGGTGTCTTTCTTGTTCTTTATTTTTGTCTATATTTTCGCTCGCTAACGTTTATGTGTAATGTTTTGCAGGTGCTATGCCCACTGCGCGTGACCGGGTCCTCAAGCTGGCTAACCAGGTCGGTGCGCCGGACAGGGTTCCGAAAAAGAAAAAGAAAAATGTGCCTCGTGTTCAGGTGGCCGCTGAAGACGCTGGGGCCGGGACCTCGAACATGGCGAGTCCGGTGCCCTCCTCTCCTCCTCGGGCGTCGACGATAAATATCCCTGACAGCCCGCCTCAATCAGCCTCTCCTCTCCACAAGCGGAAGCGTCCGGCGGGGACTCTCTTGAGGTCGTCACTGGGAAGTGGGAGTTCGGACGGACCCGACAGCTACCTATTGCCCCCTTGCTATGTGGAGCGGTCTTTCTTCAAAGCCGAGGATGCGATCGCGGTGTCGACGCCTGAGGCAAGGGCTATTCTGGATCAAGAGGCTGGTGTCCGGCGCAAGGAGCTGGCAGGAGACCTGGCGGCTGTCATCCGGGTGATGGAGACGGCCATGGTCTTAACTGATACCTCAGTCTCTACTGCCTCCCTGGAAGATGCTCTTGTGCAGGTTCGGTCTGAGAAAGACAAACTGTCCAAGGATCTGTCGGACTACAAGGAGGAGCATCAACTGTAGGAGGGGCTGAAGAAAAAACTGGAAGAGGTTGAAAAGGAGCGGGATCAGCTAAAGGCGGCCAAGGTGAATTTGGAGGAGCAGGTGGCCGGGCACCAGAAGTTGATTGAGGATAACGCTGGACTGCGCGCTCAGCTCGCTTCTCTCGAGGAAAAGGTCCGTCCTCTGGCTGATGAAACCGAGGAGGAGCTCGCACTCGGTTCCCGTGGTGAGCTGCTGGGGCACATACGTTCCCTTAACCAGTACCTGGTAGATGTGTTCAAGGAGGGTTTTGACAATGGCGTCGAACAACTGAGGGTTCTGAATCCCGAATTGGTGACGGAGGGGTCGGCCCACAACTATTGTGTCCGGGAGGGGGAGATTGTATGCCCTTTCGAAGCCGAGGAGGAGCTGGGGGACGATGAGGATGAGGTGGAGAATGTGGAAGAGGAGCTCCGGGCGGAGTCTTGATTATTTTTTTGATTTGTTTTTCACATGGCCTGCGTGCCTTTTTGATGTATGGCCTGCGTGCCTTTTATGTATTTTGGCCTTCGGGCGTATGTAATTTGGCCTTCGGGCGTACTTGGCCTCGACCGTTGCTTTAAATATATGAATGTTGTTGTTATTCATTCTTTTTGTTCGGTTATGTACCATGTTTTTATGTTTTTGAACTTATATTCCGCTCGACCAGGTTGATCTCCTCGGTTTAGGGAACCGATGAGTGTCGGGCGTCGTGCCCGTTTGGATCGAAGACCGAGTTCGATGTTCGGGACTCCGGCTTCGGGGATTGGCTTTCCCATCGCGAGCTGGGTGCCCTGCCTGTCGTGGTACTTCGACATTGGTACTCGATCGAGATCCCAATCGTCGGGGAGGGTTGTGTTCGCTGGAGGGGTCAGTTTGTCCCCGGGTCTTGCGGTTCCTCTCTGTCGTTTTGGAGACGAAGAGCGTGGTCGTACCTCCCACGTCTCCCCGTGACATATTTAGCTGTAATATTGTCTAAGTTTCTCTGCGTTCCATGGTCGAGCGAGTTTTTCCCCTTGTAGGTTTTCTAGGTAATAGGCCTCGTTGCTCGTCTTGTCGCGGACGCGGTAGGGCCCTTCCCAGTTGGCGGCCAGTTTACCCTCTCTTGGGTTTTTCTGGTTTCTTTTGAGGACCAGGGTGCCCACCTGGAACTCTCTTTTTATGACCTTCGCGTCGTGGCGCAAGGCTATTTTTTGTTTGAGCGATATTTCCCTAAGGGCCGCTTCGGAACGGATCTCATCGACGAGGTCTAGCTCGGCTCTTAGTGCCTCGTCGTTCATTTCTTCATCTAGGGGTTCCTCCACGCGTCTCGTCGGCTCCCGTATTTCCACCGGGATGACTACTTCGGTGCCGTAAGTTAGTCGGAATGGGGTCTCCCTGGCGGTGGAGTGTGGTGTCGTGCGGTAAGCCCATAGGACGCTATGTAGCTCCTCGACCCATGCCTTCTTTGCTTCACCGAGCCTGTGTTTGAGGCCATGTAGGATTACCCTGTTGGCCGCCTCCGCTTGCCCGTTCGTCTGCGGATGTTCGACGGATGTGAAATGGTGCTTAGTACCTAGGCTGGCGACGAAATCTTGGAATCCCCCGTCCGTGAATTGTGTTCCGTTGTCCGTGACGAGGACCAGGGGCACGCCGAACTGAGCGAGGACATTGCGTTTAAAGAATCAGAGAATGTTCTGTGCGGTTATTTTAGCCAATGCCTCTACTTCGATCCATTTGGTAAAATAATCCACCCCTACGATGAGGTATTTATTCTGGTACGATCCGGTCACGAAAGGTCCGAGGATGTCCATGCCCCACCATGCGAATGGCCATGGGGAAGACAGTGTTTTTAGATCGTTCGGGGGTGCGAGGTGCATGTCGGCGTGTCGCTGGCATTTATCGCATTTTTTTACGTGCTCCTTTGATTCATGTTGCATGGTCAGCCAGTAGTAGCCTGCCCGAAGGGCTTTTCGTGCGAGTGATCGCCCGCCAAGGTGTTGGGCGTTAATCCCCCGGTGTATTTCTCCAAGTATGTCAGGGACTTTCTCTTCCTCGACGCACTTGAGTAATGGGATGGAGAACCCCCTACGGTAGAGTTTCCCTTCGAGGAGCACGTACGAGCATGCCCGTCGTTTGGTGGTGGCCGCCTCCTTTGGGTCGACGGGGAGTTTGTCCTTTGTTAGGTAATTGTAGATAGGCGTCATCCAACAATGAGCATCCCCGATCGCGTTGACCTCGATTGGAGGAGGTAGTTTTTTGATGCTAGGCCGAGGAATGATCTCTTGGATTACGGATTTGTTTCCGCCCTTCTTCCTCGTGCTGGCTAGTTTTGAGAGGATATCGGCCCGCGTGTTGTGCTCGCGAGGTACGTGTTGTACTTCTCACTTCTCGAATTTTTCGAGTTTTTCTTTGACAAGGGACAAGTATTCGACAAGGTTGTCGTTCTTGGTTTGGTACTCTCCTCGTACTTGTGAGGCCACGAGCTGGGAGTCTGTTGATATTTTTACTTCCTTTGCTCCTAGGTCTTCGGCTAATCTCAGGTCGGCGATAAAAGCCTCGTATTCGGCTTGGTTGTTCGACGTTGGGAAAGCTAGTGCTAGTGAGACCTCGATCAGGATCCCATCCTCATTCTCGAGGATGATCCCGGCTCCGCTACCTGATGTGCTGGAGGCGCCGTCGACAAAGATCGTCCACTTATGGGCGCCGTCCGCCGGTGTTGAGCAGTGGGCCATTTCCGCGACGAAGTCGGCCAGTGCTTGGGCTTTCAAAGCCTTTCTATTTTCGTATTGTATGTCGAATTCGGAGAGTTCCAGTGACCATTTGAGCATTCTGCCGGCCATATCTGGCCGCCCAAGCAACTGTTTGATCGGCTGATCGGTTCTTACCTTTATCGTGTGTGCGAGGAAGTAATGACGTAGTCTCCTCGCCGCATTTATGAGGGCCAGGACGACCTTTTCAATTTGCCGATATCTGAGTTCGGGGCCTTGGAGTGCTTTGCTCGTAAAATAGATGGGTTTCTGTCCCTCGTCGGTTTCCCTTATTAGGACGGCGCTGACGGCCTCGGTCGCCACGGACAAATACAGGTATAGGGTTTCCTTTTCTAATGGTCGTGATAAGACCGGAGGTTCGGAGAGAACCTTCTTTAAATGGAGTAATGCCTGTTCACATTCGTCGGTCCAGTCGAAGCTGGCTTCTTTACGAAGGAGTCTGAAGAATGGCAGCGCATGCTGGGCGGATTTGGCGATGAAACGGGAGAGTGAGGTGAGCACCCCGTTAAGGGACTGGATTGATTTTTTGGTCCTCGGGGTTGGGAATTCCGAGAACGCCCGACATTTGTCGGGGTTGGCTTCGATTCCCCTCTCGGTGAGGTAGAAACCCAGGAATTTTCCTGCTCGTACTCCGAACGTGCATTTTTCAGGGTTGAACCTCATTTTGCACTGCCTCGCCTGCTCGAAAACTTTGGATAGGTGTTGAGCATGGTTAACCTCCTCGTGTGACTTGACGATCATGTCGTCCATGTATACCTCGAGCATGTCCCCTATTTCTTCCTTGAAGACTTTGTTCATCATGCGTTGGTATGTGGCACCGGCGTTCTTGAGCCCGAACGGCATCACGTTGTAATAGTAATTGTCTGTCGGGGTCATGAATGCCGTGTGTCTCTTGTCCGTGGCCGACATAGGGATTTGGTTATATCCACTGTATGCGTCCATGAAGGACAAGAGTTTAAAACCTGCAAAATTGTCCACGAGCATGTCTATATTAGGGAGGGGGAACGCATCTTTGGGGCAAGCCCTATTGAGATCAGTATAATCAACACACATATGCCATTTTCCATTATTTTTCTTAACGAGGACTACATTAGAGAGCCAGGTTGTGTACTGGGCTTCAGAAATAAAATTTGCCTCTAAGAGGTCTTTTACAGCTCGCTCGGCAGCCTCCGCCTTCTCGGGAGATTGCTTGCGCCTACGTTGTGCTACGGGCTTGACTGCCCGATCTAAAGCTAGCTGGTGACACGCGATCTCAGGATCCAGACCGGGCATTTCCGTGGCATTCCAGGCGAAGAGGTCGGAGTTCTCCTTAAGGCATGCCACGAGCTTCTCCCTTGTTCCCTCGGGCAATCCCTTGCCTATCTTTACTGTCCTCTTCGGATCGTCCCCCAGAGGGATGAGTTCGAACTCTCCGTCGGGGATCGGTCGGAACGGGTGTTCGGGGGTTCGTTCCTCGACGGGTTTCCATTCTTCAGTCTCGTCGCCGCCGATGCGGCAGTCGAGGTCGATGGCGTTAATTCCCTGGGGGGGAGGATCCTCAGTCTTGGATTTTTTGTTGCTACTCTTTGTATTGACCGTAGCTTGTCCTTTTACTGCGGCGTCGTAGCACCATCGGGCAGCTTCGATGTCACCGTGGATGGTGACTACACGGCCCAATTTGGTGTAGTATTTCATCTTTAGATGGACGGTGGATGGGACTGCGGTGAGTTCGGCCAATGTCGGGCGTCCGAAGATGCAATTGTAAAGGGATGGACAGTCCACGACCAGGAATTGGATTTTGATTTCCCTGGTTGTTTTCTGTTCCCTGAAGGTGACGAGGAGCTCGACATATCCCCACGGCCTTGTTGTGGCTCCATTGAATCCTTGGAGGTCGGATCCGACGTAGGGGGCCAGGTTGGTCTTGTCCAATTTCAGAGTCTTGGAGAGGTGGACGTACATGATATCCACCGAGCTGCCCTGATCGACCAGAATGCGGCTGACGTCGAACTGGGCCATCCTTGCCCTGATCAATAGTGGAATGCCCGAATTCGGGGTTACCCCGGTATTTTGTCAGCGTTGCTTTTTGCTCGGGCGCAGTCAGAAGGAGCTCGTCGAACTTGCGTTTGACCGAGAGGGCAGCAGCCTCGCCGTTAATCCCTCCACCCGATATGACTATTGCGGTCGGGAAATCTTCCCAGGGGCTGAGTGCAGTGATTCGGCTTTCGGGCAATGGCTCGGGGAGGATGAAATCTTCTAGGCGAGACACGCAGAGGGCCACTTGGTAAGGAGAGTTGTCGGGGGGCGTGTCTTCCCGGGGTCTCTTCTTCTCTGCCTCGTCATGCTTGGGGGTTTCGTTCCTCCTCGTATACTGTTTTAGGTGCCCTTCCTGGATCAAGATCTCTATCGCATCTTTCAGGTGAACGCAGTCCTCGGTCACGTGCCCGTGGCTCCTGTGGAACCTGCAGTACTTGGATTTGTCGGTGTGAGGTTTTGGTGCAGATGGTTTTGGGAACCTTACTTTGCCCTGTTTGAACTCAGAGTTGATGCACTCCGCGAGGATGCGCTCTCGAGGAGCTGTCAGTAAGGTATACTCGCTGTATCGGTCTGCGGGGGCCTCTTCCTTCTCGGAGCTCGCGGGGTCTTTCCTCTCTTCGCTTATCCCCGTTGCGACGGGAGATGCTGGGATCCTCGCGCTTGGGGTGATCGGTATCTCCAACACTACGGCCGCTGCGGGCGTTGTGGGCTACCTGTTTTTCCTCGTATCTGATATAGGCCTGGGCCTTGTGCAGAAGTTCATTCAAGGTGCGGGGAGGCTCGATCCCGACGGCTCTGCTGAGTTCACTGTCGGGCAAGAGTCCCCTTTCGAGGAGGTATTTCTTCATGTGTTCGGTGGTATCCACCTCGACAGCTTCCTGGTTGAATCGTTCAATGTATGAGCGCAGTGTTTCATTTTTCTTCTGTACTATGGCTTCAAGGGTCGCCTCTGTCTTAGGGTGGCGCCGGGAAGCCGTGAAGTGCCTTGTGAACATGGATCTCATGACTCTCCAAGACGTAATGGATTCGGGGGCCAAGATTTTGTACCAGGCCATGGCCCCTTTCCTGAGGGTTGTTGAAAACAGCCTGCATTTGAGGTGCCCGGTGATGTCATTGCGGTAGTCGAGCATCGCGTTGACGTTGTCGACGTGGTGGTCGGGATCGGTAGTCCCGTCGTACATAGCTAGATTAGGAGGTTTCTCCATGCCTTTGGGGAGCGGGGCTTCCATTATTTCCCGTGACAGGGGACAATGCAGGTCTTCTTCGTCGCTCCTTAGTGGAGAGAGTTCGTTGTTGTCGGGGCTACGCTCGCATCTTGGTGATGTTCCCGATCGACCATTGTCGCGACGGGCGCGTGCCCTGCTGACATGAGGTTCTGGTGAGCGACGTCCTCGCTTCTTGGTTGCCTCTGGACGTTGTTGTGTCCTCCTCTCCTATTGGGGTCGGACTTCCTGTCGTTCAGCTTCTAGGTCCATGATTCTCTCGTGCTGCTGGTAGAGCATAGAACCGGCCTGGTTGAGGGCGTTCACCATAGCAATCATGGTGGCGTCTCCTTCGACGGGGACGGGGATGGGATGAAATGCCTCGGCCCATTGGTTTTGAACGTGAGGGGCATCCCCGTTATTTTGGGGCTCCGGAGGCGGGGTAGCTGGACGACCGTCTCGAGCGTCTGCTTCATGGGATTGCGGGCCGTCGTCCATAGTGTAGTCGACGAGGGGACGGCTGCGCTCGCTAGGTTGTTCTCCGACCATGTTGGAAGGACATGAATAAATGAGCTTTGATCCTCTGTTGATGAAGATGGGGATAGCTAGTTCCCACAGACGGCGCCACTGATCTTACCTGATCAGGAGGGCCTTCCAAGGACTTGAAGAGTGGGCCAGAGAATGAGATGAGAGAGGGGGTGTACCTGCAAAGTACTCCGATGCTTAAGTCAGAAAAGGTACAGAATTATGGTTATTTCAGAGTGAGTTAGAATACCTGACCCTTTGCCATGAAAGGGTATTTATATTGAGCCCCCAGCGCTGGGCCAAAGCTCCTAATGGGCTTGATCTAGCTAGGCCCAAAGAGGAGCTGCCAAGGAACGCGTAAGAAGCGTGAAGACCTAGACTAAAGGTCTACTCCCTGGTCCAACTGCCCCTATCTCTCAGGAGATAATGAAGGGCAGTTGGGTGACGTGGCAGATGAGCTGGCAGACATGGTTTCTGCCCGGCATCGTGCGTATGTCCGTAGTATGGACAGGTGATGTGTGAAGGAGGGTCGGCTGGTGGTATGCATGTGTCTCTGCCCGACACGTATTGGGATGTCGAGGCAGAGCGTCATCGGCTCAGATGTATGGGCATTTGCCCGACATGTTCATCAGCTCGGATGTATGGGCCTTTGCCCGACGCGTATTGGGCCGTGTCGTGCATGTCATCATGGCCCAGTCCAGAACAGTAATTAACTGGGAGTAGGTAATTATATGTTGTGGCTAGAGAATTAACGTACGTAGATCGCGTAGTTTACTTAGAATTCATCTAAGGAATTGTAGAGTTATTGTCTAAATTAATGAGTTGTACACCAAGGAATTAGGTATATTAGTATTGTTAATTCGTCATAAAATTATAAGCCAATTCAATTTAAATAATGAACAATCATCAACAGGGAAAAATTAAGGGATTCAAGTAACATCTAATCGCTTTCTCATTATCATATATTTTACCAACTTTTATTCGTGTAATTATTTTTTTGCAAAGCAATATGAAAGCCCACCAAATTTACAATTCAAGTGGAGACGATCTTTATTTTATTACTTCGAATGTATTAGTACACTTACTAAGTAAGTTATTAGAAGCATACAAACTCAACTTCTAAGTCAAATATAAGATTTTATTCCAATCTTTTGTGCCTAATCTTGAGACACTAAAAGATATCACTTTTAGAATCAATGCTAAGGGTTGAGTGATTTTGAAAAGAAATTCATCGGATTAGGAAACACATTACAAACACCTATGTTTGTGGGATTCCATTAGATAAAGGATCTAAGTTTTCTTTCAGGATCTTCTTGTGGGTTGATTGAAAATAGTAAAAAATATAAATTATTGATTGTTCGAAGAGAAATTTTAAAGCTAATTTTATATAACTTCTTTGTAACTCTTGTAACAACTTATTCATAATGGATCAAAATGTTATTTCTCCTTCAAATGTAGAACATTTTAAATTGAGATTGGCAAACAAATATTTATGTGTTTTGATCCTCTTCCTCCATTATCTTTTCTTTGGCTTGATTGTATGACTTCTTTATACAAAGGGTTATTATTATTGCTTGAAGTAGTTTAGTTATTATTTCCATGATTATTTTTTCTACTATTTGCATCCTGGTTGTATTGAACATGGTTTTGAATCCTCAACAAATGGAGTCAATTTTGAGGAGTATCATTGAATATATAAAGTGAGCATCATGAGTACTAAATATAACATCAACAAAAAAATTGGACACAATAGTTTTGGGCTCTGAAAAGTGAATATGCAAACAATTTTAATTCAACAAAATTAGGTGGATATGTTGAAGGATGAAACATTTATGCTAACAAGCCTAAAACAAGGAAAGGATATAGATATGATAGATTAGGCAATGAAGTATCATAAGCCTAAAACAAGGAAAGGATATAGAGGTGATATATGTAATACCCCGTATTTAATTAAACACCCTTAATAATATTAATTATGATAAATTAGTATTATCTGACTTAGAGATATTTTTCTGAATATTCTCAAATTGGATCCGTTAGTATATTAACTATTGTATATTGGTATAATATACATGGTTTGGTTTTTTAAAAGAAAGAAGAACAAGTTATATATATATATAAAAAGAAAAGAAAGATAGTTGGTAAGAGAAAGAAAAGAGAAAGAAGGAAAAAGGAAAGAAAGAAAGGGAGAAGAGAAGAGAAGAAGAGGAAGAAAACCCTAAGAGAGGAAATGCTTGGATCATCACTATTTCTCCACCAAATCTTCTTCACCAAACTCCTCTTCATTGGCAAGATGGATTCTTAGTTAGAAACTTTTCTTTTGAGTTTTGGTTGAGTTTATAGTTTTTAGGGTTTTATAGAAAATCTTAGAAATTGATAGATTAAACGGTTAAAACTCGGTTAAAGGGAAGTATAATGACTAATATATGATAGTATTAATGTTTAGTGTTTGATTCTTCTGTTTTGGCGGTGTTTGGGTTTAATTTGGCATGGAAAATGATGTTTCCCGTAAGCCTGAAAATTCTGGAATCGCAGAGCTCGCTCAGCGAGCGTAGGAATTCTGCAGAAGAATATTGGTGATCTGGTATAGCTCGCTCAGAGAGCAGGAGCTCGCTCAGCGAGTAGGTCCCTCGCTCAGCGAGACCTGGGAGTTATGTTTTGTGTTTTTGATTCGTCACTTGTGATCCGGGTATTCGTTTTTAGTGATCCACATATCGATTCGAAGTTGAGAATATTTACTAATTGATGATGCTAATAGATATTACATTTACCTGACTTTTATCTGACTTTTCTGATTAACTGTAATTATGTTAGTTAGGGAATTTTGGAAGGTATGCCTAATCATGAGGATTGATTGAGAGTAGAGGCATGAGATTATCGTGAAAATTGTTTTATGGCGGTAATTAACCAAAATGTTAGAATTATGTAATTGAAAACTATATAATTAAAGTATCAAGAATGGAGAAAGAGTGAGGAATCATACCATAAACCAATAGTGTGGTCTAGTAGTGTAACTACAAATTGTTAGATAATATGACTATGAGATACTTAGGTTCATCCTAGGTCGTTGTGAATCCTTGACGCGTTATGCGCGGTATTCTCCGAAAAGTCTTGAGTAAGTCTTGAGGTGGGTATTACACTGAGTCCCACGGGAAGTATCTGTAAAGGCTTGAGGTACCATCAACATTGTGTAAGTCTTGAGGTGGGTGTTCCACTGAGTCCCACGGGAAGCATCAGATTGTTCGGCTTGAGGTGGGTGTTCCACTGAGTCCCACGGGAAGCATTGTGTAAGTCTTGAGGTGGGTGTTCCACTGAGTCCCACGGGAAGCATCAGATTGTTCGGCTTGAGGTGGGTGTTCCACTGAGTTCCACGGGAAGCATTGTGTAAGTCTTGAGGTTGGTGTTCCACTGAGCCCCACGGGAAGCATCAGATTGTCCGGCTTGAGGTGGGTGTTCCACTGAGTCCCACGGGAAGCATTGTGTAAGTTTTGAGGTGCGTGTTCCACTGAGTCCCACGAGAAGCATCAGATTGTTCAGCTTGAGGTGGGTGTTCCATTGAGTCCCACGGGAAATATTGTGTAAGTCTTGAGGTGGGTATTACACTGAGTCCCACGGGAAGCATCCGTTTTGGTTGTCACTTGAGATGGGTATTACACTGAGTCCTATGGGAAGCTTTGCTGGTGAATACTTGAGGTGGGTATTTCATTGAGTCCCACGTGAACTGTCGAGAATGTTGTTTTGGTTATTCCATCTCGTTTCGATTTCCTTATGGAGGAGTGACCTTAGGCTTGAGATGGGTGTTATATCGAGTCCCATGAGAAGTAAAAGGTAATATCCTAGCTAGTGATAGTAGGATTTGTAGAACTCTTGGACGTGGTTCCAACGAGAGTGAGGCGTGTGAACTCGAGGTCGTTTTCCTTTAGTAAAGACTTGAGTTAGGTTTTGATAGAACCCTTAGAGCCGAGAGTACTCTAAGATAGGGAACCCACTGAGATGTTGTTATCTCAGTCCACGATTTGTTGTTGGTTTCAGGTTCCTTTTGCAGGTTTGATTTACAAGTGGAGCTATGCTCGGGATGTTTCAAGTGAAGCATAATTTTAGTCTTCCGCTGTGTATTTATGTATCTTTGTACAATATTGGATATTGTATTGATCTTAGCTTTTGTTTTAGTATGATTTCCATGTCTTGCACCATTGTTGTATAGAATTTTATAGTTGGTCAAGAATGTGAATTATGCTATTAGGCTCTTATGATGGTGTCAGTACCAAAAATTAACAATGTATGATATTATTCTAGATATTTATTATATGGAGTGTTACAATAGATTAGGCAATGTAGTATCATTATTCTATGTATTGAAGATAAAATGTTCAGGAAAGTTGCAAGAGATATGACTGTGATGGTAATGTGTGTGTGATGGGCGAAGACGTAATGTGTCTAACGGTATCTAAACTGCAAGTGCACAGCCTATCGCAATAGTAATAAAAAGATGTCGAATCCACAAGGACTTTGTAATCACTCTAGTGCTAGAAGGTTTGCTAGTTTAGCTAAGGCGGAAATTTGTCACGGTTATGGTTTTAAGGATTAAAAACGGGAAACTAAACTTAATTAAAGAGATAATGATAAGGCGGTCGGTACGTAATAATATTAACCTATGCGGATCAATCTAGCCTAAGCTTATAAAGATGTTTCACTTAAATAATTTTGTAGAGATTACCAGTTTAAAAACCCTCGACTCACACTCTTGTGGTTTTATCTCGGATCATACTCCTAAAGCCCTATGTCTGCTCTCGCTAGCCCATAAGTGTTTAGAAAATAATTTTTGAAAACTTAATAAGTCTAATTCGTTTTAAAGAGCTCTCGCTGTATTTAAATCGAATGCCTAACTTTAGCTATCCGGTTAAAATCTCACACTCTCGTGGTCTCGACCTAACCTATTTCACTTCTCTTACTCTCGTAACAAAAAGCTTGATTTTAATTATAAAAAGTCACAGCCAGAATATAAGTTCGTAATTATTTTTAGCTTAGATTCGATTCATCCGTTTTGGTTGCTTTATTACATACCGACTTAGTTAATTTAGCTACTCATATTAATTAAAACAACAGACAAACACAAAATGAAATCAATAGATATTAAAACATGCATTATATAATGTCTACAGGAACTTAACATAAATAAATAAACTTAATATCAATTGCAAAATAAAAACCTGAACAGATAAATTCTTCGGCTCCTTCTTCCACAATCTGGCAAGCTTGGAGCTTCGGAATCGAAATAAAAGAAACAAAATCTGAGGCTTAAAGAAATCTAATTAAGATAACAATTTCCTAATGTTGGAAATTGTTATTAAAGGGTTTGGAAATTAAAAAGAAAAAGCAGCAAGAACAAAAGCTGGAAATAAAACTGGGTTGTAAAAACGGCAGAGCTTTCGCATAAAATTGGCATACAAAAACTCTGTCCTTTCTTCATCTGATTCTTTGATATTTATAGAAGAGAATTTTGACAGTTGAAGAATAGGAACGTGGGCTTCGGTTCTTCAGTTTTGAGAAAATCCAGGAGACTGGGCGTTGTTGAAGTTGAGAGAAAATAGAAGTCTCTGAAGACTCTTTCTATTCGTTGGCACATATTCATATATATATATTCAAATAAATTAAATAAAGCTTGTCACGGTCGTAACATTGGTGTAACGGGCAGATTTCTCATATTTAACGCGTCACAGTCGTGAGACCATTGTGACGAACGTAACACATCAAAAGGGCGCGTCACGGTCGTGGTACCCTTGTGACGACCGTGACAACAACAAATTATGTAGTTTTTAGCAGAATTGAGTTCTTCTCTTTTCTTTCATGCTAAATTTTGTTCCTTTGATCTTTTTCCATAATTTTGGCTCTAGACATATTGTACCTGCAATGTGGCATAAAAACTCGAAACAATCGGGAGTTAAAAGGACTAATGTATGATAAAATCGGACTAAAACATAGTAATAATACGATGCAATTTCTCGTTATCAAACTCCCCCATACTTAAACCTTTGCTTGTCCTCAAGAAAATAATCAGTTGAAAAATGATCGGACAACTTTCATCAGACGCATACACATAACATACCATACGAGAATTCATTAGTTAGATAGACCGATACTAGAGTAGAACACTAACGATACACTAATGACACAAGCAACAAGCTAAGTCGTCGACTTCCCTCTAAACGAAACATTCAGTAATTCTGTTATGATTCTACCTAGAGTCCTTCGTTCTTATTTTACCCGGTTTCGTTCTAGCGCAATCACATTAAGCCCTTTGTCTTAGCACGCACGTAGTGGAGTAGACGGTTAGTGACTTTGATCCTTTATTAGCACGGGGTCTGGTACACGAATGTGGCAACCCTTTACATATTATCCAAATTGGAGGTTGTGGGGGATCGAGCCGTAGCACGCCCTACCAAGTTCAGAACCAGATACCTCTGAACCAACCAGCAATGAACTCCTTCTTATATTACTCATCTCTTATATGCGACCATGTACTTTGGTGCAAATTCTCTTTTTATGGCAGCGAGATATGAAGGATTGTTTATAGATTAGGCATCAAACACTTATGTTGATCGGCTCCCCACGTGGTTTGTGTCTAGACGGTGCTGACTGCTAGTATAAACTACTAGGGGTTACTTTAGAACTAAGACTTAAGATATAGGCATAACAGTTATCGAAATGGATTGCTTAAGTAGGAAGTCTAAGGTGTCAATACTGTATTGATCTTGTTGGATCTTTCTCAGCTTCCTAACTACGATTTCATAGGTATGTCGAGTTATGCGAAGATAAAGCAAAAAAATTTTGGTATGGCTAAATAAAGCAGGGAAGAATTGAAACTTAAGAAATAGCATAAATATTACTTGTTCAATTGAAAATGCGGAAAGGAAATATACAAGGAATGGAAAACGAAAAGGTACCTCTCCCACACTATATCAGACATTGTCCTCAATGTTGTGATATAATAGCGGGGAAATACGATACAAAAACAGAATGCAAAAACAAAAACAAAAAAACTAATGCTACCAGCGACCACGGCCTCGACTTCTGGTGCGGGAACGTCTGGTAGGAGTGGCTTCCTCATCGGAACCAGTGACAGTAAGAGCAGTGACGTCCATCCGTAAAGCTTCTAACTCGCTGAAGATCTCACCTAACTTCTCATTCGTTGCTTCCTGGTTTTTGACAACAGTGGCAAGGAGTGCATCATACTGCTCCCGCTGCTTCCGCTCAAGTGCGGCATTCATCTGGTTTTGCTGGTGAATGGCACGGAGGATGTCTTCAAGGGTGATCTCAGCAGAAGGCGGCTGCCTGGTAGAAGTCTCGGGTATGTCCTGAACTGGCTCAGCACGATCCATCTCGTCTTGCATCTCATTCACAGGTGCATCAGGCTGGTCGTCAACAATCGGAACATGGCCTATGGGAGCTGGTAAATCAAATAGCCAGTTGGCTTTGTTTGATGGATCAATTCGGTTCCTGCAAGGCAAAACGATGTTATGATAAATGGTGCCTTGTATCACAGGGTTGAACCTGCCATCCTCACGCTGAGAGATCATGTGTGTAGACTTGCAGTAGTTCATGGAAAGCAGCTCCGGTGCCCTATAAGGCAGATTAGTGAGGTGGTCACCAAGATTCAATTGTATAGCTAGGGAAGTGACAATCCCGCCAATATAGAAGGGTGTCGCGCCTCTTTGTGCTACGGATTGAATGTGGGCCAGTAGGAATGGAGCGGCGTTGACGCGCTCTTCATTCAGAGCACAGTGCAAGAACAGGAGCTCCTTAGAATTGAGCTTATGGTTGCTTTCCCTTGCGAAGATGGTGTTGCAGATGATACGATGAAAGTACCGGATCGCTGGATTATGAATGTGAGTGGCGTTGAGACTTTGATAGGCTGAAGCACGGCTATTTGTGATGTTGTACCACAAAGTAAAAGTTGCTTCATTGAAGTTGTCGGGCACACGAAGGTGGGCACCGTCACCGTGACTGGAGCCTAAAAGATCTGCGACTCTGGTTTGTATGAGTTCAAACTCTCTGCCAAGCATTCGGAATTTTTGCGATACCTGTGAGTTGGTTTGTGGATCCAGAGGGTGTGATGTATTGAAAAGAACTCAGGAACTCTAGAGTGAGGGTTGCAAATGTTGGTTGCGGTTGGCTGCATAAGTCCCATAAGCCGACTTTTTCAGGAAGTAGCTTCACTTCGTCGAACAAGCCTAACTCTCTCAGACAGTCGAGGTCGACGTACCGAGTCGTTTGGAGCCTGCGGGTTTGAAACTTTTCAAACTTAGCTCTCTGTGCTGCTCCTTGTTCTCCCTCTCTAAATTGGATGTTTTCCATTGCATGCAAAGGGATATTAGCGTGAGATAGTGTTTGGAGTATTTGTGATGAAAATGTGAAGAAAGTGGATTAATTTATAGTGGAGTGAAAGGAATTTGTGGAGTTGGAATTAAATGGGGAAGTGGAATGGAGTGGAGGGATTAATTGGTGATTATGGGTGGTTACGGGAGAGAAAGGGGTAATGGGCGTTTAGAGTGTTTTAGGAAATAGAAGTGGAGAACAAAGAAGAACAGCCTCTGTGACTCAGAGGTCTTGCATTTCAGATCGTCACGATCATGAGGGATAGGTTACGGTCGTGACGCGCTCAATTGCCCGTTACGATCGTGAGGGATAGGTTACGACCGTGATGTTCACAAAATTTGAAATTTCAATAGAATATTTACCTCAGTTCAATCCATCTATAATTCATATCATATTAATTAGTTAATTCCAACATAACAACATAACAATGGACCAATATATAACAGTATTAGATTTCATCACACACACATTCATCAAAATTTCTAGCAATCAATTTTTGAGAAATGAAATATCAGTATATGTTCTTACTGATAGTAACAAATAGCACACAGTACTAATCAAACATGCAATTGGAATTTTGGTAAATGCACTAAATTAAGAAAACACGTAAATAGACTGAATGAAAAATTGCATTAATTGAAATACTTTGTTTTTGACAGAATAGAAAGAAATTGCAGTAATAAAAATGAACTATGAAATGTTGCAAAAAAATTTAAAACTAACTAGAAACAAGAAAGCAAAAAGTAAAATTACTACAGCTCATCAAAGTCGTTTCTTCAGGTCTTCAAGTGCGGAATTCATATGGTAAAATTGTTCACATGTTAAATCAGTTAAGCCTATAATGTCCAATCTCATGCTCTTAACTTCATCCTTAACAACATTAATGTCAGCTTGGTATACTTCAAGAGTCGTCAAAATTTTGTTCAAGCTTTCAGCATATCCTACTTTGTTGATTTCAAGGGTCTCAATATCTTCATCAATGTGGTTGATGTCATGGTAACCAGGAGGGGTCTCAGGGTCACTCTCTACATCAGTCATCATATCATCCCTAATTTGGTAGGATTGTGGTGTTTCAGGTGTTGTAGGATGGTCAGGAGGAGTAAGCTCATAAAGCCAATTATCTCTGTTGTGAACGCTGACTTTAGCATGGTTCGGCAAGGTGAACAAGGTTACGATTTCATTCCTAATCAGGTACTCGAATGGTGGTTGTCCTATGTTTCCTATTATTCAGTGGTTAAAGCAGAAATCCAAATTCATAGGGCGAATGGTACCGAAACGGGTGCACTTGTGTAACTGATATCTAAGTCCGAAGGCGTTAGCAATCATGGTGACTAGGCCTCCTACCATTATGGGTAGATTAGGTTCCTCCTGGATGCGGGTAAAGGTCTGCATCATGAAGGGTACAACATTTACGGGTTTGCCTTCGGTCAAACAGGACATTATGAATATCTCGTCCTTAGATACTTCAGTAAGGTTCTCTTCCTTTCCAAAGAAGGTGTGGGCAAGGATTTTGTGAAAATAGCGAATAGCGGGGTTGTGTATTTCATTATTTTCCATGCTATCCGGCTCAGGGTGGTAGTTTCCTGTTAAAGTTCCCCAGAAGAAATCTAGCTCAATATCCATCAGTTCTACCTGGGTGGTAGTAAAAGCAAAAGGTCCGCTAGGAAATCCTAGTAGGTCAGCTAGTTCCTTGTGGTTATAAACATATTCGATACCGAATAGTCGGAAACTAATAAATCCTTTCCGCGATCCAAATCCGCGCTCAGGTAGGTAAACTAGGGAGCTTAAAAATTCAAGGGTGAGTTCGCGGTAAGTTACAAACTTATATTTTATGAGAGCTTTCTCCCATCCAAGCTAGTTAAACATGTATAGGATGTTATCATTGATACCTAAGGTTTCCATAGTTTGTTCATCATAATACAGAGTCAAATCCATGTGTCTCTGTGATAATTCCTCAAATTTCCTCCTTTGGTTTCTACCTCTAAATATGGTTTCCATGAAGTTCCTTGGTTTGTTAGCCATAGTTAGTGTTAAAGCGGGAGAAACAAATCAGGGGAGAAAGAGGTAAGGTAGAAAAGACTTTAGAAAATCTGTAGCAAGGTAAATTTAAAAAAAAATGATTTAGAAAACGAAAGTTAAAAATAAAGAAAATAAGGAAAGAAATAGATAAATAAAGTCAATAATAAAAATGAAATAAAACAATAAAATGGGTTGCCTCCCACTAAGCGCTGTTTTTATCGTCATAAGCCTGACGTAGTGCTTAGTGCTAGATTAATCAGGGAAGTTAGTGGACAACTCTAAAAGTTTTAAATTATTCGCATAATCTCTGTTTTCAATATTATGGTAATGTTTTAATCGTTGTCCGTTTACTGTGAACGGTTCACTATTCCTACCCTTAATTTCTATTACTCCGCTTGGGAACACTTTAGTTATTTCAAAGGGTCCTGACCATCTAGATTTTAGTTTTCCAGGAAAGAGCCTAAGTCTTGAATTGAAGAGGAGCACAACGTCTCCCACACTGAATTCTTTCCTAGACAGGCGCTTATCGTGCCAACGCTTGGTTCTTTCTTTGTATATCTTAGCATTCTCGTATGCGTCCAACCTTAATTCTTCCAATTCATTAATGTCGAGGATCCGCTTCTCTCCAGCGGCAGTGTAGTTTATATTGAGTATTTTAATCGCCCAATATGCTTTGTGTTCTAGTTCAACCGAGAGATGACAGGCCTTCCCATACACTAGTTTGAAGGGTGTAGTTCCTATGGGTGTCTTGTAGGCTGTCCTATAAGCCCATAAAGCTTCATTAAGTTTAGATGACCAATCCTTTCTAGATATGGTGACAGTCTTCTCTAGAATTTGTTTTATTTCTCTGTTCGAGACTTCGATCTGTCCACTTGTTTGCGGATGATACGGTGTTGCTACACGATGTCTGACTCCATACTTAGATAGTAATTTGTCGAATATTTTCGAAATGAAATGCGAGCCACCGTCACTAATGACAAGTCTAGGTACACAAAACCTTGGAAAGATTATATTCTTGAAAAGCTTAATTACTACTCGTGTGTCATTTGTAGGAGAAGCTATAGCCTCGATCCATTTTGAAACATAATCGACAGCTACGAGTATGTACTTGTTACCGAAAGAGGATGGGAATGGTCCCATGAAATCGATTCCCCAGACATCAAAGACTTCTACTTCTAATATTCCTCTTTGAGGCATTTCATCTCATCTTGAAATATTATCGGTGCGTTGACACCGATCGCAATTTATAACAGCGATGTGGACATCTTTCCATAGATTAGGCCAAAATAGGCCGGCTTATAAGATTTTTTCACAAGTCTTGGAAGTGCTTGCGTGTCCATCATAAGGAGAGGAATGACAATGAGCAATGACATCTTCTATTTCTTCTTCAGGTATGCACCGGCGGAAGATTCCGTCAGGTCCTCTCTTAAACAATAATGGTTCGTCCCAATAGTAATACTTGAGATTGTGGAAGAATTTCTTTTTTTGCTGATAGGTTAAGTCCGGTGGAAGTGCTCCTGCAGCTAAGTAGTTGACAATGTCAGCGTACCATGGCAGTCCTACGGTTGTTTGGATTGTTTCCACGGCTTTTGGTTCATTTATGTCTAACCGAGCTGGGTCGCTTCTTATTTGTGCTATCAGTTGTTCATACGGAAAATCGTCGTTAATCGGCACTTGTTCGGGTTTAATACCTTCTATTCTAGATAAATGGTCCGCTATGACGTTTTCAGTGCCTTTCTTATCTTTGATTTCAAGCTCAAACTCTTGTAAGAGTAAGATCCATCTCAAGAGTCTTGGTTTAGCATCTTTATTGGTTAGTAAATATCTGATAGCAGCGTGGTCTGTGTAGATGATTATTTTTGCTCCTACTAGGTAGGAACGGAATTTATCAAGCGCGAAGACAACTGCTAACAATTCTTTTTCAGTAGTGGCGTAGTTCAATTGAGCAGAATCTAAAGTTCAACTGGCATAGTAAATTGCGTGAAGTTTCTTGTGCTTCCTTTGTCCTAGAACTGCGCCTACAGCATAGTCACTCGCATCGCACATGATTTCGAAAGGTAATCTCCAGTCAGGTGGTTGCATGATTGGTGCGGTGATGAGGGCTATTTTAGAGTTTCGAATGCTTTAAGACAATCTTTATCGAATATGAACTCAACATATTTCATTAATAAACCGGTAAGAGGTAAATCTTTGATGAATCGTCGGTAGAAACCGGCGTGTCCTAAAAAGCTTCGTATTTCTCGAATGGTCTTAGGGGGTTGAAGATCTTTTATGACTTCTATCTTAGCTTTATCAACTTCAATTCCCTTGTCAGTTATAACGTGTCCTAGTACGATTCCTTCTCTGACCATAAAATGGCATTTTTCCCAGTTAAGTACGAGGTTTACTTTTACACATCTTTCTAACACTATTTCTAAATTTGATAGACATCCTTCAAAACTTTGCCCACATACACAGAAGTCGTCCATGAAAACTTCCATGATGTTGTCTATGAAATCTGCGAAGATTGACATCATACATCTTTGAAAGGTTGCAGGAGCGTTACATAATCCAAAGGGCATTCGTCTATAAGCGAATGTTCCATAAGGACATGTGAATGTAGTCTTCTCTTGATCATCTGGGTGAATAGGGATTTGGAAAAATCCTGAGTAACCATCTAGATAACAGAAATACGAGTGTTTGGCTAATCGTTCTAACATTTGATCTATAAAAGGTAGTGGGAAATGATTTTTCCGAGTGGCTTTGTTTAGTTTTCGATAATCGATGCACACTCTATGTCCGGTCACTACTCTCTGTGATATCGATTCGCCTTTAGCGTTTTTCACAACAGTGATACCTCCTTTCTTTGGTACTACATGTACTGGACTAACCCATTGACTATCAGAGATTGGATATATTATTCCAGTGTCTAGTAGTTTCTTAACTTCTTCTTTTACTACAGTGCTAAGGATTGGGTTAATTCTTCTTTGAGATTCTCTAGAGGTTTTGCAATCTTCTTCTAGCATAATACGATGCATACAGATTGAAGGACATATTCCTTTGAGATCAGATATGTTATATCCTAATGCAATTGGGTATTTCTTTAAGACATCTAAAAGTTTCTTTGTTTCGAGTGTTCCTAAACCGGAATTGATTATAACTGGTTGCGTACATTCAGTGTCTAGGAATTCGTATCTTAGGTTCTTAGGTAAGGTTTTTAACTCTAATTTAGGTTTCTTCTTACTTGGCATGGGATCCGGTGTAAGTGCTAAACTTTCGCTTAGACTATCATCTTGATACGGTTTACGCCAATTGTCATCTTCGAAAATCGGGGGGATTTGAATTTCATAATTTCAGAATAAGTAGTTTCTTTCATTCCCATCTCTCTTACACACTCGTCAATGACATCCAATAAATAGCATGTGTCCTCTATAGCTGGTGATTATAAGAATTGTGTTAAAATAAATTCAACTTTCTCTTCACCTACTTCAAAGGTTAGCTTTCCTTTCTTTACATCTATAATAGCTCCTGCGGTAGCTAAGAATGGTCTTCCTAGTATGATAGGTGTAGTGGAGTCTTCAATGATGTCCATGATTATAAAATCAGTAGGAATGTAGAGTTGACCTAACCGTACTGGGACATTCTCTAGTATGCCTACAGGATATTTAATAGAGCGGTCAGCTAGTTGAACAGACATTTTAGTAGGTCTTAATTCTCCCATATCTAGCCTTTTGCAAATTGTTAAGGGCATAACACTGATACTGGCTCCTAAATCGCATAGAGCTTTGTCAATGACGAATTTTCCAATTACACAGGGTATAGAGAAACTACCTGGATCTTTTAGCTTAGGAGGCATGTTATTTTGAATTATTGCGCTACACTCAGCAGTAAGTGTAACGGTTCCGTTATCCTCTATCTTCTTCTTATTGGATAAGATTTCCTTTAGAAATTTATCATACGAGGGCATTTGAGTGATAGCTTCTATAAACGGAATAGTAATATTTAACTGTTTCAGAAGTTCAACAAATTTCTTAAACTGGCCCATCGTCTTGGAATTGGTTAATCTCTGAGGGTACGGAATCGGTGGTTTATAAGGTGGTGGAGGCACATAAGGCTTCTCTTTCTCCACTGCCTCTTGATTATTATCTTCCTTTTCTTCTGGTTCATTCTCCTTTTCAGTCGGCTTATCCTGCTTTTGGCACATGGCTAGATTGTCAAGTCTTGGATCGGCAGGTCCGTCAAGTTCTTTGCCACTTCTTAGTATCACAGCATTGGCCTGTCCTTTTGGGTTAGGTTGGGGTTGTCCAGGAAATACTCCAGCTGGGGCAACGGTAGGTGCTTGTTGTTGAGCTACTTGTGAAATCTGAGTTTCAAGCATTTTGTTATGTGTAGCTAACACATCTACCTTGCTCACCAATTGCTTAATCTGCTCGTTAGTGTGTATGTTTTGGTTCAAGAATTCCTTGTTTGTTTGAGATTGGGTAGCTATGAAGTTCTCCATCATTAATTCAAGGTTTGATTTTCTAGGAACATTAGGAGCAGTCTTTTGATATCCTGGTGGTGTAGCTGGCGCTTGTCCTGGTGCGTATAAAGCATTGTTGTTCTTATAAGAGAAGTTCAGATGATTCTTCTAACCTGGGTTGTATGTGTTCGAGTACGGGTTTCCTTGAGCATAATTCACTTGATCTGTGGGAATTCCTGCTAATAATTGACAATCAGGGACAACATGTCATGGAACTCCACATAACTCACAGTTAGGTGTTACCGCGGCCACGGTGGCTGTTGGTGTTATGGCCAAGTTGTCGATCTTTTGGTTATGTTGGTCAAACTTTGCATTAACTTGGTCCATACTACTCACTTCGTACATACCTCCTTTTGTTGGTTTCTCAGTTGCGACTCTCTCGCTTCCCCATTGGTAATGATTCTGAGCCGTACTCTCGATAAGTGCATAAGCATCATTATATTCTTTGCCCATTAGTGCGCCGCCTGTGGCAGCGTCAATCGTCATTCTTGTGTTGTACAAGAGTCCATTGTAGAAAGTATGGATGACCATCCATTCTACTAATCCGTGATGTGGACAAAGTCTCAGCATATCTTTGTAGCGCTCCCAAGCTTCGAAAAAAGTGATTCGTTTTCCTTTTGCTTAAATCCGTTGATTTGAGCTCTTAGCATAGCTGTCTTGCTAGGTGGGAAATATCTTGTCAAGAAGACTCTCTTTAACTCCTCCCACGTAGTTACTGAATTCGAGGGTAGAGATTGAAGCCAGGCTCTTGCTCTATCTCGAAGTGAGAAAGGAATAAGGCGTAATCTGATTGTTTCTTGGGTAACTCCATTAGCTTTCACTGTATCTGCGTACTGCACAAATATCGAAAGATGAAGGTTCGGATCCTCAGTAGGATTTCCGGCGAATTGGTTTTGTTGCACGACTCATATCAGCGAAGGTTTCAACTCGAAATCATTTTGGTTGATAGCTGGCGCGGCAATGCTGGAATGCGGCTCAGCTTGTGAAGGACTAGCGTAATACTTGAGCGGATGATTTGGTTCTTCAGCCATTTCTGCGCCCTTCGATGTTCCAACTGGTTTAGGTGGATCAACTTGAAGATCTGGAATGTTGTATTTTCGTTGGTATTCGAATATTCGTCTCCTTAAATGTAAGAAGCGTTCTAATTCAAGGACTGGAGGTTGCAAGTCTTCGCCTTGAGAGCGAGTACTTGGCATACACTCGGTAAATTAGATTAGGGAAAATAAATTTTTGCCTTAGTCTAGACAGTGCTACTCTAATAGTGCACTAGTGACTAAATCAAGGTCCCCGGCAACGGCGCCAAAAACTTGATGGGCGAAGACGTAATGTGTCTAACGGTATCTAAACTGCAAGTGCACAACCTATCGCAATAGTAATAAAAAGATGTCGAACCCACAGGGACTTTGCAATCACTCTAGTGTTAGAAGGTTTTCTAGTTTAGCTAAGGCGGAAATTTGTCACGGTTATGGTTTTAAGGATTAAAAACGGGAAACTAAACTTAATTAAAGAGATAATGATAAGGCGGTCGGTACGTAATAATATTAACCTATGCGGATCAATCTAGCCTAAGCTTATAAAGATGTTTCACTTAAATAATTCTGTAGAGATTACCAGTTTAAAAACCCTCGACTCACACTCTCGTGGTTTTATCTCGGATCATACTCCTAAAGCCCTATGTCTGCTCTCGCTAGCCCATAAGTGTTTAGAAAATAATTTTTGAAAACTTAATAAGTCTAATTCGTTTTAAAGCGCTCTCGCTGTATTTAAATCGAATGCCTAACTTTAGCTATCCGGTTAAAATCTCACACTCTCGTCGTCTCGACCTAACCTATTTCACTTCTCTTACTCTCGTAACAAAAAGCTTGATTTTAATTATAAAAAGTCACAGCCAGAATATAAGTTCGTAATTATTTTTAGCTTAGATTCGATTCATCCGTTTTGGTTGCTTTATTACATACCGACTTAGTTAATTTAGCTACTCATATTAATTAAAACAACAAACAAACACAAAATGAAATCAATAGATATTAAAACATGCATTATATAATGTCTACAGGAACATAACATAAATAAATAAACTTAATATCAATTGCAAAATAAAAACCTGAACAGATAAATTCTTCGGCTCCTTCTTCCACAATCTGGAAAGCTTGGAGCTTCGGAATCGAAATAAAAGAAACGAAATCTGAGGCTTAAAGAAATCTAATTAAGATAACAATTTCCTAATGTTGGAAATTGTTATTAAAGGGTTTGGAAATTAAAAAGAAAAAGCAGCAAGAACAAAAGCTGGAAATAAAACTGGGTTGTAAAAACGGCAGAGCTTTCGCATAAAATTGGCATACAAAAACTTTGTCCTTTCTTCATCTGATTCTTTGATATTTATAGAAGAGAATTTTGACAGTTGAAGAATAGGAACGTGGGCTTCGGTTCTTCAGTTTTGAGAAAATCCAAGAGACTGGGCGTTGTTGAGGTTGAGAGAAAATAGGAGTCTCTGAAGACTCTTTCTATTCATTGGCACGTCTTCATATATATATTCAAATAAATTAAATAAAGCTTGTCACGGTCGTAACATTGGTGTAACGGACAGATTTCTCATATTTAGCGCGTCACGGTCGTGAGACCATTGTGACGATCGTAACACATCAAAAGGGCGCGTCACGGTCGTGGTACCCTTGTGACGACCGTGACAACAACAAATTATGCAGTTTTTAGCAGAATTAAGTTCTTCTCTTTTCTTTCATGCTAAATTTTGTTCCTTTGATTTTTTTCATAATTTTGGCTCTAGACATATTGTACCTGCAATGTGGCATAAAAACTCGAAACAATCGGGAGTTAAAAGAACTAATGTATGATAAAATCGGACTAAAACATAGTAATAATACGATGCGATTTCTCGTTATCAGTGTGAAGCTAAAATATTTGTCCATGAGACTATGACCTAGTATTGGATCATAGGTTGTGCTTGAAAAACAAGTTTACTTTTGTAAGAAGGTAAATTCAAAATTTATTGTGGAAGAATTGTCAGATTTCAATAAAATTATTAAAAGCTTGATGATGAGGATATTATTATTATTATTATTATTATTATATATCAATTTGGATGAGGTCCAATCAACTATTAGAATTAAGGAACTAATTAAGACAAAGGAAATAAAGATTGATGATGATGGTGAAGGTGTGAATGTGTTAAGGGGGAAAATGGGAAAATTTTACCTTGTACCTCTACTTTGTCACCATATCCCTACATGTTTTAAAATATTCTAATATTATCCTTTTTATTATTTATTTAATTATTTTTACTTTTTACCGCGAAGTCAGATAAGTAAAAAATAACTTTTTGATAGTACACGATGATAACGAGAAATCGTATCACTTTATTACTACGTTTTAAGTCCATTTTATCGCACATTGATCCTATTAACTCCCGATTCTTCGAGTTTTTTATGTCACATTGCAGGTATAACATTTCTAGAGCTAAATCATGAGAAAAAGATCAAATGAACAAAAACAAGCATGAAAAGAAGATGAAGAGAGGAATTCTGCTAAGTCTGCATATTTTGTAACACTCACGGTCGTCACAACATCACCACGACCGTGACGCCCTACTTTGAGGTCTCACGACCCTCACTCAAGTGTCACGACCGTGACACGCTTGAATTGGAAAAAGTGGCCGTTACGCCCTTGTCACGAACGTGACAAAGGAAAGTAGGTTTAATTAAATTGAAGAATTCATAAGGACGTGTGCAACGTGAGTCAAATGTGACTCCTATTATTTCTCAAACCCAGTATGCACTTTCGCTGGATTTTCTCTTCATGGAACGATGCCCACGCTATCATCAAATTCAACTACCCAAGCCCAAAATTATTTCTATAAATACCCTAGTTACAAATTGAAAAACACAGAGTTTTATTTTAACTTTTCCGCGGAAGCTCTGCCGTAATTTTGTTGAACCCTTATTTAATTTTTTCCAGCATTGTTCTTGTTTATTTTCCTGCTTCTATATCCAACCCAAATTCAATAACAATTTCCAACATTAGGAAATTGTTATTATTAATTTCTTTTTAAGCCTTCAGAATTTGTTTAGTATTATTTTCGATTCCGGTTCCGAACACTCCGAGCTTGCCAACCTGTGGAAGAAGGAGTTTTAAGATTTTAATCATTCAGGTTTTTATATTTTTGCATTTATATTAAGTTATTTATTTGTTTATGTTAAGATATTGTTATTATTTTATAATGTATGTTTTAATTAATATTTGTTTATTTCTGCATCTGTCTGGTACAACAAAAATGAGTAGCTAAATTAATTAGGCGGTATGTAATAAACTAAACCAAACCGGTAAAATCAAATCTAAGCTAAAATAATTAAGAACTTATATTCTGGCTGTGACTTTTTATAATTAAAATTAATCTTTTTGTTACGAGAGTAAGAAAAGTGTAATAGGTTAGGTCGAGACCACGAGAGTGTGAGATTTTAACCGGATAGCTAAAGTTAGGCATTTGATTTAAATACAGCGAGAGCGCTTTAAAATGAATTAGACTTATTAAGTTTTCAAAAATTATTTTCTAAACACTTATGGGCTAGCGAGAGCAGGCATAGGGCTTTAGGAATAAGATCTGAGATAAGACCACGAGAGTGTGAGTCGAGGGTATTTAAACTGATAATCTCTACAAAACAGTTTAAGTGAACCATCTTTAAAAGCTTAGGTTAGATTGACCCGCATAGGTTAACATAATTACATACCGACCGCCTTCTCATTATTTCCTTAAAACTAAATTTAATTCCCGTTTTTAATCCTTAAAACCAAAATCGTGACAAACATCCGCCTTAGCTAAACTAGCAGACCTTCTAGCACTAAGTGATTACAAAGTCCCTGTGGGATCGACAATCTTTTATATTACTTCGATAGGATGTGCGCTTGCAGTTCAGATACCGCTAGACACATATCGCGTCTTCGCGCCCATCACACGACAAGAACCAGAAGTAGCAAGGGAAAGAAATCCAGAATACAAATTTTGCGAACCGGACATAGAAAGGTCCTGATATCCGGTTCATTCAATTCCTACACCGGAAGTAACACGTTTGTGTTATCCAGTTTAGGTAATTCCCTTAACCGGAAGTAACGCGTCTACGTGTTCCGATTTGTGAAGTAACCTTGTTAGGTTATCCGGTTCGTTTTTTTAATTTATTTATTTTTTATGTTGTCACTTTTTTTAGGAGACATGAATGTTCTTTTGATGATATATGACAAAGACCAGACAAATGTAGATACAATAAAGATATTCTCAACTACACAAAAATTTCCTACAAGAGAAAAGGCTCCTAGGTGGATTAGTGAGGTTGGACTCAGAAATAGAGTCACTGTTATAATTACCCGTTCGAACACAAAGACTAGTAAGAGAGAAAGAAGTGATAAAGTTATATTTGGTTGCGATAGAGGTGGAAAATTTAAAGAAGGAGAAAGTGAAACATAAACTGCTTTCAAAAGATGTGATAGTCCTTTCAAAGTTAGATCAACACCTTCAAAGGATGGTTCTGGTTGAAAAATAGATGTAAATGTGGAGTTCACAACCATTGTTTACCTGATAGATTTAAAGGCCATGCGTTTATGAGTCGGCTCACTGATGATGTCTAACAACATGTTTTAGATTTGTCAAAACGTCATATTCCTCCAAGACATATATTATTGTCATTGCAAGAACGAGATCCAAACAATGTGATTGAATCACCCAAATATATAAACACAAGAGTAAGATTCATGAAAAAGTCAGGGGAAGTAGAACAAAAATACAATAGTTGCTTAAGTTGATCGAGGAATCAAATTATGTTTACTATAGTAGGAAAAAAGATGAGTCATAAGTTGTGAAAGATATTTTATGGGCCCATCCAGACTCAGTGAAGTTGTTGAATATGTTCCTGATTGTGTTGATTATGGATAGTAATAATAAAACCAATCAGTATAGGCAACTTTTGTTTGAAATAGTTAGTGTCACATCAACTGATTTAACATTTGTTGTTGTATTTTCCTATATGGAATCTGAGTAAACAAAAACTTTATGTTTGGTACTAGATAAACTGAAACAGTTATTCACTAAACAAGGGTATGACCCCAAGTAATTTCAACCAATAGAGATCTTGCTCTAATGAAAGCAATTGAAACTGTATTTCCAACGATAATTAATATGCTTTGTCGATTTCACATAAATAAGAATGTGAAAGCAAAGTGCAGGGAGTATGTTGTGAATGATATGCGAGAAATGATAGAGAGGCTTTGGTGTGAGCATATGTTGTGAATGATATGCGCGAAATGATAGAGAGGCTTAGGTGTGAGCTTTGGTGTGAGCATATGAAGAGAGGATAAACCAGAATCAGATATCTAATGCTCCATCTCGAGTGGGAGCATATGTGGAATCCATTCAATAAGTTTGCTGCCATATGCAACAACCTTCAGCTCCTTCTTGTTACGTCTCTCCTGAAAATAATAGATAGTATATGTCATGATACATTAAAAAATTAAATTAAATTTATTCACCATAGAAAGGTCATAGATTGACTTACTTCGCCTTCCTACAGATGCCAAGCGACGTGATTCTGATACCTCACCCAAAGTGACGTATCAGATAGTCCTCCAGGAAATAGTGGATGCGGTGAAACATGAGCCACTACATGATCAGCAACCTGAAGTTCATGCTGGTATAAATGCGTCGAAACTGTCCTTCCATCAGGCAATCGCCAATAAATATATATGTTACATCCTCTAATGCGAGACGCTAAAAAAAACTAAACAAAAAAATGTAAAAAAAATGAAACTACACCGGAAATAGCACATAGGTTAGTTCCGGTGTGAAAATGAAAATATATGTAAACTGGAAGTAGTATTATAACTACTTTTGGTGTGTAACTGGAAGAAAAAGCAATGTAAACCGGAAGTAGCAATACATCTACTTCCAATGTGTAAATGCGAAAAATAGTAAACCGGATGTAGCTTACTTGCTAACTCCAGAATGCTAAAAATCTTAACCGGTTGTACTGATGATGGGTGTTCCAGGAGAGAAATTGGCTTTCCTAAAATTTGTTTTGTTCGTACGGTGTAAAAATGAGGAGAAAAAAAATATAATTTTTGAATTATACACTATTTATATGATGGTATTTTCGTCCAAAAAAATTATTCTTATGGGTATTGGTAGGGTGGACAAAAACCGAAAAACCGGCCCAACCCATAGTAAACCGAAAAATAAATTGAAAATGGGCGGGTTCAAATGGATTAACGGGTTCAATGGGTGAAGTTTGCGGTTTCATATGGTTTCAAATGGGCGGTCCGGGTAGAAAATGTTGGACCGCAGGTACCCATACCCGCCCGAATGATTATTGAGAAAAGTCTTTCTTTAAGGTAATACAAATCATCAAAGCACATTTCAGTTCTCTCGTTATCTCTGATGAAACCCTAGTAGCCACCATTTCATCACCTACGACCATTGTTTCTCACCAGTCACCTCCACGCCTCCCTTCCACTGTTTCTCTTCTCCTCTCATCACTTTCGTTTGCAAGGTTGGTGTTTGATTCACTTTTAGATTTATGATTTTCTAAGTTTTGTGGTTTATTTGATTTCTAACTTTATTAAAATTCATTTGGATGCATATTCATCTCCATTTTCGTTTTGAATCGTGTGTTTTTCCTTAACAAACTTCATCTATCGTCATCCTTTCTACGTTCTGAAGAAAATAGGATTAGGGTTTAGAACTTTACTGTTAGAGTTTTTTTTCTTGTTCTATTTCTCTTTTCTATTATTTTGATGATGTGTATAATGTTTTAAATTGCAGATATTTCCAATTCCAAAAGCATTTTATAGAGGGGTAACGATCTTATATCACTATCTTGTTGAAAAATATGTTCTACTTTGTTTCTCTACTCTCTCTATAGATGGGTATAATGTTTCTCACTCTCTCTATAACAATGAATTTATGCATGTTATTTGACTTATTTTGGCCAATTGTTTACAGGTGATTAAGGCTTTCAAACAATTGTGTATAGATGGATCGAGGTCAACATAGAATGGAAGGAGTCTTAGAGCCAAAGCAATGCAACTGTACGTGTTTTCATGTTTGTCTTAGGCTAATTTTCTGATTTCAAACTAACTTTTATAGTGTTTTATTTGTGCTTGGTTGTGGTCTAATTGGAACTGTGTTTTATACTTGCCTTTAGTTCCTGCTAAAAGTTGTTCTTGCTGAATATTTGCCTTAAATTGCCTATTTGCAATCTATTTAAAACTTATTTTAATTTAGAACTAAGAAAAAGATTTAACTTCTTTTAATGATTTTAAAATTCTTACTGAATACTTCCAGTAACTTGTTCTTGCTGAAATTTACTAAGATTTAACTTAGTACTAAGAAAACAAGAAGGGGTACTCATGTGCTTGTAGCCTGGTTTTAGAACCTCACAGTTAGTGTTCTTTAATGGTACAAATTTAAAAATAACTATAAGAATAATATGTGAATTGGAATGTTTTTAAGTGATTAAGTTTATTAATGTAACTTAAGGTCTAACTTTTGTTTATGAGTATGATTTTAATCACAATAGTATGTGAATTGGAATGTTTTTAAGTGAAATGGAATGTTGATTGGTAGTTGTTGATAATGGCTCATTCGTTATTTCAGTGACTGGTGAGCCTAATCAAAATCTACCAATTAATGAAGTAGGTTTATCTGCGCAACCTACAAAGAAGAGGAAATCTAGTGCAAGTGGTTCTAGGCAAACATCTGCTTGTTGGGAACACTTTATTAGATTACCTGTTGATCAAGTTGATGCACCCACTGCAGCCTGCAAACACTGTCACAAAAAATACTTGTGTGATCCTAGGACTCACGGCACAACCAACCTGAACCATCATATTAAAAAATGTCCCAGGCTTCCCCTTGTTGTGTCAGCTGACCCCACACAAACTATTCTAACATACCCAACTATAGATGGCAATCTGGATCAAGTTAGCTCTAGATTTGACAAGAAAGCATGTAGAAGTGCTTTGTCAGTTTTTGTAGTTCTAGATGAGCAACCATTTAGTGCAGTAGAGCGTGAAGGTTTTAAATTTTACTCTAAAGTAATGCAACCCCAATTCACCATCCCATCTAGGCGTACGGTAGCTAGGGACTGTTTTCAGCTACATTTGGATGAAAAACAAAAGTTAAAGGCCTTTTTTAAGTCCGATTGCAATAGGGTAGCACTTACTACTGATTGCTGGACTTCTATACAAAATCTCAACTACTTGACCCTTATGGCACACTTTGTGGATAACGAATGGAATTATCAAAAGAGAATTATCAGCTTCGCCGTAATTCCAAACCACAAGGGTGATACTGTAGGTAGGAAAATTGAAGAAGTGTTAAGGGATTGGGGAATTAGGAATGTGTCAACAATAACTGTTGATAATGCCACTTCAAATGATGTTGTTGTGACATATCTAAAGAAAAAGATAGAAAATATGAATGGGTTGATGGGGGATGGGGAGTGTTTTCATATGAGGTGTTCTGCTCACATTTTGAATTTGGTGGTAAATGAGGGTTTGAAAGATAAACATTTATCCATAACTAGTATAGGGATGCTGTTAGATTTGTTAAGTCCTCATCTCATAGGGCATCCAAGTTTAAAGAATGCATTGAATTTGCTGGAATAACTTGCAAAAAGTTAGTATGTCTCGATGTTTCAACTCGTTGGAACGCGACATATTTAATGCTAGAGGCTGCAGAGAAGTTTCAACTTGCTTTTGAAAAGCTTCAGGATGAAAAGTCGAGCTATAGAGAGTTCTTTGGAAAAGGTAATCCCCCTAGTAGTGATGATTGGGACACTGCTAGGGCGTTTAGCACTTTTCTAAAGTTATTCTATGAAGCAACTAAGATTTTTCCACCTCTCAAAATGTGAGTTTGCATACTTGTTTTCACCAAGTGGCTGCCATTTATTGTGAGTTGAAACAAGCTACTATGAACTTAAATGATGTTTTTGCAAGTGTGGGTGGGGATATGATGGCAAAGTATAATAAATATTGGGGGAGTGCCGATAAGATGAACAAGATGATATATTTTGGTATTATTCTTGATCCAAGATACAAATTGAGTTACATTTAGTGGACATTCAAGGACATGTATGGAGTTGAATCGAAGTTTGCTAATGACTTGATAATATCTATAAAAGAGGATTTACAAAAGTTGTATGATTGGTATAAGCAAGCTTATGACCAAAAATATAATTCCACACACCCTCTTGGTAGTGGTGGAAATAATGTCTCCAATGATGAAACAACTGCAGCTGCTTCCCGTTCATCTATTATGGCTAGAGCCGATGCTTTTGAGCAACATTTAGAAGAACGAGACTCAATTGATCAACAAAATGAGCTTGAGGGGTATAATTCTAGTAAGTGTGTTAAAAGGGATCCTAACTTTGATATTCTTGTGTGGTGGAAACGCAATTCAGCTGAATATCCTATTTTATCTACAATGGCTAAAGATATTTTAGCCACACCAGTTTCTACTGTTGCTTCCGAAAGTGCTTTTAGCACAGGAGGGGGGGTCATAGAAACCTATAGGAGCTCTCTAACTGCTGAAATGGCAGAGGCTTTAATTTGCACTCAGAATTGGTTAAAACCTTCTTTTACATATTTCAAAGACATGAACGTCATGGAAGATTTTGAGCTTTCAGAAGATATTATACAAGGTAAATTTATTTATTACGTTATTTTGAATAATTAATATGTTGCATTGTTATATAATTATGTGTTTCTAAAAACCGTTTATTTCATGATTTTAGAGTTTCAACAAATGCAGATTGCAACAAGGGGAGGATTGGGTTTCTCATCATCACAATCTCAGCCACAACCTTCTGGTTGTGCTTGAAATGAATGTATGTATATCATTATCTACTTATTTCATTATTATTTTTTGATAACTAATGTTTATGTTATCTAATTTTTCAGGTCAAATATGTTTTTTGATTTTTTGGAGTCATATATGACTTATATATATATATATATACATATATATCACTAATCAATGGCCGAATGAAGAATATATATATTTATATTTTGTCCCTGAATTTTGAAGAAACTGGCCACCACTCGTCTTCGTTGTGTCCCTTGAATTTTGAAGAAACTAGCCACCACTCGTCATCACTTGTAAGTCATACTTTTTGGATTAATTTGTTTAGTTGTGAAAGCATTGCTATGGCACATTAAGAACACATTGGACCATGAGGAGCCAAACTCATTTCCAAGGAGAAGAAAATGGGACAACAGAATCCTTGAATTTGTTCACCAAAATTCAGACAAGCCTTTGATATGGTGTGGGGATCTGAATGTCAGGTGGCTAATCTCCATTTTTCATCTGCTTGCGGTGCATAGCATTAATTAGTCTCAGCCTATTTGTTTGGCATCTTACTCTTATTTATTCTTTTTTTGTCATTTAAATAAATTCTAGATATGAAGTTCTAGATACGAGCTTGCTTAGCGGTTGGACTTGGATGCATCTATTTGTTACTAGCCACAACATCAAGAAAATAGAAATCCAACAGTTTGAGAGGACCATTAAGATTTATGTTTTATTTAAATTTGATGCAACAAGAAGTATTATATGAAACTAATTCATTGAGTCTGCATTGGTTCTCATTAGCTTCTAAGATTATTTTTACCTGTTTCGAAAGCATTTCTGTACTTGTCATGAACTTTAAAAACTCTTATAAATGGATAATTTTAGCCTTTAACTCTCATATATCCATCTTCTGCAGCCATGAAGAGATCGATGTGAGTCATCCAGAGTTTTTCAGTACAGCAAAACAAAATGGTTATGTTCCTCCAAATAAAGAGGTATAATCAATTTACTTACTCTTGAAGTTTCGTCTAAACTAGATTCATCTCTTTTATTTATCACAGAGGCCAAGAATAGTTTTATATCTGTGTGACTTAACATGCCCACGGTTGTAACGGATGCAAGGGTTTGAAACGTTGAATACTTGCCTATAGACACTTTGATATCTTATCAAGTACCAATTCTCCTAAGCTTAAATTGTTGGGAAGTCCTTGTGTTGCACCTCATCCCATTTATATTGTTATGTAGAGGCTCAAGAAAGGATTTATATCTTTAACAATTTGGATAAAGTAGTGTAATATATCTTCTGAACTGTAATTAAAATACCCAGTGATATGGATTTATGCAGGATTGCGGGCAGCCTGGATTTACCTTGGCTGAAAGAGCACGATTTGGTACCATCTTAAGAGAGTGAGTCATCCATTATTCTATTTCGTTCAATGGCCAAAGAAATAATATATATTTTGTCCTGTCGATTTTGAAGATACTCAACAGAAGCTATATAGCCAGGATCATTTTGTGTATACTCATTTGGATCACATTTTGTGTAGCAGCAACAGCTTGGTAAATGAGCATCAACAACAAAAGCTATATAGCCAGGACCATTTTTCTAAATGAACAATAGTAAAAACTATGCAGCAGCTTGGTAAATGGTCTTAATATATCATTTGTATATAATTATTACTGTTAAATTAATGTTTATGAAATATTGATAGACTGAGATTATTTTGAATTATTGATAGACTGAGATTATTTTGAACAACAGTAGAAACTTTACTTTGATGACATTTGAATCTCATTTTGTGCAGCAGCAACAACTTGGTGAATGAGAAGCAACATAAACTATATAACCAGGACCAGCTTGGTAAATGAGCAACAACATAAGCTATGCAGCAACAACTTGGTAAATGCACTTAAATGATTTCTTTTTTGTTCTTTATTCATGTTAGGAGTTGATGTTAGGAGTTTATGTTGCTGGATATGTTAGATTTAGAACCTATTTGAGGAGTATAGAACCTGGTAAATAACTTGTCTAAGAACTTGCTTAAGAACTTGGTAAATAACATGTTAGCAGTTCATGTTCTTTATTCATGTTAGCTTGGTCAATAACTTGTTAAGAACTTGATGAATAATAATATAATGGTTCACATTTGAGGCATTATGACTTGACAATTATGAATTTGTGGAGTAAAAAAATATTTTAGTTGATATATAATTGTGCATTATGTTTTTGATTGCTAATAAATTTGTTTTGGTTGCTTTGAGTAGGTTATTCTTGCTACTAGTGTTGGTGTGAACATTCACAATGTGCATAATAGTATATCTCTTTATGTGGAAGGCAAGCTAATTGGAGTCATATATGGAAAGGCCATTGATAATAACTATAATATTATTGCTATTTAAGTTGTAATATTACTTATACTCATGTTGGTCAATTATGAGTTTAATTGTACTTCTACTGTATGTATAATTGTTTAATATGATAGCTTGATGATTATATGAGTTTAACACAATCCATTATTTTCATTGGGTGTTAACTTCATTATTTTCATTTTGTACTGATAGAATTAGTTTCTGAAATTTATATTATGTAAAAAAATATTTTTTTTTCTTCAGAAATTGTATTTGGACATTAAAATTTGATAACTCATTAACCCGATAAAACCGTCCGTTGTTACCCGCAACCCGATATGACCCAACCCGTGCCAACCGATGTAAATATTGGGCGGAAATGGACCGATCAAATTCACCCGCGATTTGGGTTGGGTGGCACTTTTGGGCCCGAACCCGCCCAACCCGACCCAATGGCCAGCCCTAGGTATTGGGACAAACGTAAGGGTACAAGATAAAATTTACACAAGTCAAGTATAAAAGCTTTAATCCCATTATATCCATTTATTTTTGCACAACAAGTCAAGGTTTCAAGTATGCATCCTCTAATATTCTTGCACCCCTTATAGGCTTTTTCGTGTAAACATGATAAAAATATTTACAACTTTTAATCTTTAGAAGTGCAATATCTACATTCCCGCCCCCACCTTTTTTTATTTGCAAAACGAGTCAAAATTTTAAACACACACCTTCAACTACTATATCTACCTCATTTCACCCGATTTTTTCTAGAACGAGTCTAACATATCGTTCATAATCTTTATCTCTATAAACATTTGTGTTTAAATCGATACCTTTCAATTATTAATATAATATTAATTTTCTTTTTAAAATTATTACATCACTTTTAAATTAATATATTCTTACATATTTATAGTAAAATAAAAAATATATAAATAATTTAAATAAAAATATATTTCTTTCTCTTTTACTTAAACAAAATTTTCAATCAACATGCATTGATCAATTAAAATAAAAATAATTTAAACAAAAAATATATTTCTTCCTCTTTTACTTAAACAAATTTTTCAATCAATATACATTGATCAATTAAAAGAAAAAGTTTCACTTATAAATTTTCACATAATTCACTATGTATTACAATTACACATTTATTCCTCTTTTATAGTATTTATTATATTCACAAAAATACATGGCAATAAAAGAATGTGATTATTGTTTTACTAGTCAAACATGTTTTGGTCTAACTTCAATTCCTTCAACTATGAGACCACCTTTCAATCTATAACCAACCTCCATAATACTCATCTTAACCTCTTCATCTTCTTCACCACAGAAAAACTCTCCCAATTCAATTTCCATCCACCCATCATCTCTTCTCGAAGGAACTTGAATCCCCTCATAACTATCATCTTCAATCATCATTCTCTTTCCTTCCATTTTCCTTATGTTCTCACAAAATAGAGTAGCTTCATATTTATCATACAAATATGCCTTAGAATTTTGCACTTTGTTGGCCACTGAAACTGAAACTTCAGCAGGAGAAGAATCTAGTCCATACATACGATGTGAAACCTTTGTGATGAGATAAACTGCGTATGATGTGTTTGGTGTTAGAATTTTTGTTCTTATTTTGCCTTTTATTTCTAACCAGCTTATTGTTCTTAGCTCTGCCACCTCTGCAAATCTGCAAAAGTATTCAATTCCTTATATATTATAATAATAACTCACTTTCATTTTCTTTATATTCTTTTTTTTGTTCTATCTACTTTTTTTTAAGATAAGATTTATTCTACTTATTTTCTTCTTGTCGTCCTTATCACGTTTTATTATTTATTTTTAGTTCATGTCCTTATCATGTTAATATTTAATTTTATCTTCATTTGCTGTTTTCATCTTTCTTTTCTTCTTCCTTTTGTCTCTTCCTAGCACAGAAATTGCACTTTAGAACGTCGGAGGAGGAGAATGACAACAAAATCAATTTTATTTATCTTCATCTATATTCTATATGATACCAACTATCATTAACTCATTAAAATAGTAATAAAAGTATTTATCTTGTATCAATGTTGAGATAACCAAAAGACATTGAATCAGATGAAGATGATGAAGCTTGTGCTCATTGATGAAGAAGATGAAAAATTCAGAAATGGTTACGATACAGTTGAGAAATGTAACAAAATTTCTTATTCAATTAACATTATCCATAAAGGATATATATCATGTACAATCTGTTTGTGTGACTACGAAAGAGTTGAATAATACACGTGTCTCACTAGTATTGGATCCAAAAAGGTAAATATAAAGAATAAGACTATATACATATACACTAATATCCCCCTCAAGTTGAGGATTGAATGCTGCAAAAACCCAACTTGCCTAGACTGGCTTGCAATGCTGGAGAGTGCAAGGACTTCGTAAAGATATCAGCAAGCTGGTCGTGAGTGGAAATGGGCAAGAGGTGGATAAGCTTGGAATTGATTTTCTCACGGATAACATGACAATCCAACTCTATATGTTTACTACGCTCATGAAAAGATGGATTATGAGGCAAGTATATTGCAGACTTACTATCACAAAAAACTGAGGTAGGTTGATCAAAGAGAACTCGCAAATCATGAAACAGGTATTGTAGCCACTGTATTTCACAAGTAATAGAGGCCAGGGCACGGTACTCAGCCTCCGTAGAGGATATAGAGACCGTTTACTGCTTTTTAGACTTCCAACATAACAAAGAAGCTCCAAGCATAACACAGTAGCCAGTTACGGATTTTCTGGTATCAGGGCATCTGGCCCAATCTGAATCAGCAAACCCAAACAATTGCAGCTTGCTAGAGGAGGAGAAAAGGATTCCTTTGGTAGGAGTAGACTTCAGATATCGAAGGACATAGAGGGCAGCTTGATAATGAGGGAATCTAGGATGGGGCACAAATTGACTTAGGTGTTGTACTGCAAACGATATGTCTGGCCTGGAGTTAGTAAGATATATCAATCTTCCAATTAGCCTCCTATAAGATGCGGGATCTTCCAATAGCTGACCTTCATCAGTAGAAAGTTTAGTAGTGGGATTAAAGGGAACTGCAGAAGGCTTTGCTGCAAGCAAACCAGCATCTTCTAAAAGTTCAAGGGTATATTTTCTTTGATTAAGAAAAATACCAGTCTTGGACCTAGCAATTTCAAAACCCAAAAAGAATCTTAATTGCCCAAGGTCCTTTATCTTGAATTGTTGATCTAGCAAATGTTTTACTCTCTGAATTTCAGACAATGAATTTCCTTCCAAAACTACATCATCAACATAAACTAGTAATGTAGTAAAATCATTGTTGGTGGATTTAACATACAGTGAGTGATCAGCTAGAGACTGATTATAGCCAAGAGATATGAGAAAGGATGATAACTTTGCATACCATTGCCTGCTGGCCTGCTTGAGACCATATAGAGTCTGCAACCTACACACTTTGGAACCATCAAAACTAGACAAGCTAGGAGGAATAGTCATGTAAACCTCTTCATGTAGATCACCATGAAGAAAAGCATTGTTAACATCCAACTGCTCTAAATGCCACCCCTTAACAACTGCTAAAGATAAAATAACACGAACAGTTATGATTTTGGCTACAGGGGAGAAAGTGTCAAAATAATCAATGCCCTCCATTTGTGTATACCCATTTGCCACCAACCTAGCTTTATATCTCTCTATTGAACCATCTGCCTTATGTTTGATTTTATAAACCCATCTGCATCCAATAGGTGTTTTGCCATGAGGAAGATCAACCACATCCCAAGTATGGTTTGCATCAAGAGCAAGTAATTCAGTATCCATGGCTTTCTTCCAGCAATCATGTTTTATGACTTGGTTAAATGTTTTTGGTTCAGTAAGGGATGAAATGGAGAGACAATAATGTCTGTAAGAAGGGGAACAATTCTCATATGAGAGAACAGATGCCAAGGGATATAAAGGCTTAGATAGATTATTGGTGGTTGTGGTATTGAAACAGTGGAAATCCTTTAAGTAACTGGGAGGATATGAGATACGAGTGGAATGCCTTATAGGTATAATAGGTAAAGGACTAACAGGATCTAAAGTCCCATTGGATGGAACTTGAGAAGATCCGTTGGATAAAGGAATGGGGCTAATAACAGCAGGACTTGTATTTGTAACAGCAGGACTGTTATTTGTGTAAGGAATGAGACTTGTCATAGAATTGTCTAATGTGGACAGATGAGGGCTAGTAACAGGCTGTAAAGGCAAAACCTGATCATATGTATTAACAAGTTGTAAAGGTAAAAGTGGAGCATCTGTGATACTAGGTGGATTAGACATATCAATAGAACTAGAAGTACCAAAATTACTAGGAGGAGTAGACATGTCAGTAGAACCAGAATTAGGATTTTGCTCAGTGGGGTCATCATACCAAGGAAAAGGAGTAGATGCAAACTTAGAATTTGAAGATGAGATACATGTACTAAAGGGAAAATGTGTTTCATAAAAAACCACATGTCTAGAAACAAACAGACTGTTATTTTTCAAATCATATAGTATATACCCTTTAGTGCCATCTTTAAAACCAAGGAAGACAGATTTTCTGGCCCTAGGCTGAAACTTTGTTCTATGAGCTTGCAGGGTAGATGAAAAATCTAGACAACCAAAAACTTTGAAGTGTATTAATGAGGGAGGTGATTTATGTAAAAGCTGATATGGACATTTGAATTTCAGCAAGGGTGATGGCAATTTATTGATAAGATGTACAACATGTTGAACACAAAAAGTCCATAAATTTAAAGGAATAGAAGCATGAAAAAAAAGGGTCCTAGCCACATTTAAAATGTGCTGGTGTTTTCTCTCAACCACCCCATTTTGTTGGGGTGTTTCAACACAAGTTCTTTGATGAACAATTCCTTTTGATAAAAAAAATTCAGTTAGAGCAACAAACTCACTTCCATTATCAGATCTTAAGCACTTTAGAGATGTATTAAATTGATTCTCAATGAGGGATATAAATTGGATAAGTCTGTTTTTAGTTTCATCTTTAGACTTAATGAAAATGATCCATGTGAACCTAGAAAAATCATCTACTAAAGTCAAGAAATATCTATGACCCAATATAAATGTAGTAGAAAAGGGTCCCCACAAGTCAGCATGTATTATTTCAAAGGGAACACTAGTTACATAAGTACTCTGAGGAAATGGCAATTTCTTTTGTTTTCCAAAATGACAAGAATCACAAGGAGGTGTATTATTTTCAAAAGGAATAAAAGGAACTTTTTTTTAAACATGCTTTAAACCATCATTTGAAATGTGGCCAAGTCTAAGATGCCAGATATTACAAGATGAATGAGAATTAGAATGATGAGCTTGAGAATGATTTGCAGCATCAAACACATACAATCCTCTATGTAGGCTAATTGTACCAATCATCTCCTTGGAATGATTCTGCAGAATATTGCAAGAGGAAGCAGTGAAGTTAACATGACAGTCATTGCTATGAACAAGTTTAACAATAGAAAGTAAGTTAACATGAAATATAGGAATGTATAAGACATTGTGAAGGGTTAAGGTTGGGGAGATTATGATGCTACTGGACATAGACGCAACAGCTTGGGAGCCATCTGGCATACTGCCATATACAGGCATTATAATTTTGCAAGAAGTAAACGAAGCTAAAACATATGAGATATGATCAGTAGCTCATGTATCAAGGATCCATAGATTTGGGTTCTTACCATTGATATTGGATGAGTGTGAGTTTAGGACAAAGGGAGATGTAGTGATGGAATTGGCTTTGGGTTGTGATTTGGATTGCTGGAGTAATTCCATGATGTTGTTATACTGCTCTTGAGTGAAGCCAAAACTTGGAATGGATTCATCAAAACCTGCATTAACAGAAGCAACCGATTGATGAGATGAATTGGTACCCTGAGTTTTACCTTTACCCTTGAAACCAGGTGGATAACCGTGTTTTTGAAAACAAGTCTCGATGGTATGGTTAGTTTTTCCACAGTGGGTGCACACACGACTATGTCCACGGTTGCCACCATGACCTTATGCCTTATTCTTGAAGGAATGTTGACCAACTTTTCCAGTGGAATTGCTTGAGGATGTATTGGTCTGGCAGTGACCTCTTCATTGGGAGGAGCAGGTGAAATCACCATAGATCCTGCATGATTTTGTTCTCGTTCTTGCTGAATTATAATGGAAAAAGCTTTGTCAACACTTGGTAGTGGATGCATCATCATGATTTGAGACTTGGAATGAGTAAATTTTTCATTCAAGCCTTTGAGAAAGCGAATGACATAATCATGCTCACGATACGTCTTGACAAAAGCTATGGCTCCACAAGAGCAAGCAATAGCGCAAGAACACGCAAGAATAGGTCTGTAATTTTCGAGTTCATCCCACATAACCTTCAATTGAGTAAAGTAATTTGAAACATCTAGAGTACCCTGACGGAATTTATACAAGTCTTCTTGGATATCCGAAATGCGGAAAACATCACCTTGAGAGAAACGAAGCTGCAAATTCTTTCATACACCAGCCGCGCTCTCGATCCACAACACTGATTTTGCGATGGATTCAGAAATGGATCGGTGAAGCCATGCCAAAATCATCGTGTTGCATCGAATCCATGAGGCGTACAAAAGATCATAAACCGGAGGCTTCGTGAGGCTGCCATCGATAAACCTCTCTTTGTTCTTAGAAATCAATGCAATGTGCATCGATCTCGCCCAGGTGTGATAATTCTTGTCGTCAAGCAACGGCGAAACAAGAACAAGTGAAGGATTTTCGTTCGGATGCAAATAATAAGGATTCGATGAATTTGTGGAAAAATCGGTGAAGCTCTGAGTAGCCATAGAAGAAGAATCAAGAACAAACCGATTAAAGAATTCGATTGAAGAAAAAAAAATCAAGAACCGAAAAAATCAAAAGAAGAAGCGAACAAAGAAGAAGAACAATGGCTACCAGAGCTTGTTAAGCTCTGATACCATATCAATGTTGAGATAACCAGAAGACATTGAACCAGATGAAGAAGATGAAGAAGATGAAAAATTCAGAAACGGTTACGATGCAGTTGAGAAATGTAACATAATTTCTTATTCAATTAACATTATCCATAAAGGATATATATCATGTACAATATATTTGTGTGGTTATGAAAGAGTTGAATAATACACATGTCTCACTAGTATTGGATCCAAAAAGGTAAATATAAAGGATAAGACTATATACATATACACTAATATCTTGAATTAGTCCTTTATTTTAAATTTAAGTAGTTCAGGACTCCTCTTTTTTTTTTTTACTTTAAAATAATTTTATATTAATTTTTAAATGATGCATCACTTAAAAATGTAATAAATTAATTTTCTTTTGAAAAAAAAAGAAATATCTTATCAAAATCTTAATAATAAAAATATTATTAGAATAAGTCATTTAAAAATCGACATACCATTAATTTTTAACTAAAAATATGAGAATAAATTAAAACTATTTAAATTTAAAATAAAAATATTAAGTAGGTAACAATATTTTATAAAATAAAATAATAATAATAAAATTGTAATGATAAATTTATTAGTCATTTAAAATTAGACAGACCATTAACTCTTAATTAAAAATATGAGAATAAATCAAAATTATTTAAATTTAAAATTAAAATATATGTTATTTAAGTTAAACAAGTGTACAAAAAGTTGATTTAGATTTTAATATGCCTTATTATTATTTTTTATTATTAGTGTAACCGTTGTTATCATATTATAAAATATAAAAAAATTATAAATGTGGTAAATTAAGAAACTAAAATGTAATTAAACTCAAATAATTAATTTTTCCTATATCTAAGTATATTAAAGTTGACGTGGTATTTTTTAATATTTTTTATCTTAGATTATGTTCTCATTGATCCAACAAAGATCTAATTGTGATCTGAAGCGGTGAACTATTCAATGTTGATAAACTCAAATTTATAAAGTTATGTACATTAATATATTAATATAATAAACGTGTCTCACATAAAAACTTATTTTATGTAGATATTATATTCAAATAGTAATAAGATCAATGTTAAACATTAATATAATACACATGTCTCATATGATACGTTATACGTAGCCACCTAATAAGAGTATTCACACCTAATTATGGTATGTTAGAATTCTACCCTTCTTATTAATCATGATCATCTTAAAATTAAAATAGTTTAATTTACCTTGATTCAGTCGTTGGTCTCCAGCTCCAATACATTGGATCATTGCTCCATGTTATCGACAATTCTCTAGCAGATAATATATATGACTTTTTACCCGAACACTTATCCAATTTAAAACTCTGCATAATATTACAAAATATATAGTAAATCATAAATCAATAGCTAGCTTTAAAAAAGTTTGAAATCATTAAGGTAAATCCTAGTACTTACGATGTTGCCTTTGTCTAGGAGAAGATGTTGTCGGGAGAGAGAGTAGAAGAGATGTTTATACGAACAAGATTGAAGAGTTAAGGGATTGATGATTCTTGAGAGGATGTGATGATAATCAGAGGGTAAGAAGGTTCTCCAGAGTGTGTCAGAGTTAGCAGGTGTTTGAAGAGTTGATGAAACCATTGAGAAACTACATGCGTCTCGTGGAGATGTGTGGGAAAGAATTTTTGAAACACAATCCTCAGGCAAAGTATCTATGTTAGAGCAAGTTGTCATGTGGGTGTTTGGAATTTAGGATGGTTCAGAAAATGAAATTGGAAATGGGTGATTTGGTTCTTGATATATGAAAATTCTATGTTAGGTGTCATTGTTGAAGGTGGGTTGTAAGTTGTCATCGTTGAAGGCTGTTGTCGTTGTCGTTGTCTTGTTTTATTCTCATTAAGTGCTGGTTTGGGTAAATTTAGTCAATTAGGTTGTCTAAATTGATTCATTTATCTTTACTTACTAATAATAATTTGAGTTTTGAAGAATTAGAAATTGTTAGGTTCAAAATTGGATGGTTAGTGGGACATCACTTATCAATTATTAAATATTATATATCTCCAAAATAATGTGTCATTAACCATTCAATTAGTTATTGGAATGGTTGAGTTATTTCAGAAGATTTTATTGTCGATAGTTGTGAAATGTATTACAATTGGATTGGTTAATAAAAACAGTTGTGACGATGCATTCAAAGAAATCAAATGAATTCGATTAAAGTGGAATTTTATGAGAATCATAAATTTTTTCTCACATACAATATTATTATTCTGGTGTGGAACAAAAGATTGATGGTGTGTTAAAGAATGTCATAATAGAAACTCTCAGGTACAATATAGTAAGTCTCTGGTAGGTGGAGGAGTGAATGTACCTACAAGGTTATCACTACAATGTCCAAGGCACTGAGGTCAAAAATGTAACTTGTGAGAGTGAATGAATTATGTATGATTATTGATGAGTCATCATGAGGGGGGAGTATTCAAATTAGGTCAAACACTCACCTGAAGGTCAAAAATTCAACCAAACAAGTGAGAGAGACACCACATATTCACCCAAAACCTTAAGGTGATAAGTGTATGGTGTAAGAACAAGATTTGTTCATGGCATATTATCTTTTGGTTTTGATGAAAACAAAAAGTATTGAAAGAACAATGGTTTATTTGATGTGTGTTTGATATATGCAGGTTCTAGTTCATGTACATAAATAATCAGAATCTGATATACTTAGGCACACTTGGGAGTCGCTGCATTGCTAGCTTCTGGTGGCAGAATCTAAAGAACATTTACTAGTGTGACTTGACGTAGACTCTGGTGTTGAAGGTCCTATCATTTTGATGAGTCACTACATTTGGTAATTGTATATTAGCATCTGGTACCACTTAGAGTTGGTGATAATGCTTGAAGTTGTCTTTACTAAAGAAATAAATTGTATTGTCTTACCAATTTGTCAGCTAGAACCTAGAAGATTGCAAGGCTCAAGAAAAGTTGACTTACTTTATGGATGTCTACTCCTAATGGCTCTATCAGTATATAACCTCTTGAAGACTCAAAGGTTAAACATGTTACCATTGGGTTCAGAATATTCTTTATATCTATCTTCAACGTCTCTTGTACTATGGAAGACAAACAAAGACATTTGATCAAGTTACCTCTTCAACGACTAGTTTTCTGCAAAGGCTATAAATATGGCTGAAGTTAAGATAAACCTTTAACAATGATTCTTCAGAAGAAGGAGTAGCAAGATCAAGCAATTATAAACTCTATTGTAATATGCAGATTTTCTATTTGTAGGTTATGATTGTAAAAGACTTAAAATTTCTTACCATTGAATATCTTAGAAATCTTAAGGGCTTTATGTCTTTATTATGGTGATTTCATGTACCTCTGATACTTGTATCATGTAAACCTTATTCTCTATTCTATCGGGCATGATCGGAAGTTTAGATCAAAGTCTCTTGCTATATGGTTGAGTAGAAGTCTTGTCTCATTGGGATTCAAGCAACAAGACTCGAGTCTGGATGCTTGAGCTATGTAAGTCTTCTGCTAAGTGCTTGAGCTGTAAAAGTCTTAATCAACAAGGCTGATTAAGCAGAAGTCTTGAGCCAAAATGCTTAAGCCATGTAAGTCTCATTGCTTAAGTGCTTGAGTTATGAAAGTCTTATTCACATAGGATGATTGAGCAAGGGAAAGTCTTTGTCTAAAAGGCGTGATCAGGGAGTCTCGAGTGCGGCTTGAGAAAGGAAGTCTCGATCTAGATGATCTTTCGAGCAGGTGGCTCAATCAGAGGATATGAGCAAGGAAGTCTCAATATGGATGACCTTTGGAGAAGGTGGCTCGGTCAGAGGATGTGAGCAAGGAATTATCAACCAGAGTGACCTTTAGAGCAGCGGGCTCGATCAGAAGGTGTGAGCAGAATTCTCAAGCAATGGGTCTGAGCAAGTGTAAAAGACTTATGCAGAAGCATAAGTGATTGTAATCATGAGGTGATTATAATGAAAAGCTTTTGTGAGGCAAAGGGACTGGAGTACTCTCAGTTAATGGAGGAACCTGAATAAATCGTTTGTATCTTCTGTTGTTATTTATTAACTTTTGTTAACACCGTTGCTAAGAATTAAAACAGAATCTGAACACCAATTCTGATTCTGAACTCTGATCAGAAGCTAAAATAATAAAACGCGAAACAAAATTCAACCCCCTTCTTGTGTACTTTTTGTAACACCCCAAAATTTGCCCTCTTATTTATTACCACTAACTGGCTTAGGTTTCACATTCATTTGTATTTCCCATTAGGTTATAATATTCAATCATACATCTCATCGGCTCCTAAGGTATGGGATCAAGCATTTTCGTATCATTTGAAGTTCTCTTCATACAAAGGTGGTTTATCTGGCTATTACAATCAAGAATGAGGCAATGTTGAGCTCATATCATCAGGAGCATCTCATTATCAAGTTTCACCAAATGTCAAGATTATCTTCTTCAATATTCTTCAAGAGGTATCAAGTGATTACAATTTCATATGAGGTTGGCCATAAACTAGAGTTTTGTTGACTGTCAGCAACTCAAGTTTTTTCTCATTCAATGTGTATCTCAAGAAGGTTCGGTTATGGTTGAACTTGTAAATACTCATCAACTGAGGCTTATTGGATAAATGTTCTCATGTCAGGGTTATTTTAGTCATTACATCCTTCCATATGTCAAGACTTATCATCATCAATTCAAAAGCATTGCCCATGATAATGCATTATTCGGCTAGTCATAACGGGACACAAATTTTATTTACATTCAACTTCCAGGTGGATCGTATGCTCCTGAGGCCATAAAGCCCGTCAATGAAGGGCTTATCACTCATTTGGCAAAATGATGCTTTAGTGAATCTCCATATGTCCTTTACATCAAAAGTTTATGATATGTCCTTTGTCTCTAGCTCAAAATGTCAAAAGAGCAATTTAGACGCATCATGAATTATCACCAAGTTCTCTAAATCTAGTTGGGTTGTTAACCAGAAGCTGCAATGGCATTAAGGTTTTGTAAGAGCAGGGCAAAGTCAAAAGTATTGCCCAGCCTGTAGTTGAATTATTACTTATGATCTTAACAAAGACACTCAACTCGTTACAGGAAGTGCACAAAGATCAAATTGTTGTTGTTATTTTCTTTCAGACCGCCATTTCTCTCTAAATGCCTCTAGTTTGTGTGCAATATTATATTATTATTGTTAAAGGATATGTGTAGTCAGTTTCTAATGTTTATGTACCAGGAAAAACATTCAATTAGAAAAAGGGAGGTCTTTCATTTTTGACAACAAGTTCATTTTATAATTCCCAAGGAATTGGATGGTCAGCTTACAATAAAAATCATAATCCTTAGTGAAATTGCACAAGAAAAAACTCATAACGAAAATTCGATACAAGAAAAACGGAACCGAAGGAACTCTCCAACAAATTTTTTCATATCAACTCATAATAAGGGAAGGAACCCCTCTGATTTCAAGAATTATCAAAAGAAAATTAGAAGAAGTTACAACAGAAAATCGGTGACAGGGGAATGAAACATAAATCGAGCAAAAATTATCTCCAATCCTGGATCTTGAATCTTCGGCACTCCTCAAAAACCTAATCTTCTTCAACCTCTTTGAGAACTCCAATCTCCACCCTTCAATCACTTTCGGAATTCATCATCAATCTCTCACTTTCACAACTTTGCAAATCCTACAAAAAAGAATAACTCAGAACCAAGGAAACTGAAGAAATTGAGAAGAGCAAAATCAATAACAGAAAACTCTAATTCCCTAACTGAATTCTAACAGAATTTACCTGTGAAATTCCAACATCACCTTCACCATTCATCTCTATAAATCAGAAACCAAGCCATTTCAGAACTCTCTCAATCATTTTTTTTTACATTTTCCTTTTCTTTTTCAACCAGATTCTCCACTCTTCTTCAACCACTTTCTTCACCATTCTCCCATTTTTTTCCATCTTAGAACCTTCACCATCATCTTGATACATCATCATTCAATAAATCTTCAATCTCAGAATCCTCATTCATCATCAATTTTCATTTCTCTCATCTTCATCAATCTGATTACAACCTCATCATCGAATATCTTCTGCAACTTCAACAACATCATCATAACCAATTCTCTAACCTACAACAGATTTTCATATCCAAGAACCAACAACAATTCAGCAAATCGACGAGTCCATCAAATTCGCAGCAATAACAATTCACACAAGAACAATCGACTCACCATTTCCAATCTAGTATGCAATCACCATCTTCATCGATCTGCGTCGAATCGCAACAAAACTCGTAAAACACTTCTCAATATGCATCTACATCAACTCAGCTTTATCAAACTGCAATTTCAAGAATCATCAATTACAACAATAAAGAGTCAAAGACGAAGAGAGCAAGAGCGAAGGAAGAGGTGGAATCGAATCGTACCTGAATATGATTGTGCATCGCTCAAAAGCGTCTTCATCGCATCGGAACCATAGTCAACGTCGCGGCGGCATCACAACGGAAGCGTCATCCTTCTGACATCGGCTACACAACTTTGATTCACCAGGTACAAATTTGAGCTCTCCTTAGACGTAGTTGCTTGTTGCATGTTCATTGATGTTCTTGATTTTTTGAGCGAGATTCTAAGATCTTTGCTTTCGGATTGGAGTTGAGAGAAGAGTCTAGGTTAGGATTAGGATAGAAATCATGGAGAAGATGAGGTTTCACTGTCTATCTTTGTCTTCTCCAGTGGTGTGTTTCCCAGCAATGGCTAGGTTTAATGAAGGTGATGACCGACGGTAGGAGAATTATGGAAGAGAGCCTTAGGGTTTTCTTTTCAAATGCTTATGCGTTTCAATTTTATAAAATCTTAAAGAAATGCATCTTAAATTAAAAAGAAAATAATATCATAGAATTAAAGATTGAGAGATATGGAGAATCCGTATTGGATAAGATCAAGAGGTTTTTTTTTTAGATTTTCACCATACCGGCGGTGACACCTGTCACCGTCCGGTAGATTTTCTCCACCATAATCCTATGCATGCTCATTCACGGTAACCATCCTACTCCCTCACTTTACAAACCACTTGATGAGAATACCTTAGGAGTCTACAGGATCAACGCTCCAGATGCAGTCAACAATTGTTGACTAAACCTCACCGCATACACCTTCAGGCTTTTTCAGTATTGGGTCAAAGACAAGCGCTACTCGCGCCCCCCTCCATTAGAGCCCAATGTATGTCTTTAACTGAGAATTTACTAGACTTGCACCCTTCATCACATTTCCTTCTTATTTTAACTTCTGTTTCACATAGTCTTACTTTTAATTCATAAAAAATATTAAAACACAAGATAAAATTATAGAAAAACTACACAAGTATCTTAACTCATTTTAGAATTTTTGTATGCTTTTATTTTTCTGATTTCAGTGATTTTCCAATTTTATTTTTATTTTTCATTTGATTTCTTTTTCATTGAATTCCCACATTAACACCTCAGTTTGTCCAATTTATTTCTTCCACCTCAAGAACATTTTTACACCATTCTTTTTACATCTTTTAAAAGATTCAGAAAGGAAATTTAATTTTTTTTATATATTTTTGAACTCATTTTTTCCATTGTTTTGGAAGCTTTGTTTGCGCAAGTTTGCAAGTCCTTATTAGGTAACTTTGAATGGCCTTTTGGTGGAGTTAAAATGTGAATTTTTGGAAGATATTTTAACACATTATTAGCTTCTGGTTGGTGACTTTAGGGAATTAATTTCATATTTTTTCCGTGACCATTGCTATTTGTTTAGTGCCTTGCTTTCATTCAAACTTTTTCATATAACTTCACCTTGAACTTTCTAGGGTTTAGGACCTCATTAGGGCATAATTTATAGGTGTTGATCTTCTAACCTTAGAAAATTTTAATAGGGTATAGCTACTGACTTTAGAAGCTTGTTATCATTTAAGATCCTTTAGTTTTAGGACTTAACCCTATGAAGCTTTTAGTGCCTTTCCTTGACTAGTTTGAGCTTTACTTGAACTTTTTCCATGCTCTATGTTTTCAATATGCTTTGTAAAGCTAACCTTTGTTTTATAGGGAGTTTGAGGTAAGCCTTGTTTATATAACTTCTTCCTCATGCTCTTTATGCTTTCTAATTGTGGTTGTCTTAGCACGTTGTGCTTTGCTTGTATAGGCTTCCCCTTCTTTAGAAACAACTTACCTTCCTTAGGAAGTAAGTTGAGTTCTAACTCTCTTTTTTCCTCTTCTTTTCTTCTTCTGTATTAGGATTAGAAAACTTCAAAAACCATAGGGTCTCCCATGAAATAAAAAACTTAGAGTGAGTCTTAGTTCCCCTAGTTTTGTCCTTTCTCAACTGGAGTCCCATTTTCTCATCTCAAAGATAAACAACAAAACATGTAATAAAGGTCGAGCTTTCTCGTGCGCCAGGAGACTTTGCCATGAGGTACTTGCACATGTCTCATTTTTGGGTGAGGTTTAAGGCATCTATCATGATGAATAAGTCTTAGCATGTATACTGTTTCACAAATAACAAAAGTAAAACACTTCTTTAAAAGATGGTAAACAAACAATACACGTCTTTCCTGCAGGAATTATCTTCTCATCTCATTTACTCATAACGAAAGAACTTGCTTCGACATGTCTCTTTGCAATATGGTAACGCACTTGTACCAGACGAGCCTGCAACACCTGAGCATAAGCATAAATAGTTAAATTAATAAAAAACACAAACAAAGTTCCCGCCTTAGTTAGGCGAACTATGTCGACTCTGATTCTCATTTCCCATGAGATACGTAGGCAACGGGGTAGGGCCCGTTCGAGCACACTCTTTATTTTACCTACATTTTCCCTTTTCATTCTATTTTTCCAGTTCCCTCTCTCATTCCAGTTCAATTAGCAGTTATTTTGTTCAACAACATCTTATTTCTGACCCTTTGAAACAGACTAACAAACGTGGATCCCGTCGGATACGGCAGACGATTTGGGTGCTAATACCTTCCCGGGTCGTAACCGACTCCCGGACCCAGATGTTTGGTTCGCATGACCTTGTCATTTCCTTTTCCCTTCGGTTTGTGCAACATTACCATTCCCATTCATTCGGGATAAAAAGGCCTGGCTGGCGACTCTACCTTTTCCGCGCCACTTTCACGTGTGTACTAGGATGAAAATCCCGGGAGCGACAACTGGCGACTCTGTTATGGACCGAACCCATAATCTCTGGTTTCCCTTTGAGATTCAATCCTAAAGCTTGTCTGTTTTTGTTTCTTTGGGTGATTAGTTATTTGTTGTTGTGTGCTTTAGTTTAGCTTTACTGTTTTCATTTGCAGCTTTTATTTATAGCATTTATTTATCGCTTTCAGTATTTGTTTTCCATGCATCATATATATTGGACTGTCTGGTTTGGATTTTTTCTGTGGGATGGGGTTACTGTGAGATAAGCCAAATACCCGGTTGGAGTGTACCCTAGGATTAACATGGGCAGGCATTGTACTTCCATGGTATTTCACCATGATGAGTGGTGATGTGTTCCACACCCAGATTGCAACTATCTTGGAACTATTTTGTGTGGGGATTTCCTCCATTTCAGGGTACGACCTTGATAGTTATGTGCATCTGGTGACCGATCATTGAGGATATCAGTGGAAACATCTCTCTCCAATGATGACAGTGGAAGACCACATTTGTTGGCAAACCCACTTGCATCTGAGGGCCCACTGGGAACTCGCATAGGATGGCCTGGTCCTCTCATAGGAACTCAATCAAGGTAAATTGTTCGTATGACGATAGTATTGTATCCCAAGGGATGAATGTACTATTGTTTCTCGATTCAGTGCTTGAAACTGAAGACTTATGAGGGATGCTTGTTTTCCTGGACTCGGCTGAGACCTTCCTAAGTAGTGCATAATGCCTAACCACTTCTCGGATTTGGTCATGAGCCATCTCTCGGAGATGGTGAACGTATTATTGATGCTCGGCTTTGAGAGTCTGTGATGTTTGACCCAGAGCACACACCCGTGGATGAGGGGGGTTTACATGTTTGCAGGAACCCTAAAACTTCCAACATACCCATTTTTCCATTATTGTTCAGTGCTATGATCTGGTGTTATGGTATTTGGTTCTGAGATCCGGGACTTCTGTTCATAGAAATTGTTACTGTGATTGCCACTGTGACCCTCTTATTGTGACTATTATTGTGACCCTGCACAAACACTTGATTATATGATCAACACAACACATACACAGACACGTCACTGATCTCATGTCTTGCCTTGCATAAGCATCATGACATTATTAATCATTTGTCTTCTTTTTCATTCTCAGGGTTTATATTATTCCCAGTTCCCGGTCAGACTTCTGCTTCAGAGATGGAAGATTCCAGAAAGAAGAATGTGCACTACAAGTTCTTTGATACCAAAGTGGATCTACTTAACCAGATGGTGTCTCTTATTACCCCGGGTCATGTGGGATACTTCAAAGAGGGTTATGGTGATATTATGGATCTGGTGATTAACCTAGATAGTTCTCAGAGGAGTGTCATTCATACTTTATTACAGTATTATAATCCTAGGCTCAGATGTTTCACATTTCCTGACTTCTAGTTAGGTCATATGCTTGAGGAGTATTCTATGATCTTGGGTGTGCCACTCAAAGACCAGATCCCCTTCAATTCAGAGATGACCAGACCTTCTCATGATGACATTTCCAAAGCTCTTTATTTGAGCTCATCTGAGGTGTCTGCTAACTTGACTGCTACCAAAGCTGGGGTACTTGGTTTTCCTTTGGAGTTTTTGGTTAAAAGCTGGGGTACTTGTTGTGGCTGCTTAGTGGGCATAACGCTAAAATAACGCTAAAAATTTAATTAAATCAAATAAAGATCGCATAATTTTTTTCATATTTTTTCGAAAATATGAAAATAGATAATAAATCAAATAAAATAGAAAAAAAGTTGAATTTTCAATTTTGAGGGTCAAAATATTTTAGAATTATATTCTAAAGGAGTATTGTTCTTCGGTTTTTTTTCTTTTTTTCTGGAAAATATTCGGAGCAAATCGAAACATTAGCTTCCAAACTTACCTGACATATTGGAATATTTACCATTGTACTGCAACCCTGAAAATCAAAAAGAAAAACAAAAAACAAAAACTCTAACAAAACTCTAAACTAAAATTCTAAAATTAGTTAAAATCTACAAGAATCCCCGACAACAGCGTCAATTTGATTTGTCGTCGCACACGAATCAAAAACAATTATTTTTTAAAATATAGTTAACGATAACGACAACTCGAGTATCATTTCTCAAGGATTCTTGTAGTGAATTAACTAATTACAGTAACAATTTATGGGGGTTTTAAATTTGATTTAAGGATACACATAAGTCCTTAAAACAAGTTATTAAAAAATAAGTTAATCTACTGTTTTCGGTTCCGGCTAATCACTGGTTTTTACCTTACCAATTCCCTAAGCGAATTCGATCTCTATTTGATTTAAATATCGCGAATTAAGCAAACGTGATATATTAAACATATTGACATTCCTATATTTCGGATTAAGCAAACAGATAAATACAACCACAAATTAAGCTAAGACGATATAAATAGTGGTTTACAAACAATTGACGTAAACAACGATTAAAAGTTAGGAATACAATCATACAAATTAAATCAAAATATTCCACAAAATAACAGATTAAGCAAATGCAATTTCATGGAATAAAATTGAAAGAGAAGCAAAATTGAATTGATAGGATAAAAACCTCAAAGCGTTGGAACGCGATTACAGCAGATAGACTCAAAGGGTTCAGTTTTCCATGAAGTTCGTAAAAAGCAAAATAAAATTGTGAATAGTGATTTGTCAACAGTACAACAACTGAGAATGTGTTTTAAAAAAATAAGGATTTTCCCTATAGCTCAAATCAGGTCAAAAACATAAATCAGGCCCATAAAACGACCCAAAACAAATTATTTTCTAAAGGCTACAACTTAAACGAATTATTCGAGACTCATGCATTTTGAATCAGCTTTTTCGTAAAACATGAAAGTTGTAGCTCTATGTCTCAACTTTCCAAAGACTGTTATAACGCGCAAAATGGAATCCCGTACCTCCAGTTATGATCCGAACAATGGATAGATATCAAGTAACCGCTAAAGCTGAAAATAAGCTACAAAAATAAATTGAAGGCAAACAAATACTTATTTCTAAAAATATAATAAAACAGTAAAATAAGCAAAACAAACAAAGAAAATTCCTAAGTACAAACATAGAAGAATGTGCATCAAAACGCACTGATCATGTACCTAAATAATTTTAGGTCATGTAATGTTAGTTTGACAAATAATCCTATTAGATCTTTTATGAGGATCATAATCGACAAAAATATGAAATAGGCATATTTCTTATTTTGTGTTCATGATGTTTTTTATATAAATATGAAAGAGGATGACCATGTTCACTTTTGTGACTTTTCTTAATAAAACAAAAAAGAGAAATATGATCATTTTATTGCAATAATTGCATTTAAGAGTTTTGTACTTATGTGTTTGATAAGCATGGCATATTTTATTAAACTTCCTAAAATTATTATTATTTTCATATCCTAGGTGAATTTTATTATATGATGATGCTCTTTGATTTTTCCAAAAGTATATTCAAAATATCTCTTTCTTTAGTGAATTTATCAAGTGTGTTTTGTATATCATTATTACTTTTCAAAACATCACATTGGTTGCACTTGATATATTCATCTAATACTTTATGAAAAATGGAAGATATTTAAGTTAAAATATAAGAAATAGCTTATTTAGAAGTGGAAACGAGTTGTTCTTAAGAGATTTTAACTTTCAAATTAAATGGAATAAATAGTTTCTTCAAAAGTGGAAACAAGTTGTTTTAACTTGTTTCTTTATTTTACTTCTTGGAAATACAAAACAAGTCATGATAAGAGAAATGAGAAGTTTCCTCATTTTCTTCATTATTTTCAATAAGACACGTGTTGGCTTCTTCATTATTTGAGGAATCCATGTCATTGTCATCCATGGCGATGTAAGCATTCTTATCTTTCTTTTGGGGTTTCTTGAACTTCTTCTAATTTTGGTTCTTTTTCTGATTCTGAGGGAAATTTGGTTTTATGTTCCCCTTCTTTTCACATTGGAAGTATTTAGGAGTGAAGGATGACATTTCTTCGTTCTTTTGTTTATCCTCATGTTTTTTCACGTTTCATGAATCTTCTAAAGTTTTGAACTATCGATATCATTTCTTCATCAGTGACTGGATTCTTCTTCCTCTATTTTGAGAGCTAATATTTTATTATTATTGCCACATTCCTTATCATATGCAAGTCTTTTCATCTTTATCTCACATTCATATAATTTACCAAAATGGGTACCCAATTCCATGAATCAAAGTCACTAGATTTATAAATCGTAGTAACTTTGGGTTAGAATCTGCAGTTCAAGCATATAAGGACTTTTACAACAAAGTTCATGTTTTGAGAAACTTTTCCAAAAGTTCTCATGTAACTAACGATGAGGATAACACATTTTTCCATGTTATAAATATTTTCCTCAAATTTCATTTATAAGAGTTCATATTCATGAGTTAATGTGTTCATCCTTTCAATTTTTGAACGATGACCCATATTTTTTAGTAGTATTACACCGAGAAACACACAAAAACTGATCAATGTCGAGAGTGGTAATGATAATAGTCTTTACTTTCAAACAACATTGAACTTTTTCCTTTTCTTCTTTATCCCAATCATTTCCCTCTTTGTTTACTTAAGCACCAGTAACTTGATGTGTGGAAACAAATGAACCATTCTATATGGATTTCCAAATTTCAAAACCCATCCCATTTATAAAGATTCTAATTGTAAGCATATAATACAACCTAAGAGGGAGTGGAGGTGAATTAGGTTTTATGAATTTTGATCATTATTTTACAGATGTTCTTATCCTTTTATTTTTCTGGAATAAAATGTATGGACTTAGAACAATAATGCATAAAAATATAAGTGCAGAAAAGCAACAAAGATACAAGAAATTATACTAGTTGCCCTTATCAACCAAGGTTACATCTAGTCCCTTCATACACCATCAAGGATTTCACTATGTTAGATATTTGTACAACCTTACACTAATACTCTCCTACAATCTTCTAACACATGCACACCAAACCTATGGTGGACTTTGAATCAATCAAATTCAAATGAATTTTCCAACAGAAACATCAAATATATTGGTGGACTTTGAATTTCCCCGAATCAAAGAATCTTTTTACAACAAGCAGAAAGAACATCATTTCCTATTTGTAAACACCTTTAGAAAATACACACACTTTCTTTACAAACTATGTCACCATACACTTGGTGAATAATTTTATAACAAAATCATATATTGAGTACATATAATTTTCAAATGATTTCAAATATTCTTAAATTTAATTTTCCATTTCTAATAAACAAATCAAAAATATATAAACTTTAAGTGCTCAAAGATTAAAGAAACTTTTTCTCTGATGTATGAAAAATATGCAGTAAAAGTTTCTAAGAGATTATGTATGGACACTATTAAAAACAAACGAATTGTTTGAAAATTAATATCGAAAGATGTTTAAAAAGTGTTCTTTGGCGTACAATAATATTTATACATCCTAGAAAATCTCTTAAAATGATGCAAAATCCACAATCAATCATGGACCTTTGCACTGATTTGGAGAGCCTTTTAGCAATGAAAAAAATGTAATGGTTCGAAGGTGTATTTGAACACAATGTATTGGTAGTCGAATAGAGATTGTCAAACTTTTAAAAAATTGAATTTTTGAGACTTATATTCGAATACAGATCGTGTGTATTCAAATATGGATGTGTATTTTATGATTTTGGACAACATTTTTATTTAACTACACTACTTTGTATTCGAATACAAATTGCACAATTTTGATTTTTCAAAGCATTTGTATTCGACTACATGACATGTGTATTAGAATACACTTTTGAAATTTTGAAAAAATTGATCTTTTAAAACTTGGAGCCATGTATGTTCATGAATGAAAATGCAAGAAGATTTTTGATAAAGTGGAGATGAGTTTCTCTAAGCATCTAAAGTTTATACATAATGAATTTCCATTATACCTTATTTCATGATAAACTCCTTTTGATTTTCATAATATGCAAAGCTTATGCTTTCTTGATTTTTGATTCAAGACTTTTTTCTTCTTTGATATTTCTTCTTTGATAAGCTTTTGTCTTCATCAAAACTAAATTTAGATAGATGACGAACATCGTCTTCACATTTATCTTTTCTTTCCACAAACCATATTATTCTTGATTCCTGATTCCAAACTTTTTCTTCTTTGAAAAACTTTTGTCTTCATCAAAACTAAACTAAGATAGATGAGAAACAACTTTTTGACAATTTCCCCCTTTTTGATGATGGCAAAATATATTAATGGGAAGTTTTTGTTTGACACTTGATGCCCCCTATCTTGTATATATCCCCATTTATTTTGCAATTTATGTCTTTGTCTTTGCTATCTTAAAAATTAACAAAAAGAAAAGAGTAAAATCTATAGAAACATAATATAAGGAAAATGATACAACATATATAAAAATATTAATCTTCTTCACAATGATTTGATGTCAATGATGATATCAATGTTGATGTTTTTCAAATCATCTTATATCGAATGAAACTTTAATCCTACCATATCATATGGTCCTATATCTTGAAAATCCAATATTAATTTGAAAATATTAGCATATAATCTTCAAGTACCTTCAAAAACAATTAATAGAACTTTCTAGATACCCAATATTCTTTGGGTCCTCTTTGGTTAGTTCCCTTCCTTACCCATACATACTCCTTATAAGGAACACCATAGTTTCTTATGTAGCAAACATTAAGAGTATGACATTTTGTATTACAATAAAAGCATGTAGGTACAAAAACATGGTTCCTTTTATTGACATAAAGATTAGTTGTAGTTAAGAACAAAAGTTTGAGTTGGTTTTCACAAGCCTTTAAAGGAAAATCATTTTTCAATGGTTTCCCACTGTACAATGTATACGTCACTATGCCAAACAAGGGCTGCGACAATGCTTTTTGCCTTTAACAGCGCTTAAAAACGTTGTCTAAGGTGGCGTTGTCGTAGGTAAAGACAACATTTTTTTTAAGGAAAAAGCGCTGCTAACGACCTACTTTAGAAATAGTTTTACCTTTAAAAACACTTTCTAAAGTAGGCCTTTAGCAACGCTTTTTACTTAAAAAACGCTCTCTAAAGTGAGTCATTAGACAGCGTGGGCCTTTAAACAACCTTTTAAAAGCGCTATCTAATGTATACGTATAAAATTTTAATGAATTTTTTTATATACCTTTAGAGAGCGCTTTTTCAGGAAAAAATGTTTTCTTTTGTCCTCCTTTAGACAGTGCTTTTGAAAGCGCTCTCTAATGTATACCTATAATTTTAATGAATTTTTTTTTCTATACCTTTAGAGAGCGTTTTTTAGAAGAAGCGCTTTCTTTTGTGGACTATAGGCAACGCTTTTTCTAAAATGCGTTGTCTTTTCTATACGTATAATTTTAATGAATTTTTTCAAAAATCTCATTTTAACCATTTTTTTATGCAAAAACCTGTATAATTCAAGTCATTTCAATAAACTTGTATAACTCACATTTCCACTAACAATTTCTAGTATGATTCATTAACCATTTCCACTAATCACATAAACCACAAGTCATTTATATCTCAAAACTAATACTATTTCACTAATACCACTAATACCATTTCAATCCAAAACTATACAATTCAAGTCATTTACATAAACCACAAGTCAATAACATTCACATAATCTCATAATCTTATACCTTAAACGATTCTTTTTTCAATAAGGTATTCGCACAATTTCTCTGTAATTTCTTGCAATTTTGAGGGTGTGTAATGAGAACATATGTATTCAACAAAGTAATACATAACAAAACAAAATATTCATTAGTTAGTTTAAAATAATTGATCACTTCTTTTTAGTGGTGGATCTTGACTAAAATATTCCAGGGAGCCGTTGTTACTATCAATTAAAATATTATAATTTAAAATTGCCATAACTATATATAATTTTATTAAAAATTCAATATATATATATATATATATATATATATATATATATATATATATATATATATATATATATATATATATATATGTATTGAATTTTTAATAAAATTATATATAGTTATGGCATATATATATATATATATATATATATATATATATATATATATATATATATATATATATATATATATATATATTGAATTTTTAATAAAATTATATATAGTTATGGCATATATATATATATATATATATATATATATATATATATATATATATATATATATATATATATATATATATATATATATATATATATATATAAAAGTTATATTTACTTACATTTAAAATTGAATGGAAATTTGGAATTCATATAAATTGTGTTTAAAAGAAACACTTCAAAATTATACTAATTGTGTTACGAATATTTTTTTATCAGTGACTTGACAATGGTTTTTAATTTATTTAAACACGAGTTTGTTAATTCATACATAATTTATTATAAATTTGTGAATTTTCACCTATTAAATATTAAGTGGTTGTCATTTTAGCCTAGGATTCAAGTATTGTTTATTTTTCAGATCAAGTAATTTAATCCTTTTGATTAAAAAATATTGTAAGTAATATTATTATAATAATAAACATAGTAAAACAAGTATTTTAGTTTGATCGTACACTAATTTTATAGTTGAACTAAATTAAAAGCACTATAAGAAACTTTATGATATGCACTACTACACTTTTATTGGACTTTGTAAAAAAATACTGAGGGGTGCCATGGCCCACCCCCGCTACTATCAAAATCCGTCATTGCTTCTTTTGATCAAACACGCTCCAATGAATTCATATAATAGACCACTTCTTTTGTAGGATTAATGGCAACCAACAACCAGTGTTCACTGTAAAATATAACAAAATTTTAGATGGATAATTTCTACGCAAAAAATACAAAGATTAGAAGGAAATTAGAATGAAAATCTTACTTGTGTCCAGAATTATACGGTAAAAGAAACATATATTGACATAGGTGCAAACAAAGAAACAGAATTTGTTTGACAATTGCGTCTCGCGCATAATTTTTTCATACAAGAACCTTAAATAAAAACATAATAAACATTAGAGTATTTTCATTGAAATGTGTAAATAAATAATAGATTGATCGGAGTATTAGATGTATGAATCCATTATAACATGATAGCCATGCGTCTTTAAACTCTTTAACTTGAGGTCTTTCACAGACACAAGTCTTCTAATTTCTGAAGAGTATCCTTTTGGAACTTTAACTTCACTTAGAAACTTACACAATACTTTTTTCTCCTTTCTAGATAGAGTATACGCAACAGGTGGTAGATATGTTCGTTTTCCTTTCTTCAAGGGTCCTAATTCAGTTCTTATCTCATCACTATCAAGTCTTGTCTTGGTTCAAGGTCATCCTTAGAATTTCCTTGTATATTGAGTAACGTACCAATAACACTGTCAAATAATTTTTTTTCAATATGCATAACATCCATAAAATGTCTTATATACAACGACTTCCAATATGGCAGTTCAAAAAAATTGACCTCTTCTTTCACTCTCTCTTGACACGTGTATGTGCAAAAGGCTTGTCAAACTGAGTACTCACATTTTTCACCTTTTCAAAAATTTGATCACTTGTCAATATAGGTGGAGAGAGAGAAGAACAAAAATTGGAGTACACATGACAATATGGAATTAAATGAAATGTGTGATAATTTAACATATTTGCCATTTATTTATTCCTGATCATGTATAATTATCTCAGTTAATCTTTGAAGACGTGCAAGTTGGACTATCACCCTTGATCCAAAATTTATCAAAGTTAAATCGTGACTAAATATCTTATAAGATATTTATCATAATTAACCTTTATTAATATTCTCATAGTTAAATTTGAGCTTCCATAAACATAACCTCCAAAAACTTGAGAGATACCAGTCATCATTTAGTGTATAGTTATAATTATCATGCCCGTATCAAAAATGATATCTTTACAAATAAGATATGTTTACAAATAAGTGAATACGCGCCACCATATCTTTCAACCATGTCCATTATCCACATCCTTAAAACTCCAACCTTACTCTCCCCTTCCCTTTCTTCCCCCCACACTTCCTCATCATTCCCATTACAATCATCTTTCAAACCACCCATCTTTTCCTCTAATCCTCCACTCCTTTCCAGAAGACTCTTCCTTCCATCCGTTTCCGGCATCTGGGACGCCTTGACCGGTGGCAATAACAACACCAATGAAGCCGTCCTCGCAATTCGACGCGGAATGTCCCTCTTCAGACAGGTACACTTCTCTTTCTACTTCAACATCCTTAATTTCTGTTATTAAACGGTGCTCTTCTAACTAAATAATTCCTCAGGGCGATGTTTTAGGATCTGTGGTAGAATTCGACAGAGCAATTCAATTGGACCCTCGTCAAAAAGCGTGTATATCACTTTCTTGTTACTAACTTTCAATTGAATATCGTAAAATGGAACAATCTATTGATATTTGAATTCTGTCACCACCAACACCAGATCTTTGGCAAAGGGGTCTTTCACTTTACTACCTTGATAGATTTGAAGAAGGAGCTGAGCAGTTTCGGTTAGACGTTGCTCAGAATCCGAATGACACAGAAGAGTCCATATGGTGCTATCTCTGTGAAGCTCAGCTTTACGGAGTGGATGAAGCGAAGAAGCGATATCTTGAGGCATGTCATTGATTCTGATACCTGGAAGTTACTATCATGAAAAAAAGAACATGAAAATATTTTATTATTTGTTAACTTTCTTGATGAATTTAGGTTGGCATAGACCCAAGGCCAGTCATGAGGGAAACATATAACATGTTTAAAGATGGTGGAGATCCTGAAAAGGTGTGACATACAGCTATTTCTGTTAGATTAATTTCCTTACGCCTTTACGATCCGATCAGACACAATGAAATGCTTTACTTGTGTAGCTTGTAGCAGCATTCTCTAATAGCAGAGAAAGCGATTATTTTTATGCTTCACTATATGCCGGGCTATTTTATGAATCTCAGGTATTCTTACAACTTTCAAGAAGGCTTGTATTTTTTTGAGTTTTGTTCAGTTTGAAAATGACTTGTGAATGGTTGTTAATGATTTTTCCATGTGTAGAATGAAAGTGATGCTGCGAAAGTTCATATAGTTGCTGCTTGCAAGTCTTCTTATGGGCAAAGGTTTGGTTTTGAATATGTACACATTTCTTAGCTACTAATAAAAGAAAATGAAACTTGGAAATATGAAATATCAGATGAATTCTTGAATGCAGGTCTAATGATTATATGGCTTCTCTTTCCAAGGTTCACTGTCTTTGTCGAAATTGGATCTTAAGCTGATGTTTTTTTAAGTCTCTCCATGTAAAAAGATGAAGATCATTCATAAGTTGTTCTATACACTACAGTCTACAGAGATGGTTAATAGCATTTAGTATTCTTCACATCCCTTTCTTTATTTACTTGATTTTATGTTCTTAATAAATATTACTTCTGCACTGGGAAGTTATTTTAACTGGTACTTCATCGAGTAAGTTCAAAATTGTTCTGATACAACTCTTATATTGGAGTAGAAATTACAATGTTGCTCAGTGGCTTGTAATGGGATTTAAATAGTTTCACTCTTGCCTCTTGTTTTTAGTCTTTTTTTTTTAATTGTTAGATTTATAAATATCAACTACCTTGTTTACCAGTTAATACAAAAATATAATAAACGTTTTCGTACTGAATTAAACTCCAAATCAACATTTTTAGAAGAAGCAAAAGTGATTTGCAGTACAGGTTTTGGTCAGTGTTGATCCAGCAGAATCTTAAAAGACCAACCGAAGTTATTAGCATCAAATGGGATCCTCCGGATCCGGGGTGGCTTACCCTCAATGCGGATGGGGCGGTTGGAAAAAGAGAGTACGCCAGATGCGGAGGAGTTTTGAGAAACAGCAGAGGCAATTGGTTAAAGGGGTTTTCCAAATTAAAGGGTCGGACAAATCCAATATTTTGCAAGCTGAGCTTGGGGTGTTTTTATTGACTTGAGCATGATCAAGTCCAAATCTGCTATGAAGATTTGTGTACAAACTGACTGTAAGCATGCTTTTGAAGCCATCACTGGAGGTGTTAAGATCGATGGTATAGGGGGAAACATGGTGAGATTGATCCAGCAGGAATTAAGTAGTTTCAAGGAAGCCGTCCTTAAAAACGTTCGACGCAAGGCTAACCGTTGTGCGTTGTGCTGACATAATGACTAGAATTGGGGATAGATATAATATGGATATCCAAATGTATGATAAGTGTCCTTTAATGGCCATTAACAAGTTTAGAGAGGATCGTGAGGGTGTTTGAGAGAGGATCGTGAGGGTGTTTGATAGATCCTTGAACCAACCGACACAAATCTAAATTAATTAGAAGAAAAACGTAAAACAGACAATATTCAGTAACCATTACAAGCAATATAAATAATAGGGTTTAGAAAGACTTTATTGGACCTGACCCAATTACATAAAACGTAAAAGACATAAAGGGTGGAATTTCTAAGACACCTCCCTAATTTTGAATACAATCATCCAACCACTTGGGATGTCTTGTTTCACGTTTGGGCCTAACATTTTGTAGCCTAACATTACTCTGTGGCCCAATGAGGACCTTGTCCACAAGGTCCAAGTCACAAGTGGGGGAATGGGAAACATGACAGTCCAAGGAAGTGTGTGGGGCAACCAAATTTGAATTTGTGGAATATGGATGGGTGCCAGGTTGTAAAGTATTTGGGAAAGTGTGTTTGGGTTGGGAAGATAAAAAAGGTGTTGGGTGGAATGTGGCAGTAATATAGTCAGCCTTTAATGAGGGAGTAAGTGAGTTGTTGTGAACAAGTGAAGGATAAGGCACTACAGGTGGCGGACATATGGGTCCCGTGTACGAGGTGGTTGAGTTAAGAGTCGTTACATGTTGTGAGGTGTCAGCAAGAGGAGACAAGGGATGGGTCTTGGAAGTTGGGTCACGCATGGGAAAAGAAGTAAGTGGAACCTCTTTACGAAACACTATAGAATCCAAAGACTTAATATATTTCCTTTTGCCTCTTAAAGTCTCTCTCTCTCTCTCTTCGTTTCTGTTTTTTTGTACTTGAGAAAAATTAGAAGGTTTCACAAGTGAAACATCTTCTTCCTGAGTGAGCTTCGTATGTTGCTTTCTCTCATGAGTAAAACCTTCATGCAAGAACACATCTGAGAGAGTTGAAGGTGGTTCGTGGCTTTCAGCCTCTGGGTTAGTGAAGAAAGGTTTGAGCATGGAGATGTGAACTACAGGGTGGATGCGCGACGAAGAAGGTAGATCCAAGGTGTAAGCGACCTCATTGACACGCTTAATCACAGAAAATGGGCCGAAAAAACGCTTTGCAAGTTTTTGAGAGCTGCGATGAGCCACGGTACTTTGCCTATACTGTTGAAGGTGAAGTAGAACCAAGTCTCCTACATCAAAGGTGAGGTCACGTCTTTTCTTATCCGCTTGAGATTTCATTTGCCTTCTGGTCTTGAGTAAGTTTGCTTTAAGCTGCGATATAACTTCTTGTCGTTTTTGTAAGGAAGAATCCAAGGGCGTAACTTCAGAGGATCCGGAAAAGTAGTCTGGAAAGGCCGGAGGGGACGACCATACAGAGCTGCGAAGGGAGTCATGCGGATGGCCGAGTGGAAGGACGTGTTGTACCAAAGCTCCTCTAAATGTAAAAAGTTGAACCATTTCTTTGGCTGATCACTCCCAAAACAGCGTAGGTATGTTTCTAAGCTTCTATTGACCACTTCTGTTTGACCATCCGTTTCTGGATGATAAGTTGTGCTAAACTTCAATGTTGTGCCTTGTGTTTTGAACAACTCTCTCCAAAAAGTGCTAAGAAATAACGAGTCTCTGTTGGAGATGATGGATTTGGGGATCCCGTGGAGGCGACAAATTTCAGCTGTGAACCGTGTAGCTAAGTCTGAAGCAGTGAACTTAGAAGGGAGTGCTATAAAGTGAACATACTTTGTGAGGTAGTCACAGATAACTCAGACAGTAGTATGGCCATATGAATTGTGTAGATACGTCACAAAGTCCATGGTGAGGTCCTCCCAAACCTGGTTAGGTATAGGGAGAGGTTGAAGCAACCCTTGTTTCTTTTCTGTTTGGTACTTATTATGTTGACAAACAGATCAATGTTTGATGTAGTGTTTCACATCTTTGTGCATTCCAGGCCAAGCAAAGGATGAAGTCGACCGAGGAAGGGAGGGTTTGACACCAGAATGACCTAAAGCATGAGTGTTGTGATACTCACGAATTAAGGTAATGTGAAGCTTCTCATAATCAGGTATAAAGATTTTTTCATTGAATAGAAGTAACCTATTACTGAATCTGTATTTTTCTGTCCCTTCTGATACCTTGGTATGTACTAGGGATTGCCCTTCAAAATCAGTAGAGTAAAAATGGCGTAAATGGGTGAGCAAATCAGGAACTGGAGAAGAAAGATCCATGAGGAGGGACTTGTCTGAGGAAAATTTGCGGCTAAGAGCATATGCAGCTAGATTTGTTCTACCAGGTTTGTAGAAAATCTCGAAATTGAACCCTTGCAATTTGAAAGCCCACTTCTGTCCAATCAGATACTGACGCCATTTTTTTACTGCCTCTGTTATAACATACATTTCAAGCACATAGACAGACGATTTTTGCATCCGAGGGCACATCATTTTGTTGAAGAATGTTATAGGGTGACCGTTCTGGGAAAGCACCGCACCAATTGCAACTCCTGATGCGTCTGTTTCAATAACAAATATTTGTGTAAGATCTGGCAAAGCCAGGACCGACATGTCGTTCATGATTTGTTTTAGTTTTGTAAAGGCGATGTCAGCGAAGCAAGTCGGTGAGAGGAGCGGCGAGAGAGGCATATTCGCACACAAAGCATATGTAAAAACCTGTGAGGCCGAGAAAACCCCTTTAAGCCGTGAGAGAATGTGGGACGGGCCAATCCAACATTGCCTGGACTTTATCCGGATCCGCCGATACACCATCTTTTGAAATAATGTGGCCTAGGTAATTCACTTTATGCACTGCAAAAACACACTTAGAAAACTTGGCAATAAAAGAATTGGACTTTAACAAGTTAAAATCAATGTCCAAATGAATCAAGTGGTCACTCAGTGTAGAACTGTAAATCAAAATGTCATAAAAAAACTAAAACAAACTGACGCAGGTACGGTCGTAATAATTTATTCACGGCAGCTTGAAATGTAGAGGGAGCGTTTGTGAGACCGAAAGGCATAACAAAAAATTCATAATGTCCATCAAATGTTCAGAACATTGTTTTATGAGTGTCTTCCGAGGCAACTCATATTTGGTGATAGCTGGATCTTAGATCTATCTTTGTAAAAATTCTGGCATTTCCCAATTCGTCCAGCAGCTCATCAATTGTTGGTATAGGAAAACGGTCTTTAATTGTTACCACATTTAGGGCGTGATAATCAACACAGAATCGCCAACTACCGTCTTTCTTTTTAACAAGTAGTATCAGAGAGGAAAATGGACTTTGACTTGGGAAAATGAGTCCTTCATTTAGCATATCCTGTATTAACGTTGTCATGGCCATTTTTTGGGAATGAGGATAGCGGTATGGTTTAATGTAACACCCCATTTCTATACCCCAAATAAACAATTAAATCATTTAGACACATATTAAAATTTCATCAGAGTAATATTTGAAACATGGTATAAAAGGGGCAATGTCACATTATACTTGAATATATAAAACATACAACACCTGCTCAATAAAGATATGCAACAAACGGGGTAACTTGCACGCACAAGGATTTCATCCTTACACCCGTATTCATTTAATTCAAATAACAACGGAAACCACATCACAATTTCAAACTTATATACTTATCGTAAATATATCCACAAGTTTGAATCACCAATATAATGTCATGTTTACATAAAACATCTATCATAAAAATGCATATACAAATGCATCCACAAAAAGGCATCAAGCCGACCCTAGCTACCCGATGCTACATATCAGAGCCGACCGACCAAAAGATGAAGACGAGCATCATAAAACAGCAGAAGGGTGAGAAACATTATCATAATAGCATTGCATATAATTATATATCTCAACATATAAAATGCACATAAAACATATTCTCACCACAAATCATTCCTTATCACCTATACACATCGTAACGTGTACATCAATACCAATCAAACATATTAATTACACACAATTCACAAATTCATATAAACTTACATTATTTATGTTTGTTCCTCAATTCTATTCATTCCGCATAAACATACGTCTAGCTATGTTTAATCACACATATACATTACAAATGTATAAATCACATACATATACATATATCAAACATGCATATATACAAACTAGTATGTTTCATCACACATACTATCATCTCCATAATACTCCAAATAAACATATGCACATTCATGTATATTTCTGCATATCATAATTAAAATGATAAAATGCAACTCATAGAGACCGACACACGACTCTATGCAGATGCAATGCGGTACCGACTCAACATTTCAGCAGGTTCACTCAGGAACCAAATGGAATCATCGCTTGTTACCTAAAGTAACTCCGGGCACACGATGTTCCCCATTGCTCACACCCCACATGGGCACACAATGTTTATGGATTGCTCACACCCCACACAGGCACACAATCTGATTGCTCACACCCCACACGGGCACACAATCAATGTGAATAAATCACCCATCGCTCACACCCCACACGGGCACACGATGTTTCTGGATTGCTCACACCCCACACGGGCACACAATTCGATTGCTCACACCTCACATGGGCACACGATCTGGTTGTAGTCATCGCTCATACTCCACATGAGCACACGATGCTACAACGGATTCACAAAGAATCTCACGGCATAAGAATGCATACATTATGCTTTACATGCAAAATAACACACAACATTATTGAAAATGCATACACTATTCAAAACATAATTATGCACTCAACTCATTCACTTAACATACATTTGCACACAATTCAAGCAATGTATTCATTTGCCAACGGCCGCAAGATCACCTCGAACTCACAATTCCATAATTAACTTATTTACGTTTTATCAGAAAAGTCGTGTGAAAGTCGGTTAAACATTACATTTCTTAGCATCATTTGTTTCTACACGTTTCTAGCTTCGAATCGATATAAGGAACACTAAGAACGGATACCCGAAACTAAAGCTACGGAATAAAACACAATTTCCTCAAAAACCTACAGGCTCGCTGAGCGAGAATTTTCCTGGAACTTTCGCTGAGCGAGGGATAGCTCGTTGAGCGACCACTGCGATTTCCATAACTTCTCAGCTTCGTGACAGTCACCCTAAACCCATCCAAACCTCCAAATTACTTCCATAAACATGATTAACAACATATTCTAGCTATTATACTTCGATTACAAAGATTTTTAACCGATTAATCCACTAATCTCTCACATTTTCTCTAAAACCCTAACTATTCATCTTCTCTAAACTTCCATCAAAACTAAACTCAACCAATCAAACACATACATAATCATACACAATATCAAGATAACAATGCTTATCACCCTTACCCGATTATTTCGTCTACACGGAGCAATCTTGATCAAAACCTAGCTTCTCCTATTTTTCTCCTTCTTCTTCTTTCTTTCTCTTCTATTTCCTTTCTATCTCTTTTCTTTCTATTTTTCCTTTTCTTTTCTCTTCTCTTAACTTATACTTTTTTTCTCTCTATTTTCTATTCTTTCTCTTACTAACTATTTTTTCCCCAAATATATTTTTCTCACAAAAATATAATTCAATCTATTTCTAACTTATCACTAATTAGTATATGCCTAAAATACCCTCTTATCCAATTTTACCCGAAAATTCACAAAATGGTACAATCACATATCACATTAATTCCTCCACATATCATATCATCATGATAATTTCACAAATAAAACAATTATCATTCAAATAAAATAAAAGACTCCACAAAAATTGGGAAAATCGAATCGGGGCGTTACATTTAACATTTACCGGGGGAGTGTTTGGGGTAAAAGGTATTCGGTGATCATAAGGGCGGTTTGGAGGGAGGCCAGGTTTGCCGTAAAAAACTGTTGGATATTTCTTTATAAGGTTTGTAATATGTGGATGGATTGCATGAGGCTGCAGGTTAGCATGGTGAATTTCAGGTGTATGTTGGTTGGGAAACTCCGATGGTTGAAAAGTCATAAGGTGAAAAGATGTAATGGCCTCAGTATGGATAAGTTGACGGAGTTGGTGGAAGGTGGTAAGGGAAGGTAAGGTTTTAGGGTCGCCTTTAAGAGTGATTTGGGAGTCTTTGTGGTTGAAAGTGATAGAAGGGATTGAAAAGTTAGCTTGAATTGGGCCAAGAGTGTGTAGCCAAGTCATCCCTAGGACAATATCAACACCTTCAATAGGCAGTAGGTAAAAAGGAATGGAGAAAGGTTTGTTTTGTGGTGTAAGTTCAACATTATGGCAAATGCCTTCACATTGAAGGTGTGAGCCATTACCAACCATTACTGAAAACTTGGGACTAGGTGAAATTGGTAAGTTTAAGTGATGAGCAAGTCTTTATTGTAGAATGTTATGAGTGCTGCCGGTGTCCACCAAAACCATTACCGACAATCCTGAAATTAATCCTTGGAATTTAAGTGTTTGTGGGGAAAACTGACCCGTTAAGGCTTGAGGGGAGAGTTGAAAGTAAGTGTCGGTAGCCTCTTTTTTTGTGATGTTTTCATTGGCAATTTCAGTAGGTTGTTCTAATGGTGAATCTTCATCGGCAAGTAGCAAGAGGAGACGAGTTGTAGTACATTTATGTCCCGGTATGAATTTTTCGTCGCAGTTGAAGCATAGGCCTTGAGCACGTCGTTCTTGTAATTGTGTATTGGAAATGCGGCGGATGGGTAGTTTTGGTTGGGGTGAGGGAACAGGTTTAGGTGTTGATGGTTGGAGAGGGGCTGTAAGGTTCGAATTTGGGTTGGCCGTATGAGTTGGTCTGGAGTTGGGTGGACGATTATAGGGGTGGGAAAATGGTTTTTGGTATTTGGGCTTAGCATCCAAAATTTTAGACTCAGTCAATTTGGCAAGGCCAATTGCTTGCGAAATAGATACTGGTTTGTGAAGTGCAATCTCATTCTGAATATTGTGTCGTAAACCTGAAATAAAATAGTTCATAATTGCATTCTGCGACAGTCCCACTACTTGAGTGCCTAATATTTCAAACTTGGTCTGGTAGTCGACAACAGATCCGTCTTGTTTCAACTTGAATAATTCAGATTGGTGGTTTGTATAAGTTGAGGGGCCAAACCTTAATTTAAGAGCATGAGTAAAAGAGGCCCAATCTGTAAGTAAATGACTTTGATGCATCCACTTAAACCAACATAATGTTTCACCTTTCATATAAAATGACATGATAGCTAATCGACTTTCCGTGGGTAAATGATAAAAGGTAAAAAAAATTGATTCACTTGGAATAGCCATTCCAATGGATTTGAACCATCAAATAGCGATATTTCTAATTTAGGTGTCTGAAAGGGTGGGCATGAGGAAGTTGTGGAGTTTTATGGAAAAGAAAATGAGGGTAACAGTGGAAGGTTAGTGGTAGCGAATGGTGATTGGGGGTTAAGGTAGGGTGGGTCCATGAGATTTAAAGAGTAATAAAATCTGGGAATCGTGGTATAGGTGGTATTGACGACAGTTCTGAATGGAACAAAAGATGTGTGAAGGGGAGGGTTGTGAGAGAGGGTGGCAGAATGGGTAGGAAAAGGGGACGAATGAGGGAATATAAGAGAAGAGTGTGGGGTCGGTATTGGGGTAGATGCTGAGTGTGTGAGGGTGGTGGACATGGGTAGAGAAGGAGGAAGATGTGTAATACCTGAAGAGCTAGCAATATGGCGTGAAGAGGTAGACCGTTGTTGTTGTTCATTCTGAATCGAGATTTTCGTGAGCAGGCCCACGAGTGACTCATAACGACCTTCTTCAAGTTGTTTCTCCTTGGTCAAAACGGTATGAATTTGACCCACTTGTTCCGCTAAATCTGCAGTAGCCTTGTCAAAACGTTCATCAATTTGAGCTTGATTTTCACTCAAAGCATTATTGATGAGAAGTTGAGAAATGTGAACAGCTTCCTCAATAATCTCTCTAGAAGAGGGATTTAGGGGGTTTTGGAGGAGCCATGAGTAAAGATTGAAAACACCAATGGTAGATCCTTGAACCAATTAACACAAATCTAAATTAATTAGAAGAAAAACGTAAAACATCTTGAACATCAATTTTCATTCCAATCTTCAGCAGCCATTACAAGCAATATAAATAGTAGGGTTTAGGAAGACTCTATTGGGCCTGACCCAATTACATAAAACGTAAAAGACATAAAGGGTGGAATTTCTAAGACACCTCCCTAATTCTGAATACAATCATCCAACCACTTAGGTTGTCTTGTCTCACGTTTTGGCCTAATATTTTGTAGCCTAACAGTGTTTTGGTGGAAAGGATAGTTCCCGCCCTTTGGCCTCCCTTTGATCGGAAAAATTAATAATATTTGTAGTTAAAACAAACCATAAAAAAGTTCTTAGATAGTTAAGTATTGACCATGTGAATAGAACACAAATAAACATTTTAATTAGTATTTATGTTTAGAATTGAAGAAATATTAAAAGAAAAAATTGATAAGAGTATGCTAATATCATTATATTGTCTAATAAAAATAAAATTAAAAGTTTTTGGTCGAAAAAATAGGACTAGAGATTTGAATTTGGATTTATTTGTCAACAAAAGTTTCACTTCATGGCCTAGTCCAATCTAGATAATTGGATTTTTCTTTAGGGTATGTTTGATTCTCATGCTTTGAAAAAAACAAGCAAGCGTGGATCCCATAGGGTACGGCGGAAGATCTGTGGTGCTAATACCTTCTCAGATCGTAACCGATTCCAGAACTCGGATCTTTGATTCGCAGGACCTTGTCCTTTCTTTTCTCTTAGGTTTGTGCAGCATTATCTTTCTCATTCATTCAGGATAAAAATGTCTGACTGACGACTCTATATTTTCCTCGCCATTTTCGTATTTATACTAGGATGAAAATCCCGGGAGCAACACAAGGAAATCGATTCTCTCTATCACGTGTCCGCACATTAGTCAAAATAAGAGGATAAAAGCAAAATTGGTATATTTAAAAGGACTAAAACTAAAAATAGTATATTTTTTTTTATTTAATTAAGTACTAAAAACAAATATAAAATCGGTATTATTAGCTAAGTGAGGCAAGATGCCGATTCCAATGGTATTATTAGCTAAGCTTGAATGAATTTGTTAATACTAAGGAATATCAATCATATGAAACTTTGGCATATTCTAAATAACAAGTATCAAAACTTGGATATTCTCATCTAAACTAAAGGATATCCCATGTGCACCCGTAGCAGCCACCACCAAGTCCAACAACAATGTGCTTCAATTTAATCCCATTTAATCAAATACCAAAATTACCCTTCAACATTGAAAACAAACCAGCACCTGCATGCAACATTTTAATTTTTAATTAATGCAAATTCATATAGTCCTTTTCCTTCTTTTTTAGCCTTTGCAACTTCACTTGTATTCAATCATATAGTACACACCAATATTTTTCCACACTAGTACCTTTTACGCCTAGTACCTAAAATATTCTTATTTCAATCATTCAAAGTATTTATTATATTAATTGGAATAAATATTTAAGAACTACTAATAAAAACCACTACCTTCTCTTCTCATGCTATTTTCATATTCATTTCTTAAATAATAAAGTAACGTGCTGTGTACTTGTGTAGTTCTGGCGCAGACGATTCCTCTGCAGAATTACGTCTCTCTGAAATTGAAATTGATCGTTGATTCAGATCGATGTCGTCTGAGCCGTTGATTCAACCGTCCGATCGAGTGTCATCGTCCCAGCAATGCGGCGAACCTCTGAGGATTTTCGAGGAACTTCCCAAAGCCAGTATCGTTTCCGTTTCGCGGCCGGAGACCGGTGAAATAAGTCCGATTCTCCTTTCTTATACAATTGAGTTGCAGTATAAACAGGCACGCTAATTTGTTTACATTTTTCTGTTCATTTTGTTTTTCTTCTGTTCTTGGTGAAAATTATTTGGTAAATTTTAGCGGGAAAATTGAACCGATTGCGATCGTTTGGTTTTGCCTAGTGTGGTTCAAATCCGAGTTTTCAGGGAATAACTGTTTCCTTTGCCACGTTATGCCAATTCAGTTATTATGCCTGGAAATAAAAAACTATAATAGAAAATTTATGAACATTGGTTATTTTGCTTATTCAAATAGATATTATTTTATTATAATTAATTAGTTTTTTACTAACTTAAATAATTGTTGTTGGTTTCAATAAATGAATATGTATTTATTTTAAATTTATTTTATGATATTGATTTATTAAGAATTAGTATATTCATTGAGGGGCCTTTTACGATTGTTCATTTATGAATATTAAATAACACTTTAATTTATTTCTTTTTTTTGTTTGTTTTGTTTTGGCTAACCAGAACTTTTTGGTGTTTGAATTGTTACAAGAAGCTGTGCATGCAGTTCCTGTTTGACCAATGTTAAGGCAATAACTTTGATTTGTATTTCACAGTTCAAGTGGCGTTTAAGGAAGAAAGCATCACAAGTTCTGTATTTACAGTTTGCATTGCGGAAACGCGCAATAATCGAAGAATTTCATGACAAGCAAGGACAGGTTTGCAATTTTCATTTTCCAGTCATGTTTCTTTTTACTCGTTGTGATCCCACCTATGGATAGTATTAATACTGACACACCGACTCCGATAAATAGTTTGGAAAAATAGATTAACATATTGTAATCACATATATTGTTGTCGTGCACTACATAGACATTCGATCAGAAGAGTCGCATAATGTAATCACATATGTCGGTGTTGGACACTGGTCATTCGATCAAAAGTCTCAGTGCTACATGGATGACACAATTCACACATCTATATTATATATATGTTTCATAACTAGATCATTGTTGTCTTACTTTGTTTTGTTAGGTGAGAATACATATTTTTAATAGCTTGAGTTTCCTTCATTATGATTGATATGATTCAGTCTGATATTTTATTAATAATTTTCTGCTATAGGTAAAAGAGTGGCTTCATAGCTTAGGAATTGTAGATCAAACGGTAATGGTGCAAGATGATGAAGAACCTGATGATGGAGCTGTGCCAATACATCATGAAGACAGTGTTAAAAACAGGTATTAGGACAGGAATGTAATGACTAGCATTAGAATAACTTATTCTCAGTTGTTGGACCAAATCTTTCATTGAAGAATATAGGCAAAGCATGAGACTGTTGATTCTTAAAAAGGTGAAGCAGGGGCAAAAGGGGTTAACTTTTTAGACTGCATTAAATATTACTAGCCTTTCCAAACATTATTTAGATACATAGTTAATGTAACTTATTTCTAGCACTAAGCTATAGTACAAAGTAAAACCCTTCACAATTTAGTAGCTTTAGTTCTTTAGGTTTTTGTTAGACTTTTCATCGAATTCTTGGAAGGAACTAAACTGGTCCCTGTCAGGCTGTCATTCTGTTTGTGTTATTTCTGTTTTGTACCAATAAATATCAGAAATTGTCCCAATTTTATTTTGTAAAAGAACCAGTTTCTGTCAGTTTTATTTCTCAAAGATGGCTTAAAGAAATGTACTTATAAATATGGTTATTTTGTACAGATATGTCCCATCAGTTGCTGCTCTATCAATAATTCGTCCGTCACTCGGGGGGCAACAGTCGGTTGCAGACAGAGCCAAAGTTACAATGCAGAAGTATTTGGATCTCTTTTTAGGAAACCTAGAGATTGTGAATTCTCGAGAGGTAACAAGTGAAGCTTTGCAGTTGTTGTTTTTTAGATACATGGGTTTGTTATATGATTCTTAATTACTGTGTATGTAATGTGTCTTTTATGGAGCTAAAATATGGCTTTGGATTATAGGTCTGCAAGTTTTTGGAGGTCTCCAAGCTATCTTTTTTACAAGAGTATGGTCCAAAACTGAGAGAGGGATATTTAACGGTGAAGCATTTGTTAAATCTTTCTCAGGATGCAAATATAACTTGCTTTCCATGTCACTGGTTTCACTTTTGTGATAACAATTGGAAGAAGGTTTGGTTCTGGAGTTTTTTCTGTTTTATATTTTTAGTTTTTCTGCTTTTTCGGATCATAATCAATAGCTTAGTTTGTTTGGATGCGTATTTTTCCAAAGTTAAATGCAGGTGTAGCTCTGAACTGAATTAATCTAACCAGCCGGACATTTGGATTCAAGGCTTTCTTTTTATTTTTTAACATTAACTTCAAAATTTTAACATGCCCAATACTTTCCCCGTGATCTTTGGATTAAAATTTTTGCTGACTTAGTCTTTTAAGTACTAATTTAATTATTTTATGTTCTCTAGTCTAAGTGGAATATAATTCAACATTTTCCTGTGACATACAGATAATTTGTACCTTTACTATGAACATTTGCAGTCACATCTTCCATGTAACTAAGTTTTGAGGTCGAATGCTCCAATGCCAGGCATGCAATGGTAGATTGAGTTTAGTTTCAAAAATATATTTAGTTGCCATTACATGATTTCTCTCTAGGATTTTCTGCATAGGAAACACAGAAAAGTGAACGCAGCATTTTCCATACCAGAAACATATGCCGTATGTGTAACATGGAGAAAAGTAAGGGGTGTGATCAACAGAAATATTGAATCTTAGTGATCGTATTGTGGTTACACATTTTATAGTAATCTCCTAGATTCCATTCGCTATAATTGTTATTACCTCTAACCAATTAGAATTACTGTCAATATATACAGAATATTAGGCAAGCGAGACCTATCTTTTTTTGTTTTGTTTAGTAGATCAAGATCTATGAATTTTGGTTAACATTAATTGATAGTATTTGTCATCAACCAATAATCCTCAAAGCCTAAGCTATTAGATGAAGAGACATAATGATTTATATGATTTATTATTATATTTCTGACAGAAAATTTTATAAGATTTGATACGATAATTTAAGTAGGAATATGGAACAAATTTAAACATACAATTCCTCTGGAGAAATTGCAATTTATAGTTATGTGTGTTCTCTTGCAACTCTTTTTTCCTCATTTGAACCTAGTTTATTTAATCTAGATTACGTTTTCTGCTCCCAGGTATGGGCAGTTTTGAAACCTGGGTTTTTGGCCTTGCTGGATGATCCCTTCAACAACAGGCCACTGGATATAATTACGTTTGATGTCCTTCCATCCTCACCCGGAAAAGGAGAGACCAAAATATATTTATCTGAACCTATAAAGGAACGCAATCCTTTGCGTTACACATTTAAGGTGATCCGATTTTGTATCTTATGGAACTTCTTAAAACTTGAAGATTAAAAATAGTTAAATCTCGTATGGACTTTGTCTACTTTGTTGTCTCACTCAATCAAAGCAACTAGATTGGCCTGTCATTACAAAAGTATGATGATGATACTGTTTTTTGTTTTCTTGTTATATTATATATTTATCACCGAGATTTGCTTTTGAATATTTGATTGTTTGTTGGTTGGAATCTAAATTGAATATTCTAGGTTCAGCATAATTCTTCAATGTTCAGACAAATGGATTTAGTTATGTCGTGTTCGAGGTGATAACCTCCAAATTGATTCAAAAACTTCAGTTATTGTTCTACTCCATCTAATATAATGATACTAGATCTTAATTTTAAAAAGATTAAATAATTGTTGTCATCTCGAGACATATAATGTTCCCAACTATCTTTTTCAATTTCTCATTAACCATCAAAAATCACGGTCATCAACTTTAATTTAGAACATTTTTTTGCCTTATGAGTTCAAAGAAGAGTTTAGTTTATATCTATTGGATAACACTAATGATAACAAAATAATTTTTTGAAATTATTAATAGGTTACTAGTGGAAACAGAAGTATATGCTTGAGAACTATCAGCAGTGCTAAAGTTCAAACTTGGGTTACTGCAATTAATGAAGCTGGTCTAAGGCCTATGGAGGGTTGGTGTTGTCCTCATCGCTTTGGTTCATTTGCTCCCATAAGAGGTTTGACTGTAGATGGGAGCCAAGCCCAATGGTTTGTAGATGGAGAAGCAGCATTTGAAGCAATTGCTTCTTCTATTCAAGATGCAAAATCAGAGGTACTTGTTTTCCGTTGTTTAACAATAGTATATTTGAATTGCTTTGCTGTCGCGGTTCAATTCTTAATGATAAGAAATATGGAAATTGGCTGCAGATCTTCATAACAGGTTGGTGGCTTTGCCCAGAGCTATACCTGAGGCGGCCTTTTGATAGTTTCCCTACCTGTAGGTTAGACTCTTTATTGGAAGAAAAAGCTAAACAGGGGGTTCAGGTATACATTATTCTGAATGATAGAGTCAGTTTCATTTGTTTTGTCCATGTCCAGCTGCTTATATGCTTTATAAGAATGAATTACATAAAAGAGAATCATGCTTATCAGCTTATGCTATTAAATGGTTGTACAGATCTATGTGCTTCTTTACAAGGAGGTTTCTATAGCTTTGAAAATCAACAGCTTGTACAGTATGAAAAGACTGCTAAATATTCATGAAAATGTGAGGGTATTACGCTCTCCCGACCATTTTGCTTCTGGAGTGTATTTATGGTATGTACTGTTTGTTGATAAATAAATAAATGAAGTGTGAAAATTAACTTGGTATAAATTCAGGTGGATCTTATGCATGAGTATATGATTAGTGTTGGCTTGGTTTCTTACAGGTCGCACCATGAAAAGCTTGTAATTATTGATTACAAGGTTTGCTTTCTTGGAGGATTAGATTTAAGCTTTGGACGATATGACACACCTGAACACAAAGTGGGTGATAGCCCCTCTGTAATATGGCCTGGAAAGGACTATTACAATCCAAGGTAATTCTTTTTTCCTATTTATATAATTAAAAATTAATAATTTTTTAATATAGTCCACTGCATACAAGTATTTGTTTCAAAAGAAAATGTTCAGGCTCCTTAACTGTTAATGTTGTGTGGTCCCTGTAAGGATTTAGGCGTGTTATATGTACAATGTATTACATCCATAAGAATGAGAAGCAGAATTTAATCATAGATTTGGTTGATAAGTGATGAAATCCTTAGGCATAGGAATGAAAAGTCATTGCCGTTGCTTATGAGTGATGAAAACCCTGATTTGGTTTGGTGGCTTGGCACCTTATTTCCGTCATATTTTAGAGAGATGATTTCTGGAATTTTTATCCATGTATAGGGAATCTGAACCAAACTCATGGGAAGACACCATGACAGATGAATTCGATCGCCAAAAATATCCACGTATGCCATGGCATGATGTTCATTGTGCTCTCTGGGGACCTCCCTGCCGTGACATTGCTCGGCACTTTGTTCAACGTTGGAATCATGCTAAGGTATATACTAAATGATGTGTACTTACTCTTAAATGGTTCATTTTTATTGTCATCCTCTCTTACTTGGCAAAACATATCATAGAGAACTAAAGCTCCAAATGAACATGAAATTCCCTTGCTTATGCCTCACCATCACATGGTCATCCCACATTACATGGGAAGAAGCAGCGAGATAGACATTGATGATAAGAAAGATGAAGACAACAAGAAAGAAATTGACAGGCAGGATTCATTCTCCTTACAATCTCCATTGCAAGATATACCGTTACTTTTACCTCAAGAAGCTGATGGAGCAGTTACTTCAAATGGAGATCATAGAAGTTCCTGTGAAAGTTCTCCATTATTGCCCCAAAATCTGGAAGGTGAAACTTTAGTTTCAGATAACCAGAAGAAAGGGTTTCAAGATGAAGTTGTTCCTTTTAACTTTCGGCCTCAATGCGCCATTGATGCTCTAGATGATTGGTGGGAAACACCAGAAGGTTCCACTGATGCCGCTACTTTGGAATATGGACAAGTTGGTCCACGCACTACTTGTCACTGTCAGGTTAGTTATGCCTTCTGGTTCTTGTATGCTTAGTGTGAATACTTTCAAATTTGCATCAGTTCCTGAATGAATTTGTTTATCTTTCTTAACACATTCTACTGCAACCGGTAACATATGTCTCTTGTTATTGGTAAAAGGTATGAAGGATATAAAGATCACATGATCATACTAAGTTTGCATTTATTTTTCCTGTAACCCATCTTAGTAAGATTAACATCTATATTTGTTTTTTCATTAGAGGTTAGGGGGAGAAAAATTTTATCAGTATGAAGAATAAAGTTTTTGTGGATGACATAACACCATAATCAAATTAGGAGAAAAGAAATTAACTTGTATCAAAATTTGCAAGTATAAATTTGATCAGAAACAGATACTATAGAGAGTAAGGGCTTATAAAATGAAATTTGAAAAATTACGTTCCTAGAAATTTTTTAGAAAGAATCATTTTACTGATTGTATTTAAGTTGGAAATATCATTATCTTTACTTGTAAAATAAATTATTATATTCACTGATGTCGCATCTTCAATAACCATGCCAAAGGACCTAAAGCAGTTAACCATGTTTATGTAAAGAGTCTAACACAAAATATTGCTTAGTTTCTGATTGTCCTAATTATTTATTAGTTTAATTTTACATAACTATTTATTTGCTGCCATCTTGGATGGATGTGAAATCTACAGATAATCAGAAGTGTAAGCCAGTGGTCTGTTGGAACAAGTCAACCTGAAGAAAGCATTCACACTGCATATTGTTCTCTTATTGAAAAGGCAAAGCATTTTATCTACATTGAGGTAAATTAACTGTGTGAAAGTAGACTTCCTTTGATCTTGCCTCAATATGGATAACAATCTCCTGCTTAGCATTGTAACAACATGAATGATATATTTTTATAAGATCTCAACTTGATTTCTGATTCTGCATCTGATACTGAATATAGGAGGAATTGTTTTCTTTTATTGTGCTTAAAAAAGTAATTGTCATATATGATTAAATGACATTGCTATTTTGAAAACAAATTTCCTGTGAGCACCATACAATAATATATGGCCCTTAGGGTTATTATGTGGCATGTATGTAAATAATAGTCTGTCAGGTACCAATGTCCCAATCTCTACATTGCGTTGGCTGACACTTGACAGACAAGTCAAGAGCCAAAATAGTGATATAAAATCATCATCTCAAATCTTTGAATTTGGGGATCATTTGAATAATGATCGTTTGGCAAGGAGAAAAAAAACTATGTGGGGAGAACAAATAATAATCAAGTTTTGCAAGTATTAAAGGACAGCATGAAAATTTCGACTTTTATACAAGCTACATGTGGCACATAAAGGTTAAACAGCGTTAGTAGCCTTCTAGTCAAACTATTCTTAAAATACACTAACATGATAACAGACTATGGTTTTGTTAGATCTTAGAAGTTAGAACTCCATCTCGTAAAAATATTTCATGGGTTATTACCACTTGCATTGCACCCTCTAATGTTCATGTTGCACTTCGAGGCCTTAATACAAAGATACCCATGTTATCGCAATATTAGTTGTGTCGAGGTATTGAATTAAGTTTTGAGCGACTGGTTAAACTACACATGCACCCAAAGCATAGTATGATAGTAGTTTAGTATCTGTGAATTTCATACATTCACTAATAATGAACTCATTTCTCCCTTCTTTTCCTTTTGTTTTCAATTCAGAACCAATTTTTCATATCAGGTCTAGCAATGGATGACACGATACAGAACCGTATTTTGGAAGCAATATACAGGCGTATTTTGCAAGCTAACAAAGAACAGGAAAATTTTAGAGTTATAATTGTGATTCCCCTCTTGCCTGGCTTCCAGGTAAATGTTACTCGCCTTTCGTTTATAATGTCAGTCCTCTTTTCTGTATGCTTAAATATTTTGCATTTATGAATTATCACTCACTAACAGGGTGGTCTGGATGATAGTGGTGCTGCAACTGTGAGAGCCTTGACACATTGGCAGTACAGAACAATTTCTAGAGAAAAGCACTCCATATTACACAATCTTGAAGCTATACTTGGTCGAAAGACACATGATTATATTTCCTTTTATGGTCTAAGATCTCATGGTAGGCTTCATCCAGATGGTCCTATGGCTACAAGTCAGGTAATTTAGTTACCATTCTATAGAAACATTTTTTTATATATATTTTAATTGAATATTTCCACTCAGGACTATGAATAGGCCTTGAAATGATTATAGAAAAAGCAGTTTTAATCTTCTAGATCCAATAATACACATTGTTTAGCTTTATAATGATTTGAACAACACATATTTTCCTTCGTATGATGTATATTTGAATACTTGTACAGGTATATGTGCACAGTAAGTTAATGATAATTGATGACCGTGTGGCTTTGATTGGATCATCTAATATAAACGACCGGAGTTTGCTTGGATCAAGAGATTCAGAGGTACACTATACCTGCTTCTTGTCACTATAAACTGCTACTTCTAAAAGCTTATTCCCCATTTACCTTGCAAAAATATTTTTGTTTTCATTGTCTAAAATATGTGTTCAACTAAACTTGTTAATAGGATGCGAGACTCTTAAAATTTAAGTATAGAAAAGGTTTCAAGTGCTTTTTATGAAGGATAAGCCATATATTTCTGGATTTTAGAAAATGACTTTAATTCTTTCTTTTTGTCTACTAGATTGGAGTGGTTATAGAGGACAAAGAATATGTTGAATCATTGATGAATGGAAAGCCATGGAAGGCTGGTAAATTTTCCCATAGCCTCCGCTGTTCCCTATGGTCTGAACATCTTGGTCTTCATACCGGAGAGGTTGTCAAAATGATTAGATTTGAGTTTTTATATGCATATACCTCATTGTTGCAGCAAACACACAACACAATGTTTCAAATTGTTAGCTAGCTCAAGTGCTCAACCATAATTTCCATGAGTAACCATGCTGACAGAGTATTATTTTATCGGGAAATTGAATCATCTCCTTTATTTTTCTCTATATATCTTGTAGAGAACAGTGAATGAAAAATCCGTTTATCCGTTCAAAAAATCCTGACAATATAATCTACCTCATTACAGATTAATAAAATCAATGATCCAGTGGCAGATTCAACTTACAAGGATTTGTGGTCAGCAACTGCAAAGGTTAGGCTTCGCTAGATCTAGTATATTGTGTCTTACTGGTTTGTGTATTTCCTCTTAACAGCATCCTCCTAGCTGATAAAGCTGTTAAGAAATCATATCATCCCTTAAACCCTTACACTTTAATAATTAAGCGCAACATTTTCGCAGCAAAATAATGGCTAGTAAGATCTTTGCAATATAGAAGGCAGAACAAAAAATATTTTGGTATAAATGCGCTTTTGATCTCTATATTTTGATTTTTTTTTCACATTTCTAAAACCAAATTTTTGGTCTTTTTTTACACTTTTGGGATTTTATTACTCCCCTTTATTTTTTATGAGGTAGCATCATTATTAATATGTGACAGTGATGTGACACTACTAAGTTAACGATCTTGGAGTGGAACCATGCCGCCTTAAGAAATTTGAACTTTTTAGGCTCAACAACCATGCGATCATGAAGCTTCTTCGAGAGACAAAGATTGAAGACTAAGTGTTGAACGAACTTAATGGAGTGGTGGAGGCTGGAAAGTTGTTCTTTCTCTCGACCATATCATTAATGATGATGCCACGATATGAAAAATGGTGGAGGATTAAAAGTTAATTTTGATCAAAAGTGCTTTTAAGAAAAATATTATTTTTAAATGCACAAAACATATTAACAAGTTGACATTACTTCAGTGAAACCACTTTATTTTACTCTCTGCTCCTATAGCATAATTATTGTTGTGTGTTACAGGAAAATACAAGAATATACCATGAAGTCTTTTCTTGCATTCCCAATGATCAGATACACTCAAGGTTGGATTTACCCCGGTTTTCTTCCGTGTAATTCTTTCTCATTTACTCTATTAATTATTATTATGCATTATTAATATACTCTAATGCAAGCAGAGCCACACTTCGGCAAAGCATGGTTCACTGGAAGGAAAAACTTGGCCAAACCACCATTGATTTGGGAATAGCCCCTAACAAGTTAATCTGTCACGAGAATGGAGAAAGAAAAACAATAGACCCAATAGATAGATTGAAGTGTATAAAGGGACATCTTGTTTCCTTTCCTTTGGATTTCATGCGTGAGGAAGATTTAAGACCAGCTGTTATTGAAAGTGAGTTTTATGTATCGCCTCAAGTATATCATTAAGCATCAGAAGACCTGGATAATAAAATATGATTGAGGGAACTTGTCAAGATATAAAGTTGAAAGAGAAAGGATGAAATATATAGATACGAATTGGTTATTATGGGAAATTATAGGGCAGAATCATAGTTGTTTAAGGTGTGTGAAAACTATTGTTGTAAATAGCACAGTTCAGAACTAGGTAGCAGAATCATGGGTGTTTAAAGCATTAGGTATATCCCACAAACATTCACTTTGTACAGTACTCATTCGTTTTATGTGAAGGAAATTGTATATATATTCTTCGGTTGAGTTGAGCATCTCATACGTTTCTTCAATATATACATGATCTTGGTGTTTCATTTAGAGTTGAAAAGAAAACACTTCAGTCGCACATGATACAGTTTTTAAATTGTCACACACTAAAACGTTACAATAAATATCAAAGAACTATATGATGCCAAGCCTTGATGTTGACTTTTTGTTTCTTACTTCGTATGGAAAGTAATGTTTGGGGTATGAGGATGAATAAAATTGGACATATATTATGATATAGCTAATTTAAGTTGGCTTTGATCATGAAGCTTCCTGTACAAGTATCTGATAGTGTTAGTTATAAAATTCTGTTGTTAATTGTAACTCGGTTATTTACAACAGTTTTACTATATTTGCTATTATGTAATTCAAGTGTGTATGGCACTGGATATGCAAGGTTGTATACATGTCAAGTGATGATGAATAATAATACATAACAGTGTAATTGGAGAGAAAATTTCTCAATTCTTTTCCCTAAATCTTTCTCACTTTCCTTCATCAAAAGATATTTATCAAGTGTGTGTTTGTATGCATGTAATCAAGAGATCTGTTTGTTTTTGGTTCAAACAGATAGCATTTGAGGTCAGCCTTGAAGCAATGATCAAGTGTACAGATGGCATCACATTCCAATTACTATTTCTTTTAGCAAATAACCCTATCTTGGATGGAAGAAGTATGATAACCGGTGAAAGCAAATGAGGTTACGTTTGGATATCAATGTAATATCTCATATCTTAAATATTTTTTTCGTTGCTAGATGTTTTTAGTTGGAACAAATTGAGTTTCTAAACACTCTATTTGTTATCGGTTGTTGTCGGTTGAAACAAATAGAATAGTTAGTAAACTTAGATGAGATTAATTTTTGCTTAATTCAATTGATATTTATTAGTTGGTAAAAGAAATAATATTTTGGTATCATTGTTAAATGGTCATTTATCTATAGGAAGATAAATATCCCATTATAAGATATTTTTTCTCTCACTCTCTCTTACTCTTTTATATATATATATATATATATAAAAGAAAAAGGGAAAAAAAGAAGAGAAGAGAAAGGAGAAACAAGAAAGAGGAATCAAAGAGGAGAAAAGGAGGAGGAAGAGAGAAAGAAGAAGAAAACTCATGAAATGATCACTATCATAATCATTTTTACAAATTCATCTCAATTTATCCATCTTCCTTAAGGTGGGTTCTAGGTAGTGTTGGTATTTGGGAAAAGTTTATGAAAATGGGATTAGGGTTTATGCGTGGTTGCTTAATCATAAAGTTGTTGTTAATACATGATGATTTTGTTGATTACATGCTTCTATGTTGTGTTAAATCTTGTTTCCGAGGTTATGGCTTATGATCTTATGGGTTTGTTGTAGTTTGTGATTTGGAATGGTTTAGGATTGTTAAAGTTGGAAGAGAATGCGTTTAGAAGTGGAATTTTTGAAGAAAATGCATGGAACAATCGATTATTTAGCATAAAAATCTAGGAACAATCGATTGATATCATGAGACTGTGAAGAAGCTGAAAATTGCAGGTGTCAATCGATTGACCCCCTGGAGCAATCAATTGGTCCTGATGATTTTGGTGAAAATTATGGACAGGAGGCTCAGATCAATCGATTGATCCTTCCCAGCAATTGATTGGTTTACTTGCGTCTTGTCAAAAACCACTTGTTTGATGATTCTAATATATGGGTCTTATATCTTATACTATGATAGGTATGCATTTATTTAACATTAATCGATAAAATTCCATGAGAATGAAAATGTTTTAACCTGAAATCTTGATTAGGTCAAGACGATTAGTAAAATGAGTTTATTCCATTCTACTTTTTTTGTTGAGCCCGGCTAACCACATCATAAGATGATTGGACGCGCGTTTACTATATGGCATGTAAGTGGAATATATTAGGTTGAAATTATTGCATGAAAGCTTCATCTAAGGTTTATTTAACAAATTAAGTGGAAAACTTGTGAGGAAAACTTATATGAATGCCAAATATTATTGTTTAGGTATTGGTGAGGAACCTTTGTTCCGGAAGTCCTATTTTGTGAGAAATCATTGTTTTGAAAGTCCTAATTGGTGATGAAATATTATGTGTATTTCATGTATCATGTTGCAATGTGTGTGTATGAATTAACATGTGTGTATTATGACATATAATGGAATGTTTACTTGTGTTGAATGCATAATAATTGATTAAAATCTATGATGAAAAATGAGGCTAAACCTAGGTTTGTAACTAGGTGAATGAATTAGAAATATAACTTAGGCTATGAAAATGACTTAGGTGGGGATACTTGTATGCGAAGGTACCTTGGTATGTATCGTGGACGAGTAGTCGCTTGAATTATGAACCAATGGGATTTGTATGGAACATGTTATGATGATATAAAAATTGGTGGATGCGATCACCTAGACCTAGTGATTGATGAGTGCAATCACGTGATTGTTGAGAACTAGTCACTTATTCAGAATTTATCCTTGATCATACTGTCGTACCTCGGAAAATACGATCCTCGCGAATGCGATCGCGGCTGGGCTGACTTGAAAGTCGTCACCTAATTTTGATTTATTCCCAAAATAGGGAAATGGAAAATATAGATAAAACCCAGGAAGAAAGGATAAAGATAAGGTCGTCGGAACCATTGCCTGGGTTCGGAAGTCAGTTATATAAGGGGAAGGTATTAGCACCCCCTACATCCATTGTACTCGATGGAAACCATCTAAGTTGTCACGCGCGAAAGGATGTATATGCCTAATGAATTACTTTCTAAGGGGAAAAGAGTTGAAATGAGGTTTGATTGATCCTAGGTGTTCGGCAAGGATTGAGATCTGTGTGCCTATGTATTCCCTCGTGCAATGGGAAAGTCAGAGTTTCGTAGTTCGGCTTACCACGGATGATGGTTGTTGATTTTATTACCTTTCTTCAATGAAAGGATTTAGGAGTCGAATTGCACTAAAGACTATGGGTAGTTTATTTCGCTCGATCCAGACCAGCGTCCGGCGACGAAATAATCGGAGTGAGTAACGACAACTTATATTCCTCCTTTCTACCGCTTAAGGCTCGTGGCGTACAATTCTTCTCATATTATTAAGGTGTTTTATTACCTAAGACCACTTGATATTGGATTAAGGGTTGGATATAAAAGAATCGTTTTGGTCAAAGGGTAGGTCGATTGCGAGGCATAAAGTGCTTGTAACACCTCACTTTCCCATTATAAATAAAATAACATTTTTACATCAAAAATCAGAGTTTAAAGTGGAATGCCACGTATTCAACAATAATAACCAACAAAATGTTCTTTCATTAGAAACAGCGGAAAACTAATCGTTTTAAAACAACCAAGGCAATAAGCCAGTTTCAACAAAATATCCTCAGTATGTTTAATTCCATAAAATCAGATACGTAACGAAAATAAAATAACAACAAAAATGTCCCCGTCCTGTGTTACGTATCAGAGCATCCTAAGACTCGAACACAACAACACGACTCCATGCACTCTAAGTACCTGGATTATTTGTACTTCCAAAGAAGCACAGACGCAACAATAACAACAACAACAAAGGGGTGAGAAACAAATTCAAATATAAACGGTGCATATAACATATACAGGGTAGTTTCTCACATAAACAACAATGATCACACCATCACTCAACAATAATCCACAACAACAAGTACAACAATAATTATGCAACAACAATCAACAATATATGCAATGTGACTCAACACGACACAATGCATGTGGTACCAGGTTTTGTTCATTAAATCAAACACGGATAATCACATACATCCATACGATAATGATTATCCCAACATTCTCCATAATGGAGTACGAATGATCGTATTCGCCCATCCGGCAGATCTTCCCAACAATAACGAAAAATGTATGCATGTTAATGTAAAAGCATACATCATGTATAATTCACCGTATTATACATCTACACGATCCATTCAATCAAACACAACAAAATTTCCATCAATAATCACCAATAATTACTTCACGTGATTTGCTCGATTTTACGACTAGATTAATTCACCTAATTCCCAACATTTATTCATCCTCAAGATTAAATCTCAAATAAACATATATTGGTATTCTTTTCAATACCTCACACCAAAGAAATCGGCTACGCACGCGAAATCGAGGAGAATTTGCAAAACCGCGCGGTTTTGCATCCCACATTGGCCATACGCGTATTGGCATGCCCCATACGCCCCCATACGCTTATCAATGCCCTCATACGCGTATTGGCCTAGTCCATACGCATATGGGCAGAATAAGTGCATTTTTCTGGGTTTTCTGCATAATTTCAGATCTATACCTCATTCCACTCGATCCCATGGTTCATTCCTGTCCTAAAATTGTTTCTACACAAGTTTTACTCTCCAATATTCATTTATCTTTCCTCTATGTTACTATATTCCGTTTAATTTTCTTTCTAGATCTACAATCTACTCAGTTCATCAACAACAATAATATTCACCATATTTCATGGATTCATCAGAACAACAACAACAATATATCAATGGATCATCATCATATACACAAGTTCGCACAAACATCATACAATTCACAGATTCATCATAAACATCATGAATAACAAAAATCCCTAAGAGGGAAGGATATCCCCAACTACCCGTCATGATAAATCACCTGAATTTAAACCGTTCTCCCCCCTTACCTCGAATTAAAGTGGAAAAATCCTACGAATTTGGATGATTTGGGTGCCCTAGATGTGTTCTTCTTCCTAGCCTCCTTTGTTCTTTTCACCAAAATTTCATGATTAATCTAACCTCCCTTTTTCTATTTTTGACTAATTCAATATTAACCATCTACTAACCTTTTACTAAACCGTCCCTTAATCCATTTAATAATAATAATAATATAATTTTATTATTTCAATTATTGGTTTTTATCAGAAAATTAATAATAATAAAAATAGTAACTAAATGGTCTTACTAACATTTGCACCCTCTCTATTGCTATTCGCACCCGAATATAGGACACAATCACCAAAAATAATAAGACACACGCCTTAACTAAGGCGAACATAACAACAAAATTACCCGACGATTAAATATTAAAAATGGGGTGTTACAACTCTCCCCCACTTAGAACATTTTCATCCCCGAAAATGTACCTGATGAGAAAAGTTCCGGATACGACTCCTGCATCTTGCTTTCTAGCTCCCAGGTTACACTCCAACCAGCTGCTCCACCCCAATCTACTTTCACCAAAGGAATCTCTTTACCTCTGAGTTGTTTCATCTTGCGATCCTCAATTCTGATCGGCATCGCTTCCACAGTAAGATTCTCTCTAACTTGCACCTCATCCCTCTGAATAACATGTGATGGGTCAGATACATACTTCTGAAGTTGCGATACATGAAACACATCACGTAAATTCGAAAGCTCTGGGGGCAACGCCACCCTGTACGCAACAGTACCAACTATCTGCAAAATCTGACATGGTCCAATAAACTTAGGATCCAACTTTTTTGATTTCAAGGCACGACCAACACCTGTCATGGGATTGACCCTCGGAAATATATGATCACCTTCAGCAAATTCTAATTTTTTCCTCCGATTATCATGATAACTTTTCTGTCTACTATGAGATGCTTTCATCTTTTCTCGGGTCATCTGAATTGCTTCAGTTGTTGTACAATTTCAGGTCCAAGCACCACATTTTCACCAGTTTCATACCAACATAAAGGCGCCATACACCTTCTACCATACAGAGCTTCAAACGGCGTCATTCCAATACTAGAATGATAACTATTATTGTACGTGAACTCAATCAATGGCAAATGAGTATCTCACGCACCACCTTATTCCAACACACAAGTCCTCAACAAATCTTCTAAAGTCTGAATAGTCCTTTCTGACTGATCATCCATCTGCAGATGATAAGCCGGACTTAATTTCAACTTTGAACCCAAAGCCTCTTGCAAACTTTTCCAAAATTCAGATGTAAATCTTGGATCTATATCCGACACTGTACTCGATGGAACACCATGTAGTTACATAATTATCCTGATGTAAATCTCAGCCAACTTCGTCAACGGAAAACTCATATTAATAGGGATAAAGTGTGCATATTGTGTAAGTCTATCCACAACCACCCAAATAGCATCAAATCCTCTCGCCATATTCGGCAAACTAGTAACAAAATCCATTGCAATACTATCCCACTTCCATTCTGTAATTTCCAACGGTTGCATCAATTCTGAAGGTTTCTGATGCTCCACTTTTGACTTCTAACAAACCAAACAAGCATACACAAATTGTGCAATATCTCTCTTCATACCAAACCACCAAAATAACTTCTTTAAGTCCTGATATATCTTCGTAGCTCCTAGATGAATACTCAAGCTATTACGATGAATTTCTTCTAAAATTTCTCTATTTAAATCATCATTATTCGGCACACAAATTCTGCCCCGGAACCTCAATACACCAACATTATCCACCTGGAAATCACTTTCAGGATCATTGTCTCCCGAAGGCATCAAGTCAACTAACTCCACATTAATTCTCTGATTCTCTTTAATAATGTCTAAGAAATCATTATTCACTTTTAATATTCCAAGTCTAACATTCTCATGTGTCGTCTCGCATACCATACTCAAATCTCTAAATTGTTCAATTAATTCCAATTCCTTCACCATCAACGCCGACATATGAATTGTCTTGCGACTCAAAGCATTTGCTACAACATTAGCCTTACCTGGATGATAACTCAAATTAAAATCATAATCCTTCAGAAATTCTAACCATCTTCTTTGCCTCATATATAGCTCTTTCTGATCAAACAAATACTTCAAACTTTTATGGTCACTGAACACTTCAAATCTTGACCCGTACAAATAGTGCCTCCAAATTTTCAACACAAAAACCACTGCAGCTAACTCAAGATCATGAGTAGGATAATTCCTTTCGTGCACTCTCAATTGTCGAGAAGCATAAGCTACTACCTTACCATCTTGCATTAATACGCCACATAGTCCCATCTTGGACGCATCACAATAAACAACAAAAGGTTCACCAGGACATGGTAAAATAAACACTGGTGTCGTAGTCAATTTCTTCTTTAATTCCTCAAAACTTTCCTCACAAGCTGCATCCCAAATAAACGATTGACTCTTCCTAGTCAACTGAGTCAACGGTAACGCTAAATTAGAAAATCCCTGAATAAATCTTCTATAATAACCAGCTAAACCAAGAAAACTTTGAATCCACGTTACAGTCTTCGGAGGTTCCCATTGCAACACAGTGTTCACATTAGATGGATCCGCCAATATACCATCACCAGAAATAACATGATCTAAGAAACTTACATTATCCATCCAGAATTCACACTTCAATAACTTAGCAAATAACTTGTTATCTTTCAGCACCTGCAAAGCAACCCTCAAATGTTCCTTAAGATAATTTTCACTCTTAGAATAAATAAGGATATCATCAATAAATACTACAATAAACTGATCCAAATAAGAATGGAAAATATGATTCATATACTCCATGAATACACCTGGCGCATTAGACACTCCAAACGGCATCACAGCATATTTGTAATGTCCATATCGAGTTCTAAATGCAGTCTTCTGAATATCACCTTCTTTCACTCGAATCTGATGGTAACCTGACCACAGATCAATCTTACTGAAAACACGCGCACCGACTAGTTGATCCATTAAATCATCAATCCTCGGAAGTGGATACTTATTCTTAATGGTCACCTTGTTCAACTGACAGTAATTGATGCATAGACTCATACTACCATCTTTCTTCTTCACCAATAACACTAGAGCTCCCCATGACGATAAACTTGGTCTAATAAACTTCTTATCAAGCAATTCACCAATATGAGTCTTCAACTCAGCTAACTCTGATACAAACATTTTGTACGGCGCCATAGAAATAGGCCTCGTACCAGGAATAAGATCAATAGTAAACTCAACTTCTCTCGTTGGAGGTAATTCTGTAATATCCTCAGGAACTACTTCTGGAAACTCATTCACAACTGGAAACTCCATAACCGATACTTTACTTTCAACAGATAACGACGCGAATAATGTAAACATCATCGCCTCGTCTTCCAATAAGGTCCTCAACTCTTTCGTAGATAGCGAATTAGCCAATGCTTCCTCTTCAGGAGTAAGAAACAACAACTTCTTCCTATAGCAGTCAATATAGACTCGGTTGAATTCCAACCAGTTCATACCCAGAATAACGTCCATACTACCAAGCGGTAAACAATTTAAATCCACATAGAAATCCCTATCAAAAATATTTATCAGACACTTCAGACATACTAACGATGTCATCACAGAACCAATAGACGGAGTTTCAATAGTCATTCTCTGTTCTAGAGTAGAAGGAACAATTCCTAATCTCTTCACACAATCAACAGAGATAAACGAGTGGGTTGCACCCGTATCAATAATAGCAACCAAAGGAGTATTATTAATAAGATAAGTACCTTTAACAGAATGCTCCTCATTAGTGGACTGGGCTCCTACTAATGCAAACACTTTACCGGTGGTTCCTTTGGTCTTCTTCGGTTTCTGACAAGTTGTACTGATATGAACTTGTTCACCACAATTGAAACAAGTAGGTATAGTCGCCCTACAGTCGGCTAACACATGACCTGTACTTCCACACTTGAAGCACTTCTTGACTTCATTCTGACAAGTATTAGCACGATGACCTGTGCTTCCACTTCTGAAACACTTCACAGGATTGGGATTCTCCCCTCCCTCACTTGGCTTCTTGTAAATAACAACTTTATGTTTACCTTTATCAGCTGGAGCACTATAAAGAGTACCCATAAACATCTGCTTACCCTTTTTATCATCCACTGCCTTATAGTGAGCAATACGAGCCATGTTATCATTATCATAGATTCTGCTCCTACTCACCAGCTCTGGATAACTCCTGATCTTCTGACAAGAATGCCCTATTTGATCTCAGGAATCAATTTATTCTCAAATTTCAAACACTTCGAAGTCATAACCTCCTCAGTGTTATAATGAGTACAATATTGTACCAGCTCTTCAAATTTCGCAGCATACTCAGCCACGGTCATAGTACACTGCTTCAGTTCCAAGAACTCAACCTCTTTAGCACTACGAACATCTTCCAGAAAATACTTCTCCAGAAACTCACCACGAAACACAACCCAAGTAACAGTAGTACCTGCAGCTTCCAACCGTTGGCGACTATTGTCCCACCAGACTTCACCTTCTCCCTCAAGCATGTGAGTACCAAACCTCACCTTCTGATCATTCGTGCACCCCATGGTCCTGAAGATATTCTCAATTTCCTTCAGCCATTTCTGTGCAGCCTCTAGATCCAATATACCCCCCTTCCCCTTCATATGTAGGCGGCTTGTTACTTCTAAATTGATCCAAATCACGAAACTCAACATTCCCCGCAGTTGGAGTAATATTCTCAACAGCTTCTGCCATGGCTTTCATAGCAGCAAAAAGTGAAACATCATTCCTTCCTGCCATACTATCACAACAAACACAACCACTACATGTTAGAACACAACAACAACTCATATCCAAAGGACTGACTCAACACAACATCTGGCCGGTTGGACCGACCTGCTCTGATACCAATTGTAACACCCCACTTTCCCATTATAAATAAAATAACATTTTTACATCAAAAATCAGAGTTTAAAGTGGAATGTCGCGTATTTAACAATAATAACCAACAAAATGTTTTTTCATTAGAAACAGCGGAAAACTAATCGTTTTAAAACAACCAAGGCAATAATCCAGTTTCAACAAAATATCCTCAGTATGTTTAATTCCATAAAATCAGATACATAACGGAAATAAAATAACAAAAAATTTTTCCTCATCTCGTGTTACGTATCAGAGCATCCTAAGACTCGAACACAGCAACACGACTCCATGCACTCTAAGTACCTGGATTATTTGTACTTCCAAAGTAGCACAAACGCAACAACAACAACAACAACAAAGGGGTGAGAAACAAATTCAAATATAAACGGTGCATATAACATATACAGGGTAGTTCCTCACACAAACAACAATGATCACACTATCACTCAACAATAATCCAAAACAACAAGTACAACAATAATTATGCAACAACAATCAACAATATATGCAATATGACTCAACACGACACAATGCATGTGGTACCAGGTTTTGTTTATTCAATCGAACACGGATAATCACATACACCCATCCGGCAGTGATTATCCCAACACTCTCCATAATGGAGTACGGATGATCGTATTCGCCCATCCGGCCGATCATCCCAACAATAATGAAAAATGTATGCATGTTAATGTAAAAGCATGCATCATGTATAATTCATTGTATTATACATCTACATAATCCATCCGATTAAACACAACAAAATTTCCATCAATAATCACCAATAATTACTTCACGCGATTTGCTCGATTTTACGACTAGATTAATTCACCTAATTCCTAACATTTATTCATCCTCAAGATTAAATCTCAATTAAACATATCTTAGTATTCTTTTCAATACACCAAAGAAATCGGCTACGCACGCGAAATCGGGGAGAATTTGCAAAACCGCGCGGTTTTGCACCCTACATTGGCCATACGCGTATTGGCATGCCCTGTACGCCCCACATACGCGTATTAATGCCCTCATACGCGTATTGGCCTAGTCCATACGCGTATGGGCAGAATAAGTACGTTTTTCTGGGTTTTCTGCATAATTTTAGATCTATACCTCATTCCACTCGATATCATGGTTCATTCCTGTCCTAAAATCGTTTCTACACAAGTTTTACTCTCCAATATTCATCTATCTTTCCTCTATGTTACTATATTCCGATTAATTTTCTTTCTAGATCTACAATCTACTCAGTTCATCAACAATAACAATATTCACCATATTTCATGGATTCATCAAAACAACAACAACAATATATCAACGGATCATCATCATATACACAATTTCGCACAAACATCATACAATTCACAGATTCATCATAAACATCATGAATAACAAAATACCTAAGAGGTAAGGATACCCCTAACTACCCATCATGTTAAATCACCTAAATTTAAACCGTTCTCCACCCTTACCTCGAATTAAAGTGGAAAAATCCTGCGAATTTGGATGATTTTGGTGCCCTAGATGTGTTCTTCTTCCTAGCCTCCTTTGTTCTTCTCACCAAAATTTCACAATTAATCTAACCTCCCTTTTTCTGTTTTTGACTAATTCAATATTAACCCTCTACTAACCTTTTACTAAATCATCCATTAATCCAGTTAATAATAATAATAATAATAATAATAATAATTTTATTATTTTAATTATTGGTTTTTATCAGAGAATTAATAATAATAAAAATAGTAACTAAATGGTCTTACTAACATTTGCACCCTCTCTATTGCTATTCGCACCCGAATATACTCGTCCCACTAGGACACAATCACTAAAAATAATAAGACACACGCCTTAACTAAATCCAACATAAAAACAAAATTACCCGACGATTAAATATTAAAAATGGGGTGTTACAACTCTCGCGGTGGTGGTTGGCGGTGAATCCGATTCACATACTCGTTTCTCTCGAACTCCCTCGCTCACGGTATCTCTCTCAGATTCATTTGGTCAGTTTGTGTGGTTTGGTTTTCTGTGTCGGTTTATGGTTTTTATGAGAATTCGATTTTAAGGTTTTTGACTGGGTTCTTGTTTGTGAAGATGGCGTGGCGGTGGTTGAATTTTTAGGTGATGGTTTTCAAGGATTTGTCGCGATTTTACGATTTGAAGATTTGTTTAGGTAGTTGATAACACTAAATTTCACCGTATTTCTGACTCCGATTTCGCATGCATTCTTAGCTTTTATTGTTATTTTGTTATGTTATTACTTTGTTTTTCTTTATTTTCAGGTTTTCTATGTAATCGGGGCCTTAATCGAGAAAAGGAGCGAAAAAGGAGTGGAAACGGACGAAAACCAAGAAATTCAGCTTTTTACACTTACGGCATCCACCATGGCGGGCGCCATGGGGTCTGCCATGACGTGGCCACGTCTCAAGACCACTCCACAACTGCCAAGACCCACGATCCCCACTCTCTCATTCCCTATTAGTCTCATGGCGGGCGCCACAAGGCCAAAACTTTTCCCTCCACTTTTTAGTGGAGGGGGCATCCTGGTCTTTTCTTGCTATTTGTTTTCCTATAAATAGGGCCTTAGATTTTCGTTTTCAATCATCCAAACTTAGAATCTCTTAGGCATATATCAGTTTTAAAGCAGTTATCATTCCACATCGGGGTGTTACTGCAATCGAGTGATCGAGTCTGTATACGTCTGTGTGATCGAGTTTTGGAGCACTCTGGGAGGAAGTTAATCCTACCGCCATTTTAATTCCAGTTTGTATTTTATTTTTCCGCATTGTTTTACTTTTATTTATTTTCCGCATTGCTTTACTTTCGTTTATTTTCCCGCACTCGCTTTACTTTATTTATTTCTCGCACTCGCACTACTTTCGTTTATTTTCTGCACTCGCTTTAAATACCTTGATTTCCCGCACTCGCACTACTTTTATTTACTTTCCGCACTCGCACTACTTACTTTTATGAAAAATTATAAAAAGAACTTTTACTTTACTATGTCTAACTAAATCTATAAAGGTTAGAATGTAAGGATCGTAATTGAACCAGTAATCCGTACAATTGTTCGTGGAAACACTTAAGGGCTATTTTATCTTTCAATTTAAGTTCAATTGATTTTAATTATTTCAAAAACAGCCAAAAGCGCTTTGTCTAGTTCATTAGGAGTTTTTAGATTAAAAAGAAAAGGGATTTTAAAACGATTTTCGGACGCGTTAAGAAGTTTAGAGTCTGGTTCGTGAGAACCTCTTTTTGCTAAGAAATCCAGGTTAAAGTACTTTTCAACTTAGTCAAGATACTATATTTCTTAAAAATAGATTTACTACTCTAACACAGTACGCACCTTTTTATCCGTGACAATGGGAGGGGTTGATTAGGGAGTACAACTCGGTTCTGAATACGCGAAAGCGACAGTTCCTGTTAAATTATTTCTTTTCAAAGTAGAAAACATTGCCCATAAGTAGTTCTATTAACAAGTATCGGAATATCTATTGATTACGTGAATTACATTCGAGCCTGTCTTTATTAATTGTTTAAAATTACCGTTTTATTTACCATTGCGTACTCCTTAAAACCCTTATACTCAGTTGCCTTAGATACACACCATAACAACAGGTACGATAGATTGACACTTGGTCTCTGTGGATTCGATAATCTTTTATATTACTCTGACGTGTTCGTACACTTGCGAAAAACACGCATCAAGTTTTTGGCGCCGTTGTCGGGGACCAATTTCGTCAAATTTCATACCCTGTAGTTATACCGTTTAGACTAAGGTTGTTACCCACCGGTCAATGCGAAAGACTCGCAGTGCCGGAATTTTAGTAGACCCTCTAGCTGAACCTGAACGTTACGCTCGCGTACATTTGTTTTTCCATAGGAATAGGAGAGATATGGCCGAAGATCAAAACCGAAGACCTCTTAAGGACTTCGCCTAACCATCAAATGAGGAACCTAGTTCTAGTATAGTAAACCCCGCTATCCCAGCCAATAATTTTGAACTTAAACCATCCCTGCTGCAATTAGTGCAACAGAGACAATTCGCAGGTCTTGCTACTGAGAACCCAAACCAACATTTAAAAAACTTTCTTCAGTTAGCAGACACCTTTAAAACCAATGGAGCTCCTCCTGAGGCGATACGCTTAAGATTATTTCCCTTTTCCCTCAGAGATAAAGCTCTATCATGGTTAGATTCCCTTCCATCCAATTCCATAACAACTTGGGAAGACCTTAGAAAAGTATTCCTTGCTAGATATTTTCCCCCAAGTAAGACCGTTTTTCTTCGAAACCTAATAACCAGATTTACCCAACACTAAGGAGAGTCGTTGTTCGAAGCCTGAGAGAGATATAAAGAGCTATTAAGAGCATGCCCACATCATGGCTTAGAGAATTGGATAATTATTCAAACCTTCTATAATGGACTTCATTATAACACTAAGATGACCATCGACGTTGCCGTTGGTGGCGCACTGATGAACAATACTTACCCTGAAGCTAGTGCCCTTATCGAGGATATGGCCCAAAACCATCAATCATGGGGAGTAGAACGAGCGACAGTGGAAAAGAAGGAAGCCCAAGGAGGAATACATGAGCTAAGCTCTATGGACATGATGCAAGCTAAAATGGACGCGTTGGCCCTTAGAGTCGAACATATGTGCACAACCCCGAATACTGTAGCCGCAGTTTCGCCGAATTGTGAGATATGTGGGACGCAAGGACACCAATCCGCCGAATGCAATCTGTTAAATAAGACCAATCCTAAGCAAGTGAACTACACCCAAGGGAACCCATTTTGAAACACATATAACCTTGGATGGAGGAATCACCCAAACTTCTCCTACAAAAATAATAACCCTATCCAAAATACCGCACCTCCGAGACAACAAGGTTACCAAGCCCCAAGAACAAATCAACCTATGCAACCTGTACCACTAAGTTCGAGCCTTGAGAAAATTGTGGAAAATTTTATCACCGCTCAAACACAACAAAACAAAGAGTTCATGAACCAAAACGTCCATGTTAACGAACTAATTACCCAGTTATGAACCAAGGTTGACCTGATTTTTACTCATAATAAGATGCTTGAAACCCAGATCTCTCAGGTAGCTTTAAACCAAGCCCCTCAGACTACACCTGGAGGACAGTTCCCTGGACAACCTCAACAAAACCCAAAAGGGAAAGTAAATGTCATTACTCTACGAAGTGGAACCGCTTATAAGGAACCTTATAACCCTAGATTAAGTGAGCCCGAAACTTCTGAGAGAAATGAGGAGAAGGAACCAGAGGAATCTGAAAACTTGGAAAGTCAAGAAAAAGGAGAAGAACCTAAAAAGAAAACCTATGTGCCACCACCGCCATACAAACCACCTATACCATACCCTCAAATATTAAAGAAAACCCAAATCGATAATCAGTATCAAAAATTCTTTAAGGTTATAGAAAAACTTCACGTAGAAATCTCCTTTACAGAAGCCATCACCCAAATACCTTCTTACGCTAAGTTTCTCAAAGACATACTTACAAATAAATGTAGACTTGAAGATCCGAAACCCATGGAATGTAATTCTATTTCCGAAAATAGGTTAGCAAAGAAAGATAAAGATCCCGGAAATTTTTCCATTCCTTGTGTTTTGGGGTATCATGTCATCGAAAAAGCTTTTCTAGACTTAAGAGCTAGTGTGAGCTTAATGCCTTTAGCAGTTTGTGAGAGATTAAACTTAGGAGAATTACAACCTACTAAGATGTCACTTCAATTAGCCGATAGATCCGTTAAATACCTTATAAGCATACTTGAATACGTCCCTGTTAGGATAGGTCAACTGTTTATACCTATTGATTTTGTTGTCATGGACATTAAAGAAGATGACGACATACCAATCCTCCTAGGTAGACCGTTCTTATCGACTGCTGGAGCCGTAATAGATGTTAAAAAAGGGAAACTAACCTTTGAGGTAGGTGACGAGAAGATAGAATTTGTACTTTCAAAATTTCTTATGGCACCTGTAATAGGAGATGCTTGTTATGCCTTAGATATCATTGATGAATGCATTAGGGAATTAGAACAAGAATAAGAAACTGAATATATAAAATTGCCATCAACCCTTATTTTGGAAGATGACAATTATAAAAAACCTTATATTGATGATAACCTTCACGAATGTTTATCTCTTACCCCAGATCATATGCCTTGCCCTATGAAACCAACCGTAAAACTTAAAGAACTGCCTAAGAACCTGAGATATGAATTTCTTGATGAAGAAATGAACCGTCCAGTTATAGTCAATGCTACCTTAGACCAAGAAGAAACAAACCAATTATTAGATGTTTTACGAAGGTACCCTTCAGCCTTAGTATATAATATCTCAGATCTAAAAGGAATAAGCCCATCTGTATGCATGCATCGGATTTTGCTTGAAGAAGATTCAAAATCCTCCAGAGAACACCAACGAAGAATAAATCCTATGATGAGTAATGTAGTTAAGACTGAAGTTTTTAAGTTACTAGAGGCAGGTATAATATATCAGATCCCGGACAGTAAATGGGTGAGTCTTGTGCATGTAGTACCTAAAAAGGGAGGCATCACAGTCGTGCAAAACGAGAAGGGCGAACCTTTAGCAAAAAGAACCGATGGAGGTTGGCGTATGTGCATAGATTATAGAAAATTAAATAAAGCAACTAGGAAGGACCATTTGCCATTACCATTCATAGACCAAATGTTGGAGCGCCTAGCTAGACACTCTTACTTTTGTTACCTAGATGGATATTCAGGATTCTTACAAATACCTATTCACCCCGAAGATCAAGAAAAAACTACCTTTACATGCCCAGTTGGAACTTTTGCCTACAGAAGAATGCCTTTTGGACTCTGTAATGCTCCTGCCACTTTCCAACGCTGCATGATGTCTATCTTTGCAGACTATTTAGATGGAATCATGGAAGTATTTATGGACGATTTCTCAGTTTGTGGATCTGATTTCAAAAATTGTCTTATCAACCTTGAGAAAATCCTGGAAAGATGTGTGGAGGTAAACCTTGTGCTAAATTGGGAAAAATGTCATTTCATGGTCACCGAAGGGATTGTTTTAGGACATATAGTTTCCGAAAAAGGTATAGAGGTAGACAAAGCTAAAATAGAAGTCATAGAGAATCTAAAACCGCCGAAGACTATCAGGGAGATAAGAAGTTTTCATGGACATGCCGGATTTTACCGACGTTTTATCAAGGACTTCTCTAGAATAACAAAGCCCTTAACTGGTCTTTTAATGAAAGATGTTGAATTCATCTTCGATGAAAAATGTACTAAAGCATTTAATCTTCTGAAGCAAGCTCTGATTTCAGCACCTATAATGAAACCCCCTGATTGGTCAGAATCGTTTGAGATAATGTGTGACGCCAGTGACTATGTTGTAGGAGCCGTTATAGGTCAGAGAAAAGATAAAAAGTTACACGTAATTTATTATGCCAGTAGAACCCTAGACGCTGCACAGCTCAACTACGCAACAACCGAAAAAGAGCTCCTAGTTGTAGTTTTCGCCATAGACAAATTTAGATCTTATCTAGTAGGAGCCAAAATTATAGTTTACACTAACCATGCTGCCATTCGTTACTTACTAAGTAAAAAGGATTCCAAACCTAGGTTACTTCGATGGATTCTATTACTGCAAGAGTTTGATTTAGATATCTGTGATAAGAAAGGCACAAATAATGTAGTGGCTGATCACCTTTCTAGGCTAGAATACCTGAAACCTGACTCAGTACCCATAAATGACGATTTTGCCTATGATAGACTGATAGCCCAACTAGAAACTATTGAAGATGATAACCCAGGCCCACATGAGCATTCTCATAAATCCTTAGCTATAAGTAATGCACCTTGGTATGCAGACTTTGTTAATTACCTAGCCGCTGACATCATACCCCCTGATCTAAACTACCACCGGAAGAAGAAGTTCTACAGTGATGTGAGAAACTTCTATTGGGACGAACCATTTCTTTTCAAGAGAGGTAAAGATGGCATTTTCCGTCGTTGTGTTCCAGAAGAAGAGGTACATAATATAATTGAGCATTGTCACTCTGCACCTTATGGTGGACATGCAAGCACATCTAAGACCTACGCCAAGATTCTTCAAGTTGGCCTATTCTGGCCTACTATGTGGCGTGATGTCCATGCTTTCATTGTCAAGTGTGACAGATGCCAACGCATAGGAAATATTTCAAGACGTAATGAAATGCCTCTAAGAAATATCCAAGAAGTAGAACTCTTCGACGTATGGGGTATAGACTTTATGGGACCGTTCCCACCATCTTTAGGAAATCAATACATCTTAGTAGCTGTTGACAACGTGTCTAAATGGATTGAAGCTATCGCCGCACCCACGAACGACACCAGAGTAGTCATCAAATTATTCAAAAACTATATATTTCCCAGGTTTGGAACCCCCTGTTTAGTCATAAGTGATGGAGGATCACACTTCATATCGAGAATATTTGATAAACTTTTAAGCAAGTATGGAGTTAAGCATAGAGTAGCAACACCATACCACCCACAGACCAATGGACAAGTGGAAGTATCTAATAGGGAGATCAAACAAATTCTTGAGAAGACTGTCTTTATATCTAGAAAAGATTGGTCGCAGAAACTTCAAGAGGCATTATGGGCCTATAGAACCGCTTTCAAAACCCCTATAGGAACAACCCCTTATCAACTGGTCTATGGAAAATCATGTCACTTACCTTTTGAATTGGAGCATAAGGCCTATTGGGCCATCAAAACTTTGAATTTGGACTACTTGACTGCTGGTGAAAAGCGTATCCTTGATATCCACAAATTAGAAGAGCTCAGACAATCTGCCTACGAAAATGCCATCATATACAAAGAAAGAACAAAAGCTTGGCATGACAAAAGAATCATAAGAAAAGACTTCAAAATAGGCGATCATGTTATCCTGTTTGATTCTAGGTTATGACTTTTTCCAGGGAAGCTTCGTTCGAGATGGACTGGCCCTTTCGAAGTATCTAAGATTCTAAGATCTGGTGCTATTGAAATCAAGAACCAAACATGTAAACCGTTCATTGTCAATGGACAAAGGTTGAAGCCCTACGTAGGAGGCGACATCCCAACAACATACACCTGCCATACTCTGAGTGATCCACCATATCCTTCGAATGATGTATAAAATCCGGTCATCGAGCTAATAACGTTAAACAAGCGCTGTATGGGAGGCAACCCATGGTTTTCTTATTTACGTACTTTTTATTTATTCTTACTTTATTTTAATTTGTTTAATTTATTATTATGTTAGGACTAACGATTGAATGTTTTATGTGATTTCAGGACTTGTTTGCTAACCTTGTGCAGAATGCAGAACCCCGATGACATGCACGTGGCCTTTAGAGATGACGCACAGAGAGAGCGTTACTATGTCCACATGAGACGCCCTATGGCTCCTACCAGGTACCCTGACCAAGACTGCATGGATGCCTTGGGGATAGAGCCAAGCGTCAGATTCTTATGCCACCAACTCCAGTGGGATCAGTTTGACGATATGAACAACACTTACAGGAACTTGACTCTAGAGTTCCTCAGCTCGTTTCATTATGATCCTTAGGCTGGACCCGATGGATATGCTGTTTTCAGGTTGTTCGGGATTGACTACTCCTTCTCTCACAAAGAGTTTGGTGATTTACTAGGTTTTCAAACTACCCCTGATGCTATTCCAGAGACACCGATGGGGTATTTTATGAGCAGAGAAGTGGAAAAGTTTTGGTCTAATATATCAGGTGGAGGGAGCCAAGATCCTTCCACTCAATTTTCTCATGTAATCCACAACCCTACGTTAAGGTACTTCCAGATGATTCTAGCACACTCTTTCCTCGGTTTGCCAGATACAGAGACTCTGCTGAGTGAAGAGGAGATTTTCCTACTGTTTTGTGCGACTCAGTCACGCCCAGTTGCTTGTGATAACTTTCTGTTGAAGGGCCTTACCAGTGTCGCCAGATCATCTGTAGGCATTATACATGTCGGTGGGATTGTTACACAGATAGCTACTGCATTGGGTTTGTCTCACAAATTATTGCACCTTAGGACCTTCTGCTGCTACACCACCCTGGATGTTGACTTTTGTCTTGACAGAGGACTGATGAGGAGGGCCTCTTTTGAGCCTAACACGTTTAGATTACTGATCGACGGCGAAGTGATACATTACTTTACATTACCAGACCCGCTGATGACCAGTGTCCATGATCCTGCTAATTGGAGTTATGCTTTAGAGGGTTATGGAGAGACTGTCGAAGAGCCGAAATCACATCCCGCCACTGAGTACACTCCTACACCTCTTTCTCCCCGAATCATTGTTATATCTAACAATATGTCGTTGCAGCCGCCTGATCTACAAACTCAAATTTATGAGCTCCGCAAGGAGACTGCCCTGCTCAAGTAGGAAGTAGCGGACTTGGAATTACAGATCCAGGTATCTGATCTCACTCATGCCTCAGAGGCCGATGCTCTATATCAGGAGATTGAAGAGCTTCGGAGGGAGATAGCTGAGATTCGTGGATCAAACCAGGAAGAGAAGCCTACCACATGATTCGTTTTACACTGGCGCTATTACCCTAGTATTTAATTTCTTTTTCATGCTTTATTTTATTTCTCGCATCTCCAGACATATTTTATATTATTACATCTATTACATTTTCTTTTCATGTACTTTGATTTTATCTTATATATTATTTCATACACTAATCTCATTTTTTCTCCTTTCTTTTGTTTTATTTTATTTTATTTTTGTCGAGTAAAGAAGAAGAAAAATATAAAGACAAAAATATTTTCATTTTTTGTCTTCATAAAAAAAAATGCAAGCTTCATGCCTTAGAAGAGAGGAGAAAACTCTATCCAGACCCCCCGAAGACCGAAGGTGCAAGAGGGCCCAAAAGAGGAATTGAAAATCCAAGGCGCGGCAGGAATTGGCCTTATGGCGGGCGCCATAGACCCTATGGCGGGTGCCACACCGTCCCACAACAAATACAGGGTTGATTCCCCATTTCCACCATTTTCACACCTTCAAACCTCAAAAACCTATTTTTCGAACTTCCAAAAACCCCATTGAACCTCATCAAAGCTCCCTCATTTCCAAAACATTCACCATCTATAAAACCTATCCAAAATCCATTTTCATTTTCATCCACCACAAACCATAAAAATCAAACCTTTATCATTTCTCTCATAAACCATTTTTTTTTACCACTTTTCACTTCTCAAGGAGCAACAACAATGGAGTTCAATGGATATCTTTTTCGCGATGGAAGACCGGGTGATAGGCAAAGGAAAATTATTCAAAGGCTTCAGAGTCGAGAAATTCTCTCGACTAGGTACGTCGATGATAATTGTCTTTATGCTTTGAGTCTGTATCATAGTGTTTTTCATTTATTAGATTTTTTAGGCTTGCATAATATTTTTGTTAACCAGGAACCTACCTATGAGAGGATGACAGTTGAGTTTTTAAGTTCATTGATATACACTGTCAGTCCTAACACTGTTAGCACAGTCGGTATTGTTAATTTTAGACTGTTTGGAATTGAATACTAATACAGTACCGACGAACTAACAGGCTTGTTAGGAATCCCTCATAGGGAAGGTGCGATATGTGAGGCACCTTTGGATGCGAAATGGTCGGCCGAGGTATTTTCCTTCTGGCAGAGGCTGTCAAGTACTTCAATAAATTCTTTTGAAGGAATACTTGCGTCGACCATCCATAACTCGGCCATAACAGTTTTCAGATATCTTTTGGCATGTACTATTTTTGGCCGGGAGAGTCCAAATAAGGTAAACGCTAGAGAACTCCTATTTTTGCAAGGATGCCTCACTAGTACCCATATCAATCCGGTCCCGTTTATGCCTGCACATATGGCTTTAACTACTAATAAAACATGACCGATTGTTTTTGGAGGACTTGTTACGTCTATTGCTTGGGCTCTTGACCTGAACAATGAGATAGCTACACTTGAACTACTACCTCCTCGCACAATTAATTTAAAATTTCTAAAAGACATGAAATTGTGCCGAATAAGGAGAGAAAGTGGTTATGAGTTGATGGTTCATGGGGTAGTTATCCCATCTGTTGCTTTACCTTGCAGTAGACGTACTGATGTACGTAATGAAAGGAACTGGACCTATGATCTGAATGCTCCACCTGTTTTGGGTCTACTTCCTCCTAATATTCCTGATGGGGAGGCACATGACACTGATGAAGAATATGATCGGAGAGAGCAGTCTCCCGTACCTCACATGTCCCCCCATCGTCCTTCACAGTCATACACCGCACCATCTTCCTCTAACCCTGTTACAGGTGCTGCTCCTAGATTCTATGTCACTGAGGAGATGTGGCGTGATATGACGGCTAGAGAGGAAAAGCGAGACAGCCTACTCTCTACTATTTCACAACAACTGACGGACAACATGAGCTTCATGCAACAATCCCGTTCGGTATCGGATCGTGCCTACAGTAACGTTTGTCGTGCCTTGAACGATATCACATCAGAGCAGGCCCGTCAGCGAGAAGTCAACTGCCGGCACTACCAGCTTATGGAGGCCACTCAGGGTTCCATCCTAGGTAACCTTCGAGAGGTCCAGGGTGCCCAGGCTGCCTTATCGGCACGACTAGACCGGAGGGACCAGCAGCGCAGTAGATCCCGTCGTTCCAGACCATCACAGCAGAACGGCGAGGGCACCAGTGCTCCTCCGCAGTAGTTTTCCAGGTTACTTTCCTTATCTTATTTCGAAACATTGGGGACAATGTTCGGTTTAAGTGTGGGAGGGGATTTTATTGCTTTCTGTCATTTCCCTTTCTACTTATTTATTTGCTTTCTGTTATTTCCCTTTCCAGTAAGTTATCTAGTTTAACTTTTCTTAGATAATGCATGAGTCTGACGAGTCACCAGTATAGTGTATTTTTAGTACATCCTCATTTTTCCCATTTCTTTAGCCTTACCAAAAAAAAAATTTAAAAAAAAAACAATGTTGTTTCACATGTTTTTTGGGCTTTGAGACAGGTTTAGATTAGGATGTGGTGACTTAGGTCAACTTTTTGAAACATCAGTACCATTGTAGCACCATAGACCTCTTGAATATATGAATCACTCCTAAACCCCACACCATGGCCTTTATTATCATTCAAAAAATTGTCCCAAGTAGTTTATTCTAGCAGTCAGCTCCGGCCTAAGCATGCTCTACGTAAGGGGTCGATGAACATAAGTGAATGATCCAGTGCTAATAAAAAAAAGGCAAACTCTGGGATAGGTGACCCTCACAAAGTCATTTAAACGGAAAAAATAGAAGAAAAAAATTTTTTGTCACAAAAAGAAAAAAAAATTGAGTCACCTATTGTTAGTTGGTTCAGAGATATCTGGCACTGAACTTGGTAGGGCGGATTACGATCCGATCCCCTGCAACTACATTTAGGCGAAATAAAAACATGTTTACACATGCTTATGTGCCAGAAACCTTATGTTATGGATCAGAATCACTAACCGGTCACTCTACTATGAAACATGTACGGATAACAAGCTTAATGTGATTAATCCTGAATGAAAAGGACCCAAAAAGATGAGAAGATAGGCCTAGGTATTGTGGGATGACATGGGGTGGTTAATATAGGATTGAAGTTTGTGTCTGTGTTATTATGATACCCTTGGTTCACTTAGTTAGTACCTGTCACTGCATCCTGACTTGAACTTAGAAGCCCTTTAGCCCAAATCACGTGTTGACACCAGTTTTCTTCATTTTTGAGCTTTAATGTTTGCTTGAGGACAAGCAAAGGTCTAAGTGTGGGAGGATTTGATAACACTAAATTTCACCGTATTTCTAACTCCGATTTCGCATGCATTCTTAGCTTTTATTGTTATTTTGTTATGTTATTACTTTGTTTTTCTTTATTTTCAGGTTTTCTATGTACTCGGGGCCTTAATCGAGAAAAGGAGCGAAAAAGGAGTGGAAACGGACGAAAACCAAGAAATCCAGCTTTTTACACTTACGGCATCCACCATGGCGGGCGCCATGGGGTCTGCCATGACGTGGCCACGTCTCAAGACCACTCCATAACTGCCAAGACCCACGATCCACACTCTCTCATTCCCTATTAGTCTCATGGCGGGCGCCATGTGCCTGTGGCGGGCGCCACAAGGCCAAAACCTTTCCCTCCACTTTTTAGTGGAGGGGGCATCCTGGTCTTTTCTTGCTATTTGTTTTTCTATAAATAAGGCCTTAGATTTTCGTTTTCAATCATCCAAACTTAGAATCTCTTAGGCATATATCAGTTTTAAAGCAGTTATCATTCCACATCGGGGTGTTACTGCAATCGAGTGATCGAGTCTGTATACGTCTGTGTGATCGAGTTTTGGAGCACTCTGGGAGGAAGTTAATCATGCCGCCATTTTAATTCCAGTTCGTATTTTATTTTTCCGCATTGCTTTACTTTTATTTATTTTCCGCATTGCTTTACTTTCGTTTATTTTCCCGCACTCGCTTTACTTTATTTATTTCTCGCACTCGCACTACTTTCGTTTATTTTCCGCACTCGCTTTAAATACCTTTATTACCCGCACTCGCACTACTTTTATTTACTTTCCAAACTCGCACTACTTATATTTACTTTCCGCACTCGCACTACTTACTTTTATGAAAAATTATAAAAATAACTTTTACTTTACCATGTCTAACTAAATCTATAAAGGTTAGAATGTAAGGATCGTAATTGAACCAGTAATCCGTACAATTGTTCGTGGAAACACTTAAGGGCTATTTTATCTTTCAATTTAAGTTCAATTGTTTTTAACTATTTCAAAAACAGCCAAAAGCGCTTTGTCTAGTTCATTAGGAGTTTTTAGATTAAAAAGAAAAGGGATTTTAAAACGATTTTCGGACGCGTTAAGAAGTTTAGAGTCTGGTTCGTGAGAACCTTTTTTTGCTAAGAAATTCAGGTTAAAGTACTTTTCAACTTAGTCAAGATACTATATTTCTTAAAAATAGGTTTACTACTCTAATGCAGTACGCACCTTTTTATCCGTGACAATAGGAGGGGTTGATTAGGGAGTACAACTCGGTTCTGAATACGCGAAAGCGACAGTTCCTGTTAAATTAGTTTTTTTCAAAGTAGAAAACATTACCCATAAGTAGTTCTATTAACAAGTACCGGAATATCTATTGATTACGTGAATTACATTTGAGCTTGTCTTTATTAATTGTTTAAAATTACCATTTTATTTACCATTGCGCACTCCTTAAAACCCTTATACTCAGTTGCCTTAGATACACACCATAACAACAGGTACGATAGATTGACACTTGGTCTCTGTGGATTCGACAATCTTTTATATTACTCTGACGTGTTCGTACACTTGCGAAAAACACGCATCAGTAGTTTGAGTAGAAGGTTATTCTGGATATGTTTGATGATTTTTGAAGGGTGAAGGTAATGTTAATGGAAGAGCAAAGGTCTAGAGGTTCTGTTTAATGGTGGTTGTTTTCTGGATATTTGAAACTTCTGTTAAAAAATTTTTTGTAGGGTTTTAGTGGTAGTCCAAACTTTATTTTGCAGAGTGAAGAAGAAGGTCCTATAAATAGGAGGATGAGGGGTATTTGAGGATTTTGGTTGAGAGGAATATTCTGTATTTTGCAAGCTGGCAGAATTGGTTGCTCATTTCATGTGAGGTGTTAAAGCTACAAATTGGTGGAATGCGTTTTGTGAAAATCGTTGGATGTGATTGTGTGAGGAGTCTGCAGAATATTTGTTTCCGTTAGCATGGTATGTGTGAGTGCGTGTTGAGATTAATGGAGTGGGATTGTGCGTGTAGCTGCCTGTTAGAGTGGGGCCAACTGGGTGTATTTTGTGAAAGAATTCACTAGTCATGTGCAGGTTATTGGATTTTGCTGGCAAATTGTGTAAAGTGTGAAACTTTGTATTCTCAAATGGGGAAGGTGGGGTCAACGTTTATATATTGGATTAATGAGTGTACAAACAAAAAATGTTGATATATATATATATTTTGCTGAGTATGTATTGACGCGTGAGTATTTATCACAATATTTTAATAATAAAAAGGTTTATTAAAATTAAAAAGTTAAAATAGATAATAATAATAATAATAATAATAATAATAACAAAAATAACAATGAAAATAATAATAGTAATAAAATGAAATTGTAGACAATAAAAGTAACAAAGAGAAATTATAAATTGAGATTTTGTGGGGGGAAAAAAAATACATATATATATATATATATATATATATATATATATATATATATATATATATATATATATATATATATATATATATATATATATATATATATATATATATATATATATATATATATATATATATATATATATATATATATATATATATATATAAATATATATATATATATATATATATATATATATATATATATATATATATATATATATATATATATATATATATATATATATATATATATATATATATATATATATATATATATATATAATATAAATTATATATATATATATATATATAATATATTAAAATAAAATACTAAAAATATATATATATATATATATGAAAAAGTGATCCAAAAAAACACGATCCGGAAGACTTAAAGAATGAGTTCCGGTACGTTAATTTTCATACCGGAAGACTTTGGGAAAGTCTTCCGGTTTTGTTATTTTTGTTCACCGGAAGACTTAATAAAAGTGTTCCGTACTCGTACCAGAACACTTTTATTAAGTCTTCCGGTAGCCCTGTGTATGTGTACCGGAACACTTCATGTAAGAGTTCTGGTTTGTTCCAAATACACTACCGGAAGACTTACGTGAAGTGTTCCGATTTGTTTTTTTTTTTTTTTTAATTTTCTTTATAATTCCTTAATATACAATTAAGGATGGAAAAATTATTTGACATTAACAACGTAATAAATATTTATTACAAATTAAAATATTTGACATTAACAACTAAATATACAATAAAGGAAAATTTATTTGACATTAACAACATAACAAATATTTATTACAAATTAAAATTTATAGCATTTAAATGATGATTTATTGAATATGTGTTTTTGATGTAAATACTAAAATATGAATATTATATATTAATTATTCAAATACAATAAAAATAAATATTATATATTAATTATTTAAAAGAAAATTATAAAAAAATCAGTTTTATAAATATTAAACATTGAATAAAAGTATAAAATAAATAAAAATATTATGAGAAACAAAGTTATTTAATGTCATTTATACAATTGAATTATTATTATAAGATAAATAAAATTTATTACTCTTTATAATATATTTTTTTTAATATCATTCATTACTTAGAACTTAATTACATTTAATTTTTTTCTCCCTAACAAATAACTAAAAATATATTATTTATAAAAGAAAAATTATTTTAATTTAAAATGATGGTTAATGTACGTTTAAACTTTAAATTACTATTTAATTCAATGAACCTTTACAAGATATTAAAATTTTTAAACGAAAAAAAATAATTCAAAATTATTTTTAACATATGATAAAATATTTTTTAAATAAAATAATCATATTATTCTATTTTAAAACAATAATATATATATATATATATATATATATATATATATATATATATATATATATATATATATATATGAATTTTTTTTTAATATAACTTACTTTATAAAATAAAATTCCAAAATAACATATATTTGAAAAAAATTACCAAACTAACATAGTTTGGTAACATGTTCGTCAAATGGTTTGTTGAACATGTGAGATTCTTCACTAATTCTCCAAATGGAATGGCGAATGCATGCAACATTACAACCAATTCGCCAAACCATTTGGCGAATGCATGCAACACTACAACCAATTCGCCAATTGGAATGTTGTGCATGTGTTATGTGCGTGTCTTTCATATTTTTTTGTTATATATACATATATATATATATATATATATATATATATATATATATATATATATATATATATATATATATATGTGTGTGTGTGTATAAGTATATGTATATATATGTATAAGTATGTATATATATGTATAAGTATATATATATATATATATATATATATATATATATATATATATATATATATTACTTATATATATATATATATATATATATACTTATATATATATATATATATATATATATATATATATATATATATATATATATATATATACTTATATATATATATATATATATATATATATGTATAAGTGTATATATATATATATATATATATATATGTATAAGTGTATATATATATATATATATTATATATATATATATATATATATATATATATATATATAAGTATGTATATAAATATATATATATATATATATATATATATATATATATATATATATATATTTATATACATACTTATATATATATATATATATATATATATATATATATATATATTTATATATAAGTATATTAAAGAAAATTATATTTAAAGAAAATTAAAGAATATGAGAAAGAGAAATATATATTAAAAGAAAAATTATTATTAATAATTCAAGAACGACATTACAAAAACTAATTTCCCGCCCGATCTAACTGCCCCCCAGTACCACATCCACGGGGATGACCCCGTCTTCTAACCCTACCACCAGGTTGTCGAGGTTCCGCTTGTATTTGTGTGTTTGGTGGAGGCGGTTGTTGTTGAGTCCATGATTTAGCTTGTCCCCAATTACGTGGAAGGTTGCTGCCAAAGGCGCTGCCGTAACTGAGTTGTGTGCCCATGTTTTCAAAGCTGGGTCGGATAGGTTGGGCTGGGTTGGATTGGGTTGGGTGAGGACGATAGGCTTGACCAAACGAGGATATTGCCTCGTTTTGAGAACGAAACAAAGGTGGGGGGCTATAGGTTGGTGTGGACATGAAGGGGTTGTCGGGGGTATAGTGGTGTTGGTAAGGCTCTTGATGTTGTGATTGGGTTTGTGGCATGAAGGGGTTATGTGTTTGGATGAATGGCCTATGGGTGTTTGAAGTCGATGGCTGGAATTGGCTGGGGTAGTCATGTTGTGGAGTTGGTGGTTGGGCGTATGCTGCGGCCTGGGAGCGGGGGTCAATCAAGTATGGGTTATCAGACACCCATTGTTGCATAGTAACTGACCTAAACCAAACTAAATATTCTCTAGTTGGTTTGACATTTTGCAGCACTTGGTCAGTTAGGACATGTTGGCGTCGATCCCTCCATTGTTGACGTAACTCCCTTGCAAAGTCTCTCCAATCTTCCATGTTCCACATGTCACTGACTCTTTTCAAATGCCAATTTCCCAAACATGTCGGAGGGCCCGGAATATCCTGTTGCATTCCGAACTGCATTTTCACCCGATCTGTTTGGTGCATTTCAATTGTAGTGAAGCGGATGATTGGAGTTTTTGCCGTCCAAATTTCAGCATCTTCCGGGTTAGGCTCATGGTCTAGGGCTAAATATGGGCGCCAGATGAACTACGGAAAAAAAAATTCGTTTAGTATAAAATTATTTTAGTTAATAAAATGCAATAAAACGGAAAAATATTGTTTATATATGACAATACCTGATCGATCCCCACGTGGTCTAACAATTGGCGATATAGAACTATAGAACTTCTTGGGTTTCTACTATAATCCATCCCAAGATCGGACCAGCTAAGCACAACAAATTTAAACACATTTAGATACAATAACAATTTAAATATTTAAAATTTAATATGTTTGGAAATAAAAATTAAAAGTGGACTCACTGGTTTGCGTAGGGGAACGGGCATGGATTCATGTTGCGTGGGGAAAGCATCGGCAGTCTGGAATACCCCCAAGCTTGTAACAAAAATGCACACCCATAAAAGGTACAAGTATCCTTTGCGGCATTTTTACAAAGGCTACTGTACAAGTGTGCCAAAACAGCTGAACCCCAACTGTATGTATTTACATTGTTGATGTTTCGCAACAATGGTAAATACATCATATTTATTGTGTTCCCGGTACCGTCGGGAAATAAAAAATGACCAAATAAAAGCATAATATAACACCGAGTTTTTTGCATTATTTCTAACTCGGTTGAATCTTCGGTTAAAATAAAACTAGAATAGTGCTCTCTAAGGAGTCCTAGATTTATACCTGAACCCCGGCTACGAGTATTTGATGGCTGCTCCTCGTCAATTAGAGGGGCACCCAGCAAATCCGCAACTATAGAAACATCCTGGTTCACCTTACCAAAGACGGCTTTGCCGGATACACGTAACCCCAAAAGCATGTATACGTCTTCCAAGGTGACAGTGCATTCACCGAAGGGCAGGTGAAAGGTGTGTGTCTCTGGCCTCCACCTCTCTTGGAGTGCCAAGATGAATTTTGAGTCTATTGAGTTGTTGTGAACCTTAATAACTTCCCCAAACCCGCACAACCGTAGACACGGTTCAATGATCGGATCAAACTCAATGTAGTCGTGCACCCGACAGCGAAATCTTCTTACATTCTGTAAAAATATTCATCGAAATAAGTACGCAATAATATATATATTTATGTGTAAAAATAAAAAGAAATAAATATATATATATATATATATATATATATGTATATATGTATATATATATATATATATATATATATATATATATATATATATATATATATATATATATATTATATATATATATATATATATATATATATATATATATATTTACATATATATTTATATATATATATATTTATATATATATATATATATATATATATATATATATATATATATATATATTTGAGAATATATAAATATATATATATATATATATATATATATATGTAAATATATATAAAATATATATATATATATATATATATATATATATATATATATATATATATATATATATATATATATATATATATATATATATATATATATATATATATATATATATATATATATTAGTATGAAATATATATAAAAAATATGCGTAACAAAATGTACGAATATGAAACTTACGAATGCCGCGATATTTTCGACTGTGCCTCGGTGTTGATCTCCCATCGTTAGTAAAGCCATTTTCGATTTCGAACTGATACTTGAGATTCGCTATTTGATATAAGATGTTTAACTTGTTTGAATTTTGATTGTGTGATATTTTAGGTTTACTAGTATGGTATTTATAAGTAATTTCATTTACATGATGCGGATGGGAAGAAGAACAAACACACACATTCGCCATTCCTTGTGGCGAATTGAAGAAAACCAATGCACTAATTCGCCAAACCATGTGGCGAATAAGAACAAGAGTGTTATTGCATGTGCTGTGATTGGTTCCTCTTTGTGTTTGTGGATCTCTCTTCTTCAATCTGATTGGCGAAAGTGGATGTTTGTGGATCACCAGCACACTACACAAAAGTCCAAGAGAATCTCTGCATGGTCAAGGCTTGCAGGCATTGGAAATCAACAAGAATCTCTGCTGCGTTTTCCAGCTTTGCAGGTCACATAAATTGATAGTGGATTCGCCAATCCATTTGGCGAATTGTCTTGAAATAACCTGGGTTCGCCAATCCATCTGGCGAACGTGTACAACATGCATAGCTTAGTTAGTTTAGTTACATGGATTGGTTAGTTAATAGTTAAGTTAGTTTAGTTACCTAGTTTGGTTAGTTACTAGTTAAGTTAGTTAGTTAAGTTATATTAATTAGTTTATGTGCAGAAGATAAGACATATGTGGAGAAGATAACCCTATATGGTGCAGGAGATAAGCCTATATGGTGCAGGAGATAAGCCTATATGGTGCAGGAGATAAGCCTATGAGACATTAATTCACATTAATTCATAACAGTAAATATAACCATAAAATATATTTTTGCCTTTACTATTTATAGATTATTTTCATATCTTCATTGTACCATAAACTGCAAAATATTTTCGTATCTAAAATAGTCTTTGAATACGAACTATGTCTCAATTACCTCAGTATATGATCAACGCCCATACAAATGGCGAAATATTTGAATGTAACCATTCTGGTTTCAACTTTCGAAACACCGAGGTTACTCGGTTCTCAATCGTCCGACAATCCAATTTCGCTCATCTAAAAAAGAGATTGGAAAACAAAATGCAGCGTGGTCCAGTGGACGTCATTATTTACAAAAATCCAGTATTCTATGAGGATAACCAGGTCATGTATTTCCAATTAACTATCTCTGACGACGAAAGTGTTCGTACTATGTTTCTAAGCCATGAGTATTCTGGTTTCAATGATATCGAGTTGTATGTTACGTTTCACCAACAACAAATGTCTCAGCCCATTGATCATTCGCAAGTCTTTATCGAATCTGACAATGATTTGGCTGAAGTGGATGTTGTTGATGAGGACGAGGAACAAGAGGAGGCAGTAGTTGATGAAATGGTCAATGAAGACGAGGTTTCGGCCAGTCATGTATATCGTCCTCCTCCACACATGACAAACTTGAACTTGGGAAGTGAAGACCCATCTTCAGACATATTTTATGATCCGTATCCACAAAGGCAGGGTTCATTAAAGGAGGGCGACCATTTTCGAACAAAAGAAGAATGCGTTCGAGCTATAAAATTTTACCACATGGATTTATCGGCTGATTATAGGGTCGACCGAATGAATCCTACACTATATATGATACGTTGTCGTAACGTGGCATGCCCGTTTCGATTGACAGCATCATACAGAAAAAGAAGTGAAGATTGGAAGGTTGCTTCAATGGGACCGGAGCATACATGTGTCATAACCAACTCACTGCAGGATCATCGGCAACTGAGCTCTCAGCTAATATGCAACGATATCCTATCAATCGTTGCTGACGATCCTTCGGTCAAGGTCAGCACGATAATTAAGCACATAGTTCAGAAGCACAATTATACTCCATCATACAGGAAAGCATGGATTGCTAGAACTAAGGTTGTTGCCGTTGTATTCGGAAATTGGGAGGACTCGTACAAAGAACTCCCAAAGTTTTTGCTGGCACTGAAGCACTATGCACCTGGGACCGTTGTCATCCTTGAGACCTTGCCGGCGTATACTTCGGAAAGTCATTGTGTCAGTGGAAATGGCATATTCCACCGGCTCTTTTGGGCTATTGACCCATGTATAAAGGGTTTTTCCTTCTGCAAGCCTATAATCCAAATTGATGGAACATGGCTCTACGGGAAATACAAAGGAACTCTATTGATGGCAGTGGCACAGGACGGCAACAACAATATCTTTCCAATTGCATTCGCTATCGTCGAGGGAGAGACTGCCGAGGGATGGAGTTTTTTCCTAAAAAATCTTCGCAACCATGTGGCTCCCCAGTCTAACTTATGTTTGATTTCGGACAGACATGCATCAATTGAGAGTGCATGGAAGAATGTTGATAACGGCTGGCAGGAACCGCCTTCAACACATGTCTATTGTATTAGACACATAGCGCAAAACTTCATGAGAGAGATCAAAGATAAGACACTGCGGAAGAAGGTCGTGAATGCAGGGTACTCATTAACCGAACCGTCATTCAAACATTATCGTGACGAAATCAGAATGGCGAATGAAGATGCATTCAGATGGATAAACCAGATTCCTTTAGATAAGTGGACCAGGGCCTACGACAAAGGACAACGCTGGGGTCACATGACAACAAACCTCGTTGAATCAATGAACTCTGTTTTCAAAGGAATCCGCAACCTACCGATAACCGCTTTGGTGAGGTCAACCTACTTTAGGCTCGGAGCACTTTTTGACACCAGGCGTTCAAAGTGGAGTTCAATCCTACAGTCTGGTCAAGTGTTCAGCGATAGTTCTATGACATTCTGTAATACCTCAAAATTTGCCCTCATTCTTTTACCATTAATTGGCTTATCGCTTCGCATTCATCCACATTCCCGTTAGGTCATAACATTCAATCATGCATTGCATTGGCTCCTAAGACATGTGACCAAGGCCCGTGGAAATTAGGGTTCGTACCTTGTCCATATTTATTATGGTTTGAACTTGTGGAGAATATTCACTGGTGCATCTAACCTATTATTGAGGCGTTCAATCAGATTGGCTCTGAGTGAGAGTATAGGCTCTTCTTAACGTCTCAAGTTGTATCCTTCATCACTTGAATATCTCAAGGAGAATTTGGAATTCTTGTTAATGAATTGATATGAAGGGCACTTCACCAATTGAGGTCCAGTGTATCAAGGATTGGTTTGGATCCATTTTGTTTATGGAGCAATAGTGATTCGGGATCGTGAAAAGTTTATCATGACATCAAATTGCTTAGGAGTGGGGCATGTCAAAAGGTTTGTTTCAAGTTAATGGAGAATGCATAGTTATTGATCTATTTGGAAAATGTCATTCAAATTCAAATTCAAGTCGTCGATATCCATTTAGAATACAAACCATCATCGTTTTCTTATCCACTTTCGATCCAATTTAATCCAATAACAACTTTCAAGTTGTTTGTCAAAACCCGTTCAGACTCATTTTTGCTTAGCCTGTTTCAAATCCAAACCATTGTCCTTATCCATTTTTCAATACCCAATTTTATCCGCAAAATAATCATTTTTTTATACACACTTTAGGTCCATATTCGAATGTCCGAAAGATCCTTCCGTTTAAAATCCATTTCATTAAATTTGTATCCAGTTTTAACCACCCAAATTATCCATAATAATTAATCAAACCACTTATTAGTATGGCCCATTATTAATTGCAGCTAAATAAAAAGGGAAAGGTTGGGCCAGATGTTATTGATGTCACACGATGGACCCCAATTGCTGGGGGTTTCTTTTAGCCAAACTAATCACAATTGATAGTAGTAAAATATATATAGAAAAAAAGAGAGCAGAATAATGGCAGTAAAGATTCAGGGGAAGATCACACTGTGAATTTATACCAGAACAGTTCATTATGGAAAAAGGTTACAAAAATTCACTAATTGATAACAGCAAAGGAGAGAGATCAAAAGAAGAAAAATCATTGAAGTTTCTTTAGCGTAGTTACAAGAACGCACAAAATTCACATTCATTTCACAGGCAGCATTGTTCTTGAACTTCAGGCAGAGTATTTTTATGGTGTATAAGTTCAAGGATGTCTACTTCACCTGCAAACAGCAAGAAATCATGTTTGATTTGATTCATACCATATCAGAAGAAGAAGAAGAAGCTGGAACATGAATCAGTGACAGTAAGCAATTCAATGGCAGTCCGAGTTTCTCAATAGATTCGTATAAAAAAGAGAGAAGAGTGATTTTGATGATAGTTTTGGGGTAGAATTGAATTCAGTAAGAAAAGGGGTGAGAATTGGAGTGTTATACCTTGTCGTGATCGTGCTTCGAATCTGGGCCGTGCGGCATCAGTAATGAGACAGTAGAGAGTAACAGTAACATACTCTCCTTACCGATTCCCTCGACCTCACTTCTATTTCTAGTTTCAAGGAAAAAAGGGTCCTGCAAGTGTAAAAGGAGAAACCGTCAGAGATCTCAACGACTTAACAGAATTCAATAAAGGAATTTCTTCAAAAAAAGGGGAACTTGACTTTACATGCTACTTTGAACATTTGCAATTTCCAATCCCTACCTTTCATCTTGCTTCAGGCCGGCATTCACATCTACATTAACAACGGCAAATTAGATTTGAGTGAATATTAAGTGAAGCAAGGGACAACTGCGCATAACAGAAAGAAAATCATCAAAATTCTCACAAGATGTCAACTGAATAATAGATAATTGAAAAAAAACTCAGCAAAGTCCATAATAGGTATAACTGAATCTTAACCAACTTCTAAACCTCACAACAAAACCTAACTAACACTAACCGAATTCATAAAATTATCCATAACTGAAAACAATTTCACAACAGAATTATAACAGTTTCTTAACTGAAAGAGTCTAGAAAATCTACCTGAAACTTCTGGATCTTTTTGTGAGCATTTCCTATAAAGCATTTCTTCTCAGCCAATTTTGCTTTCTTACACAATCTTCAAACCTTCATCCAATTCTCCTCTCAATCTTCCTTTTCTTTTCCATCATCTCACTACCTGGTTCTTCTCCACCACTCTCTTTTGGCCTACCTCACAAATTCTCCAATCATGAGCTTCAACCACCATTTCCTCAAGACTCTTCAACACTCTCTTTCACGATCCCTGCCTCCATAATCTCCTTCATCACAAACCATTTTCAGACAATTCATTAGCCTTTAAGCACCATCTTCTTTCATTCATAACAGCTTCATTCACTCTCACCCTGCAATTATATCATCAACCATGAGAAAATATCTAGCCGAATCAGCAAAGAGAAGTAACTGAATACACACTAAAAGCTGAAAATTTGAATTGCACAGAGAATCAAGAAGTAGCATTACTGTGCAAGAAGATCTAGCTTTGTAACTTTTAGCTTCAGTGTGAATGCAGCATCAAGCATACCTCTGTATCAATCATTGTCCGAAACATTACTTTCATCATGTAGCTTCATCGCAGGGTCTCATCACCGATCAACATCGTCACATATATTCCTGACAACCTGCCAAGCCATGTGATTGAGAATCAAACAGCATCAACAACGATTCGTAAGAAAAAGAGAGGGAGAGAATTCGTATTCAAAGCATAGCAAACAAACCTGTAGTTTCATCTTCTTCAATACGATCGACGCACGTCGTTCTTCTTCAAGTGTTTACGTTTCAAATCGATACGGATCGATCTCGATTATGGCCAAAGCTTCACAATGATTATGGAAGATGGGCATTTATTTTGCTCATAGGAGACTACAAGGCCTTGCTTAAGGTTTTTTCGGATTTCTTTTATGTGAAGAATCGGCACGTCATTCAAGTAAGTAATCTCGATTCGCCACTTTAATGCACCCTTTTCCTTTTAATTTCTTGTTGGTATAGGTTAGAAATAAATCCATAAAAATAATAAAAAATCATTAGAAAATTCCCCAAAAAATATAAGTAGATTAATAATTGAACTTAGAAATTTATGACATTTTTATTTTCTGGAATTTGTTTATTTTTGAATTAATTCTGAATTTTTCATTTAATTAGCTTTGTTAAATTTCTTTTATTTATGCTGAATTTTGTTCATTTTATTTAAGTAGTTTCCAGCAACTTTTTTGAGCCATTCTTTTTTCTGTAATTAGGGGACTCATAATAGTTCTTAGGATATTTTTTATGGAATTTTTAGGAGCTTTTATCTTATGTTTTAGTGATATAATCCTTAGGAAATAGTAATTAATTCTTAGCTGGAAATAATTATTTGTTAGGCATAGAAAAAATAGAAATTTTTAGGATCCCTCTTAGTATAAGATTAGAGATAATGTTAGGATCCCATAGTTTAAGTTTCATAATTTTTCTAGAAATTTTTAGTATTTTTTAGAATATTAGTTTTAGGCTTAGTTATGCATAAGTCCCATTAGTTTAGGCCATTAAAAAAAAAAATAATAATAGTATAGTTCAATACAAAAAATAATAATAGTCTAGATTAGATTTAGCATTTAAATTTAATATTAGACTTAGGTTTAGTTCAACTTGTTTTTAGAATGAATATTAGGTTTAGCTTAGATTTAGAACTTAGGCTTAAAATTCATTTTCATGTAGAAGTAGAATAAATAAAAATAGACTATTTTTTTTTAAGTCATGTCATCTAGTGCATTTGTAGAATTTTATTCCTTGTGTTTAATTTCATTTTTTTTTATTATTTTAATTGTTACAACTTGTATAGGATTCCCCCATTGTTCTTAGAATCAACTTAACTTCATTAAGAAGTAAGTTGAATTCTAGTAGTTTTTAAGTTTCCATTAGGTTTAGAATACTTCACTAACCATTAGGACCACTTTGTAAATAAATAAACAATTAGGATTGAGTCTTAGTCCCTTAGATTTTTCCTTTTATCAACTTGAGTCATTCTTTCTCCCTTCAAAAGAAAAGCAATAAAACACTTAATAAAAACCGAACAATCTTGTACGACACGAGACTTTGTTGCGGAGTGTTTATACGCGTCCTGTTTCGGGGCGAGGTGTAAATACTTCCCGCGATGGATAGGTCTTAGTACAAGACAGTTCACAAACAAATTCAAAAACACTTCTCATAAAAGACAAAAACAAATAACAAGCGACTATCCTGCGGGAACTTCTCTTCTCATCTCATTCACTCATAACGCGAACTCGCGACGACTTGTCTCGCATGCAAGACGGTTAACGCACTCGTACCAGACGAGCTTGCAACACCTGAGCATAGACATACGCAGTTCCAGCTGTAAAAAACACAAACAAATAGTTCCCGCCTAGGTTAGGCGAACTACGTCGACTCTGATCCTCATTTTCCCGATGAGGTACGTAGGCAGCGGGGTAGGGCCCGTTCGAGCACAATCTTTATTTTCCCTACATTTCCCCTTTTATTCTCTTTTCTTATTCCTTTCTCATTTCTCATTCCATTCCAGTTAGCGGTTTTATTCAGCAGCAGTTATATTTTCTCACCCTTTGAAACAAGCAAGCAAGCGTGGATCCCGTCGGGTACGACGGACGGATTGGGGTGCTAATACCTTCTCAATTCGTAACCGACTCCCGAACTCAGATCTTTGGTTCGCAAGGCCTTGTCCTTTCCTTCTTCCTCAGGTTTGTGCAACATTACCTTTCCCATTCATTCGGGATAAAAATGTCTGGCTGGCGACTCTACCTTTCCGCGCCACTTTCGCGTTTGTACTAGGATGAAAATCCCGGGAGCGACACATTCATCAAAGACGAAGCATCCAAGTCTAACACACATGTGGTCACCGTGTTTAACCGCAATAAGGGACATTTCAATGTTGATGAGATCATGGATCACAACGAAGGGAGACCGAGGGGATCCTATCGGGTGGAACTTGATAACAATTGGTGCGACTGTGGTAAATTTCAAGCCTTTCGCATGCCTTGCTCCCATGTCATAGCGGCATGTTCGAAGGTTCGGCTGGACCCTTCAGGCTTACTATCCCCTGTTTACCAAGTGCACAACCTTTGCAACGTCTACAACAAAAGCTTTCCGGTTGTTGCAAATGAGGACTACTGGCCCTCCTACAACGGGGAAATAGTCTGGCACAACGAGAACATGCGAAGAAAGAAAAAAGGCCGTCCTAACAGCACGCGTATTCGCACCGAAATGGATACGGCGAATAAGATGGTGAGACTGTGTAGTTCATGTCGTCAGCCCGGGCACAATCGAAAAAAATGTCCCAACGTTGGACCAAGCTCAACATCGTAAATTAAGTCATTGTAACCGTATTTATTTTATATGGAAGCCTAGTTCGTTTAATTCATATCAGTAAAATCATACAACCACAAACACGAACATACATAAATAAAACAAGGAAATACATGATTCAGAAAATGACCGTACATAAATAAAACGGAAAAAAACATAAATTCAGACATGACCATACATAAATAGAACAACTGCAAGATTCAACAAATCTAGCCTATCAGAACCATCAGGACAACTTCACCTCCACCTAGCATCATCGACAAAACACCTGCATCATTGACAATTTTTCTCCATTTCGTCACACCAAACTCCACAACCCGCTTCTCAAATTTAATTATCTTTTCTTTGTGGCCGATCTCTCCCTCTAACCAGCGGGTTAATTCTCTGTGCAAGTGTTCCAAAGTTTGGGGGTTCCATAACAACATCTTCAGAGGAGGCTTTGTTGCCGAGAAAAACACTAAAGCATTTTTCTTCAAGATATCAAATTTTGGAAGCGGTTCTTCTGATGTTGAGGAAGACGGTGCCGATGCATAATTAGATGGACGGGGAGAAAAAATATTGTGAGAGAGGGAGACTGAAAGGACTGAATGAGAGAGGGTTTGTAAGGATGGAGTGAGATGAATCTTATGTTTATGAGTGAGGCATATATATAGTAAAAAAATTTGCAAACCCTAGGTATATATATATATGTATAAGTATATATATATATACATATATATATGTATACGTGTGTGTATATATATATATATATATATATATATATATATATATATATATATATATATATATATATATATATATATATACCTAGGGTTTGCAAAAAATTTTACTTATATATATATATATACATAAATATACATATATATATATATATATATATATATATATATATGTATATTTATATATATATATATATATACATATATATATATATATATATATATATATATATATATAAATATACATATATATATAGTTATATATATATATATATATATAGTTATATATATATATATATATATATATATATATATATATATATATATATATATATATATATATATATATATATATATATATATATGAATAACACAAAAATATAAAAAAACTTAAATCCAAAAATTAAAAAAAAATCACATGCACATGCATCAAACCATTTGGCGAATTGGTACATGCAAGTACACTCATTCGCCAAATGGTATGGCGAATTAAGCCAAATTTTTTAGGGCTAGCCAATCCATTTGGCGAATTGCTCCTAAAATACATATGTTCTTCATTTCATTTGGCGAACATGTTACCAAACTATGTTAGTTTGGTAATTTTTTTCAAATACATGTTATTTTGGAAAATAATTTTATAAAGTGTGTTATATTAAAAAAAAATTCATATATATATATATATATATATATATATATATATATATATATATATATATATATATATATATATATATATATATATATATATATATATATATATATATATAAAATAGTGTAGAATACCAAAAAATAAATAGTAAATAAATAAAATAGTGTATAGAGTTTTTAATATGAGTTGATATGAGAATCACACCCGTCGAAATTTTAAAATGTATATAGGCTGATGATAACCAATTTATATAATTAAATAAATAATCAAACAAAATGTTTTTGGTACAAAATAAGCATACAATTTAAATGAATTAAATGAACTTTAATATAAATACTAATAGAATGAAACATAAGTAATGCATGAATAAATAGTATTAAAATGGTATGATATTTTATTAATCATACAATCTTTTTGTCATTTATAAAATGAGAAAACCTAGATACAATTCTTTATGTGTGCTTTATACACTTGTCATATTTTAAGTATAAAGCATACATAAAGAATTGTATCTAAGTTTTCTCCTTTTATAAATGACAAATAGATTTCATGATTAATAAAAAAATATTATACAATTTTGATACTATTTATTCACACATTACTTATTTTCATTCTATTAGTATTTATATTAAAGTTCATTTAATTCATTTAAATTGTATGCTTATTTTGTACCAAAAACATTTTGTTTGATTATTTATTTAATTATATAAATTGGTTATCTTCGGCCTATATACATTTTAAAAATTCGACATGTGTGATTCTTATATCAACTCATATTAAAAACTCTATACACTATTTTATTTATTTATTATTTATTTTTTTGGTATTCTACACTATTATATATATATATATATATATATATATATATATATAATTGTTTTAAAATAGAATAATATGATTATTTTATTTAAAAAATATTTTATCATATGTTAAAAATAATTTTGAATTATTTTTTTTCGTTTAAAAAATTTTAATTGCTTGTATAGGTTCATTGAATTAAATAGTAATTTAAAGTTTAAACGTACATTAACCATCATTTTAAATTAAACTAGTTTCTTTTTTTATAAATAATATACTTTTAATTATTTGTTAGGGAGAAAAAATTTAATGTAATTAAATTCTAAGTAATGAATGGTATTAAAATATATATATATATATATTATAAAGAGTAATAAATTTTATTTATCTTATAATAATGATTCAATGGTATAAATGATATTACTTTGTTTTTCATAATATTTTTATTTATTTTATACTTTTATTCAATGTTTAATATTTATAAAAATGATTTTTTTATAATTTTCTTTTAAATAATTAATATATAATTTTTATTTTTATTGTATTTGAATAATTAATATATAATATTCATATTTCAATATTTACATCAAAAACACATATTCAATAAATCAGTATTTAAATGCTATAAATTTTAATTTGTAATAAATATTTGTTATGTTGTTAATGTCAAATAATTTTTCCTTTATTGTATATTTAGTTGTTAATGTCAAATATTTTAATTTGTAATAAATATTTATTATGTTGTTAATGTCAAATAATTTTTCCTTCCTTAATTGTATATTAAAGAATTATAAAGAAAATAAAAAAAAAATAAAAAACGGAACACAAGTCTTCCGGTAGTGTATTTGGAACAAACCGGAACTCTTACATGAATACAAAACTCTTACATGAAGTGTTCCGGTACACATACACATGGCTACCGGAAGACTTAATAAAACTGTTCCGGTACGGAACATTTTTATTAAGTTTTCCGGTGAACAAAAATAACAAAACCGGAAGATTTTCCCAAAGTCTTCCTGTATGAAAATTAACGTACCGGAACTCATTCTTTAAGTCTTCCGGATCGTGTTTTTTTGGATCACTTTTTCTAAAATCTGACGGTATGACATAAATGGTAAAAAAAATAAAAAAATAAAATATAATAAGGTTATAATAGGCATTTTAAAAAATTTGTAGGGGTAAAAGTATAGATGTAGGGGTATAGGGTAATGTCTTCCCACACAACACGCCGACTTGATAAATCCTGACTCAAATGACTGAACAAACTGACACATACATTTTTTTTTAATAAAAAATAATGAAAATGCGGGTAGGACAAATTTAGGGTACGACAGATGCCCATATCTAATTATCTTGAACCCAGTGAATTGAATTGCTGCAGGACGTTCTATTTTCAGGGTAAAAGTCAATTAGATATAAGAAAATCCCAAAAATTGTCTGATGCAACATGCAATGCTATAATGAAATATGATATGCTTGTATAGATGCAATTGTTGGGGATTTTAAACATGAATGTGATATGATATGAGACATAAAGTTTGTGGGGGTGATGAAATGATCAAATGAGGAGAAAACATTGAAAATGATAAGGTAAGAAAATTAAGTGAGGAAAACAAGATATTTCTGAAGATTTGTTTGAACGGCGAAGAATAATCAGGAACACTTGGAATAAAAAGGGGTAAACCCTGAAGATATCTAGCAATGCTTTAGATGCACAAGTACCAAACTCAGAAATCAACACCTGAAACATCTAGAAGAGTACTAAATGTGGAATGAAACCAGCTTATGAAGGTATACCAAGGGAAATATCAAATTTTTCAATGAGGCATTCAAAGCGATGTTAGTTGAAATAAAAATTTGTGCCAAACTTCTCAATGGGATGAACAAGAGAGAGACAATTGAAAGAAATGTATTGAATTTCTCAATGTGATTAACCGAAGAGAGAATCTTGAAGGAAATATATTGAACTTCTCAATGGGATTAACCGGAGAAAGAAATATAATGAACCTCTTAATGAGATTAACAAGGGAAAGAAGTTGGAAGGAAATATAATAAACCTCTTAATGGGATTAACCGGAGAAAGAAGTTAGAAGGAAATAAGAACTACTCGATGAGATTAATCAGAGAGAGACAATTGAAGGAACAAGAGAGCTTCTTAATGGGAACAACCAGAGTGAGAAACTTGAAGGAAATAAGAACTTCTCAATGGGATTAACCAGAGAGATACACTTGAAAGAAATAATATGAATTTCTCAATGGGAACAACCAGAGAGAGAAACTTGAAAGAAATATAAGCATTTCTCAATGGGAACAACCGGAGTGTGAAATTAGAAGAAATATAGGAATTTCTCAATAGGAACAACCAGAGTGAGAAATTTGAATGAATGGAGAATTTTTCAATGGGAACAACCAGAGGGAGAAATTAGAAGAAATAAAAAGATTTCTCAATGGGATCAACCGAAGAGAGAAACTATAAGAAATATAGGAATTTCTCAATGGGAACAACCAGAGTGAGTAATTAGAAGAAATTGTATTGAACTTCCCAATGGGATTAAACGAAGAGTGAAGTTCGAAGAAACAAATAAATTTCTCAATGGGAACAACCAGAGAGAGAAAATTTGAAGAAACAAAAGAATTACTCAATGGGAAAAGCCGGAGAGAGAAATTTGGATCCAAGAATAACATTGGATGAAAGACGGGGGTGACAAACATGTCCGCTTTGGTATGAGCTAAGTGAGTTGGACTTTGATTTTTGGTGGTTGCCAATAGAAATTGGACTTTAAGGGTGTCAAACAAAATTGGACTTTGACCACAAGGTAAGATGACAAGACCTCGGGAAATGCAAGTAAATGAGTACGAAATTTATTTCGAGCTATGTATGAATATGAAATTTTGTATGATGTGAATGGTCAATGTTTGAAATGCAAATGCAAATGATGAGACCAATGGATAATACTCTTTTGGAGAGGTGCGCCTGAAACAACTGATTCCACAACACAGTGAACTTTACCAACTTTGCCTTTGAAAGATGTCTTAAACATAACTTCTATTACACTTGTTAGAAGTATCATGATGTGATCCTTTTAGGAAGGAGTGATAAGCTTTTCTTGGGGATTTCTTGAAGTAGACTGCCCCATGTTGATTGATTCTGGAATGATTGCTTGACTATTCGCTTGAAATTCTTGCCCCAACATGAGTCTTGAAGAGATTATCTGAACAACAAGATCTTTGACTGTGATATGCCCCTGATAGGATCATTGATCATGTTTCTCAACTATTTAAAATTCCTTAATGATGAGTGCTTACTTGCAAATAAATTATTCATTCAAAAATGTTAATTTTAATGCTATGCTCAAGCAAATTTTTAAATCAAAATCATTATTGGAATGATATTGGTGTAAAGCAAATGGATCACTGGTAGGAATGCAATGTTGATTTAGACATGCAAAGTGAAAGATAATGCAAAAGGTATAATACCAAAGCAAATGATTGACAAATATTTTGGGAGTCAGCTTACGCAACCTTGGTGCGATATGCTTTCAAAATAAACCTAGCTTCAATTAGGTCTTTAAATGGTTGTAACGTGGTCTGGTACACGGTTTCAGAAACAAAGGATATAAGGCTCAAAATTTAATTTTTACCCAACCCATACTTCATGATGATCTCCAGTCCTACGCTCAACTAATCCAACCTATGCATTCAGGTTTTGAGATTGTACTGATGATGGTGGCTCAAAATCCAAGGGATTATTATATTGCGATAGCAGTCATTTCTTCTTCACAATATTTAGTTGTCTTTGTTGAGGACTTTGGGTCAACTCTTCCTTGTATTTGTTGAGAAATTTTGGTGACCTCTCTTTTGTCTTTGTTGAGGATTTTTGGTGACCTCTCTTTGATTCATATTTCTTATTATCCCTAACTTTTGCCTGGATTGTATCTTTGACGTTTTCAATCCACCAGGATGCTTTTATTTTCGATTAAGTCGCCTTTTGGGTTTTGTCTTAGCGGTTTTTTTCATTTTTTGATTTGGACAATGACTGCCATTAGCTTCTTCGACAATTCTTTGATGTGTGCGGAGGAAAAATTGGGCTTGAAACCCTTATTGAAAGGTGCAAGAAATGATTCTCCTGAAATTGAATGCATATTCGAATTAATTGAGAACTACCCTGCCCCAGGTTAAGATTGTGGGTTTTTCGCGTAGAAAGAAACTCCAACTTCTAGGCTCAAAGGGGTTGACAAGGGATTAAATTCCTTATTTCTCCAGTGTTTGGGAGTTGAAACAATGCCTATATATCATCATCAAGGTTTTATTTTGAAAGCATACCATTCAACAATTTGGGTATCTCATTTTCGTCATCCTCCCTCCAATCTTTTCTTAAACAACAGATGAATAAGAGAAGCAATGGTATATTATTATTATTATTTTTTAAAAAGGAAAAGCATGAATATGCACAAATATGAAAGTGAATGAATTGATTCAAAATATGTGATGCTCATTTCATTAACATTAACATTAAAGAAAATCAAATCTTTAAGCAAGTACACATAATACAACCAAGGAAATTAAAACTGAAAAGAAACAAGGCCTAGTGTCTAATCAGTATCATGGATGAGATTTCCCGTCTGATTCACTAGCTTTAGGTAGAAACTTGTTATTCTCTGACCAAGTCTTGAACTCGAGACTGGAAGGCATAACAATTTTCAATATCATGACCCGCAACTTCTTCATGGAAACGGCAATGGAGGTCGGTCCTAAACCCGACTGGAAGAGGATTTGGAGGATTGAGAGGTCTAGTCGTGACAAGATCTTTTTAGCACAAGAAAGGACACACCTAGACATACTTCATAGGAATAGGGTCAATTGGAGCCCTGGGTCTGAGATTGTGAATCTGATTCTGACCAGCATTCCTTTGTGGATGAGCTCGAGCTGGTGGAGCATTAGCCATAGGAGCAACTACGGCTACTTGTGGCTCACCATATTGTTGTTGTCTGTAATAGGGTCTTCTTTCAGCATTGACATCATGAGTATCACCCTCTTTCCTCTTTTGAAAGTTCCCAGGGGACTTTCTTGCAGCATTGGAAGCTTCAGCATTGCCAAACTTGCCCTTTTTTTATTCCTTCCTCTAGTCTTTCTCCAATAGTGACTAGGTCAGCAAAGCTAAATGATACAATGTCTATCATTTTTTCCCAGTAAAGAGGTAGAAGGGTGTCCATGAACAAACCAGTCAGCTCTTTTTCTGCCAAGGGAGGCTCCACCTGAGCATCTAGCTCTTTCCAACGTTGAGCGTATTCTTTGAATGATTCCTTTTCTTTCTGAAACATGTTTTGAAGCTGACGGAGGTTAGGCGTCATGTCCAGATTGTATTTGTATTGCTTCAAGAATGCATCCATCAGGTCCTGCCAGCATTGGATACGGCTCCTTTCAAGTCCCATATACCATTTCAAAGATGCTCCACTCAAGCTATCCTGGAAGCAATGGATGAGCAATTTGTCTTTGTCAGCATGGGCAACCATTTTGCGACTGTACATGACTATATGGCTTTTCAGACAAGTGTCTCCCTTATATTTTTCAAATTCTGGCATTTTGAACTTATCAGGCATAACCAATTCGAAACCAAGCACATGTTCGCTGCAGCAGCATTGAAGACATCAAATCCTTCCACACCTCTTATCCTCTTCTCTAGAGTCATGCATTGTTCCCTAACATCTCCAATGTTACCAGCTTATCCTTGTACTGAAGATGGTGAATTGTACACGAAAGGAGGATTCACATGAGCAGTTTGGGAAACAGTATGTACATTAGGTTGAGATTCAACAAACACTCCAGGTTCGAAAAAAATGGATGTACCAGCCATCTGAGTAGTTGCAAATGGCGGAGTGTAACCTGGTGGCAAACCAAATTCTCGCCAAGTGGTAGCAGGTCTTGAAGACTCGGGATTGATGACGAAGCTATTGACTTCAGAGCCGACGGTCCTCTGAGGTTGAGCGTCCTTAGTAGACAAGGCTTGGAGCATTTCCATAATCTTGCTCACACTACTCTTCAGGTCATCAATGTTTTCCCTGATTCGCTTGTTGTGTTCTTCTTGTTCAGCCATTCTTCTTCTTTCGTGGGCCCTAGTTCTGTACTTGTATGGAGGAATCAGCTTGATAGAGACTCAACAAATCTGAAGACAGGAACAGATGAACATGAGCGACTATGAATGCAAAATGAATGCAATGATATGCAAACCATATGCGAGGAAATGTTACACATAAAATCAGAATTTCACAAGTCCAAGTGTAACACGATGGGAGAACTGACTTTAGTTAAATGTTGCGGATAGCAAGAGTCGCCACCGACTTTTATTTTATCCAAAGGAAAGGGCATAAAAGAACAGGAAAGACCTTAAAAGATTTTTTTTTGGGTTCGGGGGGTAGGTATGTAAAGGGAAGGTGTTAGCACCCTTTACATTCATGGTTATCCATGGGCTCTTAGTTACTTAGCTCACTTTAAAATGTTTTTGAGAAGTGTAATGTGTGATTAAAAAATTTCTTAAGTACTTTATAATGATCCATGTACGGATATATATAAAGACTTTATTTTGAAAATTGTTTGAAAATGTGAAATGTTTATGAAATGTTTTTGAATGAGTGAGCAAGTACTTAAGAGAAACCTACCCTATGATTAGATCTTTACTGTTCTTGAATGTTCTTTCAATGGTAAGACTATCCCTATTATTAAGGAATGGGTAGTCATTACCTTGGATGTTAAGGGACAAACGTAGGGTCATCGTATGGTCATAGAAAGCAACTTTGAGGGGTGTCTTTAGCAATTCGTAGGGACTATCATCATTTATTCGAAGGGACAAGATCATTATTCCGTAGGCAACCTCGAAGGGACTTGATCTTTTAAACTGTAGGGACTTTATGATTTTTATGAAGGGAATTTGCTTAAGACACCCCTATATTCGAGGGACTTGACCATTTGGTTTAGGAAACACGAGAGGTAACCCTTAAGGAGGTGAGATGGCGATCAAAGATCGACTTACGTGTGTGCGTGTACAAGTTCATACATTTATCTTATAATTAGTGATCTAAATTGATTTTTAAACACAAACATGTTCTCACTCCCTAATTTACTAACCATAGCAATTTATAAATAAATAGACAATAAAAATACTACAACTATTACATACCTTGTACAGTTACATTATAATAAAATAATTTAAATAATAAGCGTATAAATGAATAATAAAAAGATTAGTAATAAAAATAAATATAAGAGAAAAGAGGTTAGCACAATAATATACAATGTAAAAATCAATTAAAATTTTAGATTTAAATAAATTTTTTTTTTAAAGAATTTTAAGATGAAAATAAAATAATAATAATAATTATATACTAATTTATTTACAAAATAAACTATTATTTATTTATTTAATTATGTATAAGAAATATTTATTAGATATTAAATAATTAAAAGGAGAAAATTAAAAGTTTAAAAGAAATTAGGGTTTAAAAATAATTAGAGTTTTATATATAAAATATTAGGTTTTTTAACTTAATATACAATATTAATAAATATATACATATTAATAAATATTACTAAAAAACATATAAATAAACAAATATATTAATTTAGGTTTGTAAATTTTTAAAAGAGAATAAAGTTTAATTAGAAAAATGATTTTAGGTTTTTTAGAAATTTGTTTTAATAAAAGAATATCAAAAAATAAATGAAAACAAAAAAAACCAAAAAACACAGGACCTGGGATTTGAACCCAGGTCCTTTACCTGGAAATACAAGGGCATAACCACTGGGCTGGCGCGCGCTGGCTGATAGTATATTGCCTCCATTTGGTTTTGTTCTTATCCTGGGAAAATAAGACAAATTAAAAAAAAAAACGCCTTTGGCTGGTTTCGAACCCAAGCCATGGTCTTCACATGCGCGTACACTTACCACTACACCATCAGCATCATTTGTAAATTATAACGCAAACAAAATTATATAATATAAAAAACAAATTTGAATTTCCAGCTGCGCGCCAAGACTTCATCTTCAACCTCTGGTGCTGCATTTTTACCTGCGAAAATACCTACCATCTTTCCTGCGAATTATTCCACGTTTGAAACCTGCAAATCTCCAATCATCATGAATATGCAGTCATTTGTCAAATTAAGCTCATGGTTATGATCACCACACCTCACACAATTCATTCATGGTCTTAAAATTAATTTATTCATCCTAAATCGAAGAACCCTAAATATGGCTCAAGAACCCTAATAATGGTCGTTTTCGGTTTAGGCACTCATTCTTCAATTTCTTTGTCAAGAAAGCATCTAAACATCATCACTAACACAAATCAATGGTTAGTTTTCATTATCAATGCATAAATCATTCAAATCGAAAAGAAAAAAAATATGAACAATGTGCATTTGGGTTGATCGTATGAGCATGAATTGGATGTGTTTGAGGGTTGGTTTCGACTCAGTGAAGTCCAAGGATCCTTCTTGTGTCTTTAAAATACCTTAAAACACCTTCTATGGAGAAACCCGAAAATTGAATTTTGATGAATTTTGTGAAGTTTGAAGATGACTTTGGAGGCTGCAAATTCGTGTCCACCACTTGTCTTTGTGTTGTATATATATGGTACAATGAATTAGGTCAAAAAAATTGCTCAAGACTTTGGATATTTTGATAGTTTGAGATTGAAAAAGATTAGCTTTTAAATTTTGAATATTCTTGATATAAGCTTGCTATTTTAGGATGATCTTCATAACTCTTGTATCAATCAAGTCCAAATAAACTTTATGACATTCTAGAAACCAAATAAATTTAAATCTTCATTATTTTATATTTTATTTGAATTTAAAATGATTTTTAATATAAAAAATTATAATAAATAAAAATAAAATGAATAAAATTATGAAAATATTAAGTTAATTTCGTGCATGATGTCATGGAACCAATTGGATCACAAAAAAGTCAGCCCATTTGAAGAATTATGGTTTTAAGACCCCATTTACTTCCTAAACCTCTCAAACATTTCCCAACTTTGCAAGGGCACAAATCCTTCAATTTTAATGCTATGAAGGTGTTCTTGGACATTTTGAAAATCTTAAAGAGTACTCTAACCAACCTTTTTGGTCTCATGTCCATATCTTTTACCATTCTCAAGTTATGCTCTTTGGAAGTTGTTGACTTTTTGTTGACTTTTAAAAGGACCTATAATGTCTTAGCTCATACCTTCCAAATGAAGCATTTTTGGGCTTGGCTTGTGAGACACAAAGTTGTAGAGAATTCAATTTCCTTCAAAATGAGCTTTGGATGTAAAAAATTTGATGAAGCATGTGAAAGTTATGGCTGGTCAAAGTTCAGTTGACTTTTCCTGTGAAAACCCTAATTTAGAAACTCCTGATTCATGATGATCTGAAATCTCCTTGATGAATCATGATCAACCCTTGATCAAATGATGAATTTTACTTCATATACTTGATGTTGGCAAAAAATCATGAAGTTTGACTTTGGTTTGACCACAGTTGACCTCAGTTTGACTTTTTAACTGATTTGACTGATTTTGACCTATCTGATCATCTGACTGAGCAAATCTTTTGGGAAAGTCTTGAAACTTGACATGGGGATTCTTGAACACATATAAGATTCTATGAAGCTCACTTGAAGTCTTGGAAGTCCATTTAGCCTGATAAAAGTCAAAACCCTAGTTTAAGATGCATTGCTTAGGAGGATACATTGTTTGAGGGAATTGTCAAATTTGTCAACCAATTGTGAACTTTGTGAACCTTGTGAACCTCATGAGATGTCTTGTGAACCTCGTGAACCTGGTGAGCCTCTTATTACACAATGACTTGTCTTGTGGAGGGAAAATTTTGGGGTGCAACACCAAGGTACAGATGGAGGATACTCGGATTTCTCTCCTCATAAGGATCTCAACGGTTAAGCTCTAGAGTTTAAAGGAACCCCAAAGTTATAAACCCATATGGTTGTTCATCAGACACGCCATAAATATGACGGTTGAATGACTCCCCCATATGAATCTAGTTTGGGTGAGGTTTTCGTATCGAACTACACGAGAGAAACCTCTTGGTGCCCCATACTACGCAACCATCGACACATGGGTTCAAACAAAAGTCTCAGAGTTATGGACTTGTCTCAATTGTTTGCTGGACATGTCGACGATTCAACAGTCAGTCAACTCCATTGAGAAAGTCTATTCTGAGTGAGATCTTCGTATCGAACTACAAGAGAGTAACCCCTCGGTGCCCCATACTACGCGACCATCAACCCTTTGTTTGGGCCAAAAAGTTTAAGGTTTTAAAGTTCTTAGTGTCGACAATCCTAATGGAAACACTGATCGTCCACGCCATCAATATGACGGTCGTCAGCATTCACACTAGAATATACTCCAAGCGAGGTCTTCGTATCAAACGTCCACGAAAGCATTTCTTTCGGGAGCCAATACTACACAACCTCTCCTAACTTATGTTTATGCTCAAAGGCCCGGGTATATAACCTTTCACTTATGTTTCTTTTGCAATCCAAGTATCGATCCAAGAACCACATATGGAAAGAGATAAAAATAGGCATGTAATACATAAATGTAAACAACCAAACAAACGTGGAACAACCTAGATTAGGCTCGACTTTCATAGGAGGGAACAAATCCCCAGCAGAGTCGCCAGCTGTCATACCTCGGAAAATACGATCCTCACGAATGCAGTCGAGGCTAGGCTGACTTGAAAGTCGCCACCTAATTTTGATTTATTCCCAAAATAGGGAAATGGAAAATATATATAAAACCCGGGAAGAAAGGATAAAGACAAGGTCGCTGAAACCATTGCCTGGGTTCGGAAGTCGGTTATGCAGGGGGTATTAGCACCCCCTACATCCATTGTACTCGATGGGAACCATCTAAGTTGTCACGCGTGAAAGGATGTATATGCCTAATTAATTACTTGCTAAGGGGAAAGAGTTGAAATGAGGTTTGATTGATCCTAGGTGCTCGGCAGGGATTGAGATTCGTGTGCCTATGTATTCCCTCGTGCAATGGGAAAGTCAGAGCTTCGTAGTTCAGCTTACCACAGATTAGAATACCTCATTAACCATAGGATCTCCCTTTTGTATATGATAACTAACTTAGGGTTGTGTCTTAGTCCCCATTAGATTTTTCCTTTTGCAACTTGAGTCATTCTTTCTCATCTCATAAAGAAAAGCAATAAAACACTTAATAAAAACCGAACTTTCTTGTACGACACGAGACTTTGTTGCAGAGTGTTTATATGCGTTCTGTTTCGGGGCGAGGTGTAAGTACTTACCGCGATGGATAGGTCTTAGTATGAGAACGTTCACAAATAAATTCAAAACATTTCTCATAAAAGACAAAAACAAATAACAAGCGACTATCCTGCGGGAACTTCTTTTCTCATTCACTCACAACGCGAACTCGCGACGACTTGTCTCACATGCAAGACGGTAAACGCACTCGTACCAGACGAGCCTGCAACACCTGAGCATAAACATACGCAGTTCCAGCATAAAAAACACAAACAAATAGTTCCCGCCTTAGTTAGGCGAACTACGTCGACTCTGATCCTCATTATCCCGATGAGGTACGTAGGCAGCGGGGTAGGGCCCGTTCGAGCACATTCTTTCTTTTCTCTCCATTCTCTTTTCCTTATTCCATTTCTCATTTCCATTCCCATTCCAGTTAGCGGTTTTATTCAGCAGCATATTATTTCTCACCCTTTGAAACAAAACAAGCAAGCGTGGATCCCGTCGGGTACGGCGGACGATCTGGGGTGCTAATACATTCCCAGGTCGTAACCGACTCCCGAACCCAGATCTTTGGTTCGCAGGACCTTGTCCTTTCCTTCTTCCTAGGTTTGTGCAACATTATCTTTCCCATTCATTCGGGATAAAAATGTCTGGCTGGCGACTCTACCTTTTCCGCGCCACTTTCGCGTTTGTACCAGGATGAAAATCCCGGGAGCGACAGCTGGCGAATCTGCTGGGGACTAACCTGATTCTTCTGGTTTCCCTTGTAGAGTCAATCTAGCGCCTGTTTGGTTTTGTTTCTTTGGGTGTTTATCTGTTTGCTGTTGTGTGCTTTAGTTTAGATTTACTATTTATTTGCAGTTTTTATTTTACAGCTTTACTTTATCGCATTTATTTACCGCTTTCAGTATTTTATTTTCCATTCATCATATTATACTGGACTGTCTGGCTGTGCTGGTTTTCATTTTTTCTGTGGGATGGGAGTTACTATGAGATAAGCCAAATACCCGGCTTGAGTGCACTATAGGATTAGCGTGGACATGTTGTACTCGCATGGTTACATGATGAGTGGCGATGTGTTCCACACCCAGGTTGCGACCGTCTTGGAACTATCTTGTGTGGGGGTTCTTCCCCACTTCAGGATACGGCCTTGATGGTTATGTGCAGCTGGGGACCGATCATTGAGAACCTTAGTGGAAACAAACCTCTCCAGTGATGACAGTGGCAGACCACATTTGTTGGCAAACCCACTCGCATCCGAGGGTCCACTGGGAACTCGCATAGGATGGTCTGGTTCTCTCATAGGAATCCAGTCAAGGAAAATTGTTCGTATGATGATAGTATTGTACCCTTCGGGATGAATGTACTATTGTTTCTCGATTCAGTGCTTGAAGCTGAGGACTTATGAGGGATGCTTGTTTCCTTGGACTCAGCTGAGACCTCCCTGAGTAGTACATAATGCCAAACTGATTCCCTGATTTGGTCATGAGCCATTTCTCAGAAATGGTGAACGTATTATTGCTATTCGGCTTTGAGAGTCCGTGATGTTGACCCGAGTAGCACACCTGTGAGATTGGGAGGGTTTTACAGGTTTGTAGGAACCCTAAACTTCAACATACCCACTTTGTTAGTATTGTTCAGTGTTTTATGGTTCACTGATTCTGAGATTCGGGATTTCTATTCAGAGAAATTGTTACTGTGATTACCATTGTGACCTTGATATTGTGACTCTCCACAGACACTTGGCTCGTTGTTCAACTTCAACACCATCAGTGATTGTTCTATTATGTGATCCAGTTCTACAATTATTGGGTTCTCAGTTATGGGGTTCTGTACAGAGATGGTGCTGATATTATGGTTCTATTCAGACACTTGACTCATTGCTCAACACCGGCACAACCATCAGACTATTGATCGCATGCCTATTGCATACATGACATTATAGCATTTCTTCACACATGTTCAGTTATTTCCGAGGATCACATATCTGAATCATGTTGTTGGATTTTTCTATGTCGAAACTTGAATCAAAGCAGATAGATTCCTCAGAAATAATTGAACATGGCATTTGCATACATCCTTGCATTCTTGACAGGTGTTCAAAGACAGATCATTTTCCTGACTTGATTTCTCATCAGAATGGTCAACTTGAATCACATTCATCAAGGTATATATTTGAAGCAACTCCGGGCGGAGGTAATCGAAGGAAGACCCAGTTGAGGCCATTCAAGGCAGAGGTATAAACTTTATTTCAGAATCAGAAGCTGTTGAAAAAGGAAGTCAACCAGATGAAGACTCGGATAAGCCGGTTATGGAAATCCTGAATGTGGTGTCAAGGAAATGAAGCTATTTTCATCCCTATTGAGGGGAACTACGTGCTCTGATTCTCCATTGGTCAATGGAGATACGTAGGCAGGAGATCAAATCAGATCTTTCCGAGCAACCTTATCTATTAACTTTATCAACCTTTTCCATCCAGATGTCATTTGTCAGCATCTGACCTGAGCTTCCCAAGAGAATCCTAGGGGCAGAGAATACGGGTAAGGTCCAGAACAACTTGAGAAGAAGTTTGATCATATTTTGATGTCGTATGTGCAACAAGTTTCCTCATGTACGCAAATTCGGAGTGGTTGAGCTAATTGCATCAGGATCATCTCCAACAAAGCTTCCTTTGGGGTTTCGATGCCAAGCATGATTACCATTCTGGGGCACCTGGCCTTTTAATTGAAGATTACAGGTGTTTCAGAGGCAAAAGTGAAGACGAGGTCCCGAATTTGATCGACTCAAAGGTCATCATGCTAGAAATTCTGCTCACATATTGAAGTCTCCTCATTAAATTGGCATCCTAGTTTGCAAAGGCATCTTCAGAAGCAATAAGTCCAGACGGAGTCAAGTCTCCTCAATGACGGCAATGTTCAGCTTCTTTACTGCATTTCCATTTATAGTTTATATTGTTTGTTTAAACATTTGTATGCGTGCATGAAACTTATTTGTTTTTGAATGTTAACCATAATAAAATGCACATGTTTTTCTTGAAGTAATCCATTCGTATTCACTCATGATTTTGTGTATGTGCATTGCAATACCAACTGTTGTGCTTAAACTCAATGAGGGAGGATGATGAAATGAAAACGCAAAAACTCTACTTGTCCGCTTTTGAGAAAGACCCTGTTGACGATGTACAGGCATTGTTTCAAATTCTAAACACCGGAGATATAAGGGAGATAGACCCTCGCCAACCCATTTGAGCCTTGAAGTAGGAGTTTCTTTTCGCAAGAAGAAAACCCTTGCATTTAACCCAGGGGCAGGGTAGGCGTCAGTTAGTTTTATCGAGCGTTCAAATTTCAAAAGGAGTGCACACATGAGGATCCATTACCTTTTGTTGTACCAAATCAAGAGGTCCAATGACCAGAAACCACAATGGTTATCCCAAGCAAGAGGTCCAGAGACCGGAAACCACAAAGGTTATCCTTCCTCAACCAAGAAGTGAGACAGTCACGACCCTTTCAAAGCAATCAAGGCAAACAGTGTCACATGATTTGTTCAAAAAAATATATAAAAGAATGATGAGAAAGCCCGCTAAGTCGAAACTTGAAAACAAACGACTTAGGCAAAAGTTAGGGCATCCTGCTGGACTCCATAATCAAAGATTCACAAGAATCAGTCCAGGCAAAAGTTAGGGATAAGAAAAATAATGCAAAAGCTAAAGAAAAAAAGGATTACACCAGGAAGATCCTTGAACAAGTACAAAGTCGTGTGGCACAGACACCAAAGATAAGAGGGGTGACTGACTCCAAATGACAACCTAATTGGTGCTTAAACTGTTAGTGTAATTGGTTCCTCAACCATCACAAAATCCTTTTTGAGAAGTGAGAGCTTGTGAAAGCTAGCTGAAAATAGGAATGGAGAACATCACGAAGATGGGTGGGCACAAATAAATTTCGAGCCTATATCCTTTGTTTCTATAACTGTGAACCAGGCCACGATACAACCCTCAAAAGTCCTAACTGAAACAGGGTTATTTTTGAGAGCGTACTACCACGAGACCGCGTTCCTGACTCCTATGAGTGGTGTTGAAAGATCTTTGTTGGTGTTGCATGTGCATGCTTTCTATTATTCAAAAAAAATTAATGTCGTATCTTATCCAGTGATTCGCTCACAAAGGTTTGCGACATCTTTTTCAGTAAAACTTCAAAATTAACATGTGTGTTGCATTAGAATTTTCATTCTCAAAAATAAACATTTTCTGCTTGCATACATTTGTTTGGCATCATAAAAGTCCATGTATGGAATCTCAGTCCAGAAGCTTAATCTTGCTAAGTTGAGAAGTCTGAAACTTCTGAAGGACTATCTGTCGAGGTGCACTTTTCAAGAAAACTCCATTGAGTAGGGACTTTCCCAACAGTCGTGTTAAGAGCCAACTAATCTGGGGAAATCATGTCGAGCAATCTCTTCAAAGTTCAGCCAAGCTGGGGCAATCTTTTCGAGATTCAAATCTCTCAAAGAGCCATCAGGCGGAGGCATTATTCAAATTTCTACCAAACTGGGGCAATCACTTCGAGATCAAATCTCTCATGAATCTGATGCATGCATTCAAATTTTAGCCAAACTGGGGCAATTACTTCGAGATCCAATCTCTCAAAGAACAGTTGATCTGGGTGTTTCCTTCAAAGCACATTCATTCAGAGGTGATCACTTCAAGACTTGTACCGGGGCAGGCCACCACAAGAGCATGAGAAATCACTTTTTCCCGAAGACGGTAAATCCAACGCACCTATCCAAAGTTCAAAATACTGGGGCAGAATATTTCACGGTGATATGAGGTTCTTCATGAATCCTCACGAGGAAAATTCTTGCACAGACTATGCAATCTGGGGCAGTTATTTCGAGATCCAACGAATCTCTCCAAGAGTTTGAAGACACTGAGGCATCTCGTATGCCAGTTTTCTGTAAAATCCTCTTGAGACATTATCTTTTGATAGATCCTAGTAGAAGGCGAGTTGAAGATTGTAAAGAACCATTGCTCACTCATGATTAGTTGGCAACCTATCAACCCAAGGCTAGGGGCAAAGCCATTGTCGGCACAGTACTTCAAGAGTTGTTTCGTCGGTGGACTTCATTGATCAGAATTCCTTAGCAAGTCTCATTAGACAGTTCCTTCTCCAGTAGTGCGGCAAATTGAAGGTTGCTTCTTGAGCAGAAGGGTATCATCATCTCTCATTCCCAACATGAGAGGATTTAATTCTTATCCCCAGCAAGTGGCAACTTGAGCTCTTACTTTCAGCGGGAAGCTTTATCATTGACATCATCTGTCATCCCCAACAAAGTTCAACAGGTAGCGTACCTAGCAAGAAGAGTCTGTCTCCAGCAGGGTCTTGGTTCTCCAATCTTAAAGTCCAATTTATTTTTGGCAATGCTGGCAGTTCAGAGCCGGTGTATCATTGACAACCTTCCCCGCAGAGTTATCTCCTCCTCATCAGGGTGGATCAGACCAATGCAGTGATCATCAGTTCCTCCCCAGTCAAGCCATCTGAGATACTTGCAGTCTCCTTATCAGGAGATCTCTTTGCATTTTGCATACGCATAATCATCATTACATTTGCATCCTCCAAAGCGTAGCATTTCCATCATCAGGGAGCATTACGCCATAAATTCAAACATATGCATGCCAGCATGGGCCAGTTTTGAGGTATATTACGTACGACCTATAATATCTTCTCAACCTGAAGTACTAAGCACAGAGGATACCAACTTCATTTTTCAGACATCCTTGTCTTTTCAAGTCAATGTTTGTCACTTATTCCGCGTCTTGTTTGGTACAACAGTCGCGTCGCAGGTTCCCGTTTTGTACAGCGGTCCTGTTTGCTTGGGATCTCGTTTATGTACAACGATCCCGTTCTATCTTGTCCTATTTTATTTGTTTCTGGTTACCGCCTGTGGCCGGTATACCTTTACGTCTCCATTTGAGGATGGTTTCGTGTTAGATCCGAGGATCTTTTGATTTGTCATTCGAGGATGGCATTCTTTTCTTCAAGTCCTTCCGAGGTTGGTCTTGTTGTTGTTGTTTGTGGCTATTATTCGAGGATAGTAGTTCACTTTTTGAGCTTATTGATTGAGGTCAGTTTGTCTCTTTTGCAAAGTCTGTCTGAGGTCAGCTTTATGTTTAGTTATCAGTCGAGGCTGGTATACCTTTGCGTCTCCATTCGAGGATGGTTTCGTGTTAGATCCGAGGATATTTTTATTTGTCATTCGAGGATGGCATTTCTTTTCTTCAAGTCCTTCTGAGGTTGGTCTTGTTGTTGTGGCTATTATTCAAGGATAGTAGTTCGCTTTTTGAGCTTATTGATCGAGGTCAGTTTGTCTCTTTTGCAAAGTCTGTCTGAGGTCAGCTTTGTGTTTAGTTATCAGTCGAGGCTGGTATACCTTTGTGTCTCCATTAGAGGATGGTTTCGTGTTAGATCCGAGGATCTTTTGATTTGTCATTCGAGGATGGCATTTCTTTTCTTTAAGTCCTTCCGAGGTTGGTCTTGTTGTTGTGGCTATTATTCGAGGATAGTAGTTCACTTTTTGAGCTTATTGATCGAGGTTAGTTTGTTTCTTTTGCAAAGTCTGTCTGAGGCCAGCTTTGTGTTTGGTTATCAGTCGAGGCTGGTATACCTTTGCGTCTCCATTCGAGGATGGTTTCGTGTTGGATCCGAGGATCTTTTGATTTGTCATTCTAGGATGGCATTTCTTTTCTTCAAGTCCTTCTGCGGTTGGTCTTGTTGTTGTGGCTATTATTCGAGGATAGTAGTTCACTTTTTGAGCTTATTGATCGAGGTCAGTTTGTCTCTTTTGCAAAGTCTGTCTGAGGTCAGCTTTGTGTTTGGTTATCAGTCGAGGCTGGTATACCTTTGCGTCTCCATTCAAGGATGGTTTCGTGTTAGATCCGAGGATCTTTTGATTTGTCATTCGAGGATGGCATTTCTTTTCTTCAAGTCCTTCCGAGGTTGGTCTTGTTGTTGTGGCTATTATTCAAGGATAGTAGTTCACTTTTTGAGCTTATTGATCGAGGTCAGTTTGTCTCTTTCGCAAAGTCTGTCTGAGGTCAGCTTTGTGTTTGGTTATCAGTCGAGGATGGTATACCTTTGCGTCTCCATTCGAGGATGGTTTCGTGTTAGATCCGAGGATCTTTTGGATTGTCATTCGAGGATGGCATTTCTTTTCTTCAAGTCCTTCTGCGGTTGGTCTTGTTTGTGGCTATTATTCGAGGATAGTAGTTCACTTTTTGAGCTTATTGATCGAGGTCAGTTTGTCTCTTTTGCAAAGTCTGTCCGAGGTCAGTCTTTGTTGATTGATGGTTATCGCCTGCGGCCGGTATACCATCGTGTTTCTATTCGAGGATGGTTTTAGTACTGGATCCGAGGATCCCGTGTGAGTGGTCGTTCGAGGATGGCATTCTTCCCAACATATTTCCACCTGGTTCTATCCCTGTTACCTATTCAGAGGTCAAAACAAAAAATATATAAATAAATAAATGGTTAGATGGCATTTCTGTTGCCCTCAGTGTGCAAATTTTCAGGTTTTATTCGAGTATTCAATCATTCCATACCTTGAACGTCTAAAAGCTGTCGCTATTATTCATTCAGGTCTGCAGTTGATTGAATAGGGGCAGCTGTGATACCTCAAAATTTGCCCTCATCCTTTTTACCTTAACTGACTCGCTTCGCGTTCATCTGCATTTCTCATTAGGTCATTAATAACATAATAATGCATTTCATGGATTCATAAAGCATGGGATCAAACATTCTCTTGTGACTCGGATTTTCCTATTCCTAGGTGATTTATTTTACCATCGCATTGAGACAAAGGTTAAGCCCATACCATCATGGAATAGTCATATTCAAAGGATCATCAGGCTCCAGAATTTTCCTTGTTTAAAGAATTATTCGAAAGCGTCAGATCAGGAGGTTATTGGTGTGAGTTAAGAGTCGTTTTCTCCATTTTCTTGTAAGATCGGGGTGTTGTTATTTTGGTGTATGGATTGATTTGGGATCTCATGGCAAAAATATAATGGTATTCTTAATGCAAGAATTGGATTCAAATCAAAGGCGGAGTTGTGCAACTATGGTTGATTTGGATGATGTCGATCAAGTTTAAGCTCAAGTTTTCAATAGCCCTTTCCAATACAAGACATTACCATATTGTTTAATTCAAAATCACATTTCAAAATCCCTCTTTGTTCTGACCTAAGCCCATTATCCAAACTTAATCTAACTTCTATCCATTTTAAGCCCATAATCTCTTTCCTTAATCGATTCTTAACATATCTTTTAGAAATTCCTCCAATCACCCATTATTGTATTTAATTCCAAAGTTGTTCTTAACAAATATTTTCCAACCACTAGGCTCAATTCAAATCCTTATTCAGTTTCGTCGTAATTGGTTTCTAGTCCGATTGTCCATGTCCGTATTCAACTTTGTTAACCCAATCCTATACTGTTAACATTTTAAACCGTTTTTAGAATCTAATTTAATTTTATTCAAGTTTTTTTTAATACCCATTACAAGACATTCAATATATATCCATTATCGAATCTTCACAAAAGGGAAAAAGATAATCAAGTTTCATATATTCTCAATTCAAGTTTTGCCCAAGTTGTTTTAACTTCATCTAGGAATCCATGGCCTCATTAAGGAAAAAGAGGTAGAAAATTAAATCTCAAGGATGGTAACCAATGTTGAACAATGAATAGAAATCCATAACAGTTTTTTTTAGAACAAAAGTCAGTTACAGAAATCTAACAAAACCAGTTGGGATCAAACTGATATAACTGATATATAACAGAAACAGTTGAAAAAAAATTCAGTTACAATACAATTACAACAAAATAACAGGAAAAATTCAGTTACAAACTGATATAGCAAGAAAAAGGAAAGGATTCCAAGAAAAAATTCAGATACAAAAAATAGAGGGAGAAAGGGGGAAAACTCAGAATCAAAAAGGTCTCAGCATCAATCTCCAAATTCTTCTTCTGCATCTCTTCAACGTTCACCACTCTCTTCAAAAACTTATTCACAAAACTCTCAAATAAAAAATTCATCTTAACTTCACCGAATTTTTTCCTACACACCTTCTTCTTCCATAATCCCCTGTCACCAAAAACCTTCATCGGTCCATCAATCAGATCAAACCTTCAACGAACTGCAATTTGATCAACCAACATTAACAATCCTGCGAGAAATGTATCGTTGATTCAGAATCAAGATGCAGTTCAATACAGCATATACAGAGAAATCAACAGCAGCACAGAAGAAGAAAAGACTCGTAAAGATGAAATTTTGAAACGTACCTGAACCGCGAGACTTCAATCCTTCATCAACCTTCAAAGACACCTTCCAACTCCACCAGCTACTCTGTTCTCCCTCCGCAAGCTTTTGTTTCAACTAGCCAGCAGCCTCGCAACCGTCATCATCTTCATAGCCGTGATTTAAGAAAAGTCGTTATCGACGGCAACAAAAACGCAAGCAAGATCCTGCTTCAATAAGAACACACTACAACGAATTCGCGTCGCATCAATAACCACAACACGGCTGCATCGATCTCATCTTCAACCTGTCGATTTCGATCCGCAATCATCATCATCATCTCCATTACAGCAATTCTGCGGAAGCAACAACAGATAAACATCATCATAACAAGAATCAACAACAACAACCATAGGATTCTCGTCCATAATAGTCACAACTCAGAATCATACGCCAGAAAAAGTAGAAGAGGATCAAATCATAGAAAAAGAAGAAAAGACTTATCTGAAACTCGTCGTTTTTGTGTCTATCAAGATTTCGAAAGCCAGGCTTTGTGAAATCCTATTCACGATTGGATCTGGTTGAGACTTCGTGGCGAACAGGGCGGCTTCAATTGAAAGAAGTGTTTGTTTGTAGAGATCGAGTCGCCGCCGCCATACTGTGAGGCATGCCGAACTGTTAAGTGGTGGTAGTCCGACACCATCTTCGATTCGTGTTAGGGAGGTTGACGTTGATGATAACGAAGGTGAAGAAGAGTTCGTCACGGCGTAGGCTAGGATGTTTTTGGTGGGTTTGTTTTCTCCGAAGAAGAAGAAATATCATCGCGGGGGACAACGGCTGAAGAATCGAGATACCCGCCGGTAATCTCCCGTTACCGTCGTCCTCTTCAATGAGTTGAATTCGGACGAGCCTCATCTTCGTAATTTAGGGCTTCGGTGTGATTCGATGATGGTTGAGTTATGAGCAAAGCAATTCGGAAGCTGATGAGGCGAAGCTCGACACGGTGGAGCAAAGGGCTATGGCGACGGCGCTGAGGACAAAGAGGAACGTAAGAGTTTGTGAAAATGGAGGATAACAGACGAATGAAGAAGAAGATGAGGGTTCTCATTTTGACATCTTTTTAGGGTTCCATGAATTAGGGTTTCACACACCAATTCGGTTTGGGCTTCAATTTGGCCCATATAATTATATCCACACCCCTGGATCCGCTATCCGAACCCTCATGCACTATGTCTATTCGAATGGGCCTTCAAATCCAGGATTTCGTTATTTACACCACCTAGTTGCTAATACGCAACCCTCCTGCGGGTTCTCTTGGGAAATTGGGCTTGGGCCAATCTTTCTAGTTGCTGCAGACTAGTCTCTTATTCACCCCCACTGTGTTTTGTTCTTATTAGAAATTTCTATATAGGTTTTTTTAAATTAATTTTCTTTATTAAAATGTTATTTAATTCTCTTGCTAGACAATTTTGGTGGATTGATATGGTAATCTATTTCTTGCCAAATTTAATTAGAATTCCCTTTTTACTAATTTTAATTATTGTTGGAGATTAATTTTGGAATAAATGGTTCATAAGCTTGTTTTTGATCTATCTCGGATCGATTTCAATTATGGTGGATCTTCATGAAGCGATTATGGAAGATGAGCATTTATTTTGCTCATAGGAGACTACAATACCTTGCTTGAGGTTTTTTCGGATTTCTTTTATGTGAAGAATCGACACTTCGATCAAGTAAGTAATCTCAATTCTCCACTTTTAAGCATCATCTTAGTCGTATGCGGCTTAGGACCATATAATTTAAGGTGCATATTGAGCCATCCCACCTGAGGCACTGGATATATGTGTGATATATTTTGATTTGTGTCGATTTTGGAACTTAGGGATTAGGTTGCGAACCATTAGGATCGATTCCTTTCACTTCCCTCAAAATCCACTTTTTTGTCCATTTCGTAGCAATTATTAAAAATAGTTTTAGGTGGGATAAAATTCTGGAAAAATTCATGAGTGATCCTCATCCTCTTAATTAATTTGTCATATTTTTTGTTTCCAGATTTGGATGGTTTTAATAATTAATTTGGATTTTAGATCATAAGCTTTCCCAAAAAGGAATGTTTTAGCATAAGGGACCAAAAACAAATTTTCCCCATAGGTGTGAGACCTATTTTTTGTGTATGATTAATCACTGTAATTTGTGACATTTTGATGCTCATTAGGCATTTTTTTCATAATTTTAGATGCCCTTTTTGATCCACTTTGTGGAGTTGTTTTTCGATGATCGTGATTTGTTACCTTGCTAGTCAAGGAATTGTTTTGGCACTTTGGTGCATAATTTTGTAGAATCCTTTTAGAACATGTGAGATAATTACTATATCATTCCAGGGATTTAATTTCATAATTTTTAAAGGCTTTTTGCTATTTTTCCATGTCACCTAGATCCTAGGTTGATTCATGTGTTTATGTGTTGCATAACTTAAATGTTAAGAAGGCATTCATGCCATTTTCTTGAGAGGTTTTTTGGTAGCTTTTAGGAGTTTATTATAGGTAATTTATAGGTCCTTAATTCCAGTTATAGTCCACTTTTTGAACCATACTCATTTGGTTTGTTTTGTGATTCAAAGTGCATAATTATTTGGACATATTTTGCCTTAAACTAATTTCTCTTCTCCTCTAAATAATAACATTAATTATGTGGAAATCATTAATTCCTATTCATGCATTCTAATTTCATCTCATACCTTGTATGCTACTGACCCATAATCATTTCATGCATATTCACATGCCATTCATCTTTAACTTTCGTCATTTGTGATCTTATGCGATTTTTGTTCGTTTCTTCTCATATCTTCTTCTCATTGCTCCATATGCCTAATCCATAGCATCCATGATTGTATATTCATTAATTCATCTTCATAAGCATTCACTACTGACTTTTATGTTCATTTCATGTACTAATTCATGCTTGTAAGTCATACGCATTCATACTTCATCCATAAACCCTAACTTGCATTTAGGTGAACTTAGGTGAACTTTTTGTATATAGTTTGACATAGTTTGATTTTGTGAGGTATCCTAGCATACTTAGGTACCTATAGCATGTAGCTACTTACTTTAGAAGTCATGTAACCTTTAGGTACCTTCACCTTTAGACTTAGGTCTTACTTTGAACCCTAGTTCCATTCTAGGACGTTTATGGTACTTAATCGCTTTTATGCTTTGACTTTACTTTCAATATGCATTGTCATGCTAACTTTTGTTTTGTAGGGGGGAAGATTGAGGTAAGCATTAATTCATTCCTATCTCTTATGCATTATAATTTTGTTTGCCTTAGCACCTTGTGCTTTGCTTTTAGGCTTTCCCTTTCTTTAGAGACAACTTAACTTCCTTAGGAAGTAAGTTAGTTTCTAACTCTTTTTTCTTCTTTTCCTTTTCTTTCTTAGGATTAGAATACCTCATTAACCATAGGATCTCCCTTTTGAATATGATAACTAACTTAGGGTTGTGTCTTAGTCCCCATTAGATTTTGCCTTTTGCAACTTGAGTCATTCTTTCCCATCTCATAAAGAAAAGCAATAAAACACTTAATAAAAACCGAACTTTCTTGTACGACACGAGACTTTGTTGCGGAGTGTTTATATGCGTCCTTTTTCGGGGTGAGGTGTGAGTACTTACCGCGATGGATAGGTCTTAGTATGAGAACGTTCACAAATAAATTCAAAACATTTCTCATAAAAGACAAAAACAAATAACAAGCGACTATCCTGCGGGAACTTCTTTTCTCATTCACTCACAACGTGAACTCGCGACGACTTGTCTCACATGCAAGACGGTAAACGCACTCTTACCAGACGAGCCTGCAACACCTGAGCATAGACATACACAGTTCCAGCATAAAAACACAAACAAATAGTTCCCGCCTTAGTTAGGCGAACTACGTCGACTCTGATCCTCATTATCCCGATGAGGTACGTAGGCAGCGGGGTAGGGCCCGTTCGAGCACATTCTTTATTTTCCCTACATTTTCCCCATTCTTTCTTTTCTCTCCATTCTCTTTTCCTTATTCCATTTCTCATTTCCATTCCCATTCCAGTTAGCGGTTTTATTCAGCAGCATAATATTTCTCACCCTTTGAAACAAAACAAGCAAGCGTGGATCCCGTCGGGTACAACGGACGATCTGGGGTGCTAATACCTTCCCAGGTCGTAACCGACTCCCGAACCCAGATCTTTGGTTCGCAGGACCTTGTCCTTTCCTTCTTCCTAGGTTTGTGCAACATTACCTTTCCCATTCATTCGGGATAAAAATGTCTGGCTGACGACTCTACCTTTTCCGCGCCACTTTCGCGTAAGTACTTACCGCGATGGATAGGTCTTAGTATGAGAACGTTCACAAATAAATTCAAAACATTTCTCATAAAAGACAAAAACAAATAACAAGCGACTATCTTGCGGGAACTTCTTTTCTCATTCACTCACAACGCGAACTCGCGACGACTTGTCTCACATGCAAGACGGTAAACGCACTTGTACCAGACGAGCCTGCAACACCTGAGCATAGACATACGCAGTTCCAGCATAAAAAACACAAACAAATAGTTCCCGCCTTAGTTAGGCGAACTACGTCGACTCTGATCCTCATTATCCCGATGAGGTACGTAGGCAGCGGGGTAGGGCCCGTTCGAGCACATTCTTTATTTTCCCAACATTTTACCCATTCTTTCTTTTCTCTCCATTCTCTTTTCCTTATTCCATTTCTCATTTACATTCCCATTCCAGTTAGCGGTTTTATTCAGCAGCATATTATTTCTCACCCTTTGAAACAAAACAAGCAAGCGTGGATCCCGTCGGGTACAACGGACGATCTGGGGTGCTAATACCTTCCCAGGTCGTAACCGACTCCCGAACCCAGATCTTTGGTTCGCAGGACCTTGTCCTTTCCTTCTTCCTAGGTTTGTGCAACATTACCTTTCCCATTCATTCGGGATAAAAATGTCTGGCTGATGACTCTACCTTTTCCGCGCCACTTTCGCGTTTGTACCAGGATGAAAATTATTATAACCTCAAAGTATGATTGAAAATTATTGTAGCAGTCGTGCCTTCTGTACCAAAACCTTTTCCCTTTTTCACTTTTCTTTTTCACAAATTTTACTTTTTTTTTTTACGATTCACGGAGAACTAATCCCAAGGCAAAATCATGTTGATTACAGGTTCCATCATACTTTGAGGTTATAATAATTTTCAATCCAAATTCTATTCCTTTAAATGTTGTTATGTGATCATTGTTTGCTTAATTCGATTATCATATATTAGTGTTGATTTAATTTGATTGTTGTATGAGCGTTAACCATAGTCACGTTAGCGTTTGCTTAATTCGTTATCGTGTTTGATTAAACTGTGTTTGCTTAATTCACAAGAGCTTAAATTTATTTGCTTAATTCAGATAATAGGAACATACATCACATAAAACAAGTTGTGCTTGTCAATGAGTTTTATAATAGAATAGGAATAGATAATCTTCTTAGGAGATTGAAATTATAATAACCGATGATAAGTCGAAATCCAAATCAGTAGGAATAGTCGTTTTAGCTTATTTGATAATCACTTTTTATTTTAATTGTTTTTTCTTTAAATTAAAATCAACCCCCCGATTAATCGTTATTATCGTTAGTTAATAATATCAAGAATCCTTGTGAGACGATTCCAGTCATTGTTGATATACTACATTTTAAAGAAAATTACTCGTTTTTGATTCGTGCGCGACACGCAAATCAAATTGTCGCCGTTGCCAGGGATTCTTGTTGTTATCAACCGATTTTATAGTCATAAGAATAGTTTTTTTGCTAGCTTTTTTTCTTTTCTTTTTTGTTGTGTTTGTTGATTTTCAGGGTTGTAATACTGGTTGCAGTATAGTGATAAGTTTTTCAGCCTTTCAGGTAAGTTGGAAGCTACTATTTCGATTTACTCCGATTTTTTGTCCAGAAAATTAGAAATAAATTGAAGAACAATACTCTTTTAGAATAGAATTCTAAAAGATTTCGACCCTCAAAATCACAAAGTTTGCGTTTTTCTATTTTATTTGATTTAATTTCTATTTTCATATTTTCAAAAAAATCTGAAAATATTTGTGCGAACTTTATTTGATTTAATTAGAGATTTAGCATTATGTTTATAATTATTATATTTTATTTTAATCGTTTTTTTTTCATTCTTTTTAAATCTGTAGTGATTTTATTTGATTTTGTGTTGAAATTCATAATCATATCATGGTTGATCAAAGAACTCTGAGAGAACTAGATGCACTTGTGAATTATAATGCTTTATATATTGAATATCCTATTGTTGATGCACCTTTCAAATTGAAATTTGGTTTAACACACCTGTTGCCGAGTTTTAATGGTTTTACAGGTGAGGATCCACATAAGCATATGAATGAATTTCAGGTTGTGTGCTCTGCACCTTCTGAACCTTCACTAGAGGACCTTGTAAAACAAATTGCTACAAATAATATCAAGTTTCAACATAGATTCTAATTTTCAGACTTTGGAAACACAGCTAGAACAACTTGCCACTTCGATGAATACCATGAAGCAAACTCAAGGATCAAACCAACAACCCTTGGAAGAACATTCTATTTTTCAAATAGAGTTGCCTTCTGAAATTGTTGATGATACTTGTATTAATTTGTTTGCAACTGATTTTCCATCATTGTCTGATTTTGATGATGTTTACTCTTGTGATGTTTGTACAGACACTAAAATTTGCTCTGTTTATGCTGAAATTCAGGTTGCCTTGCAAGTTGATATTCTTACTGCATATGAGGTTGAAAATGAATTTGTTCATGTCAATGAAGCTCTCGACACCCGGTTGTCCGAATCAAACCATCCATCGAGAAATCACCCTCTTTAGAGCTGAAGCCACTTCCTAATAATTTATTTGAATTTGTGCAGGAAGAAAAATCATTACAGGAATAAAGGGAATTGGATGGACTTTGGTTAACATTTGTGATATTAGTCCATCCACGAGTATGCATAGGATCTCAATTGAAGATGGAACAAAAGTAGTGAGGCAGCCCCTTAATCCTTTGATTTTTAAAGTTGTAGAAAAGGAGATCATTATCACGTGCACATTTAACACTTTTACTTATCGAAGATTCTTCTTTGATCCTGGAATAAAAGGAGAAGACACTAATAAAAACATCAAGATTAATGGATACTACCCAAAGCTACTCTATGAGATCCCCACTTTGGAAGAAGAGATTGTAGAAGAGCTCTCTTTAGGAAATGCTGCTAATGTGATCACCTATCCACATTGACTACTCGGGTGTGTTCTTTCCTTTCTCTCCCTCTTATTTTATATTTATGTCCTTTCATTGAGGACAATGCTTGTTTTAAGTGTGGGGGAGGGAATAGTTTATTTTCTTTGTTTTTGTTTGTTTTGTTTTGTTTTAGAAACACTAGACATTTTTTTGAAAGTTTTAGGCTATAGATTGTTTGGAGGTTAGTTGTGGAGACTTGAGAAAAGTTCATAAAATCGATATCGTTTTAACACCTTAAGTCTTCTGAATATGGAAATCATTTTTGAATGCTTGTTATGACATATCCTTGAGTTCTCATCCTTTAATAGCTCTTAAGTAGTTTATATAGCAGTCATCGCCATCTAGAAATCATACACTAAGTAATTGAGTTGATGCAAATAAGTGAATGATCTCGTACTTAATAAGAAATCTAAATAGGAATCCGCCGTTTATGTTAGGTGACCCTCACCCGGTCATTTAGCCTAACGGATGTGAAACCTTCAAAAAAATTGTTGTTGCTAAAGTAACTTTAAAATATTGACAATATATGGATCATGGTCACTAACAAACTTATTTACCATGTGTATGAATAGATAACAGACTTAATGTGATTGCGCTAGAATGAAAGAGAGAAAAAAGGAGGATGGGTAAGTTAGTATTAGGCATAATAATATGATTCAAATTGGTTTGTATAGCAGGGAAGTTTATGACTGCATAATTGTGGATTTGTGTTCTTACGATATCCTTAGTGTGCAAGATTAGTACCTTACAATGTTATCTTAACCAAAGAAGAGTCTGTAGCCTAGAATGAGTATCTGAATGTTGTTGTGTTTCTTGAGTTTTGATTTCTATTTTGCTCGGAGTGGAAAAGTTAAAGTGTGGGGGAATTTGATCAGTGCATTTTGATGCATATTCCTCTATGTTTACACTTATGCATTTTCATACTTTACTTTGGTTATTTTTCTATTTTAGTGTGTTTTTATAAATTAGTTTATTTTTGCACTTATTTAATTTTCGCACTTTATTTTCAGCATTAGCAGTCTGCACTAAAATGATCATAACTGGAGTTACGGGAATCGGCTTGAGAAGTTCTACTAGTCGATGGAAAGTTAAGACAGAGACCTACAACTTTCATGTTTTATGAAAAATTTGATTTGGAGTCCATGATTCTCAAATTAGTCGTGGAAGTCAGAATCCGAATTATGAGTTTCAAAAATAATTAGTTTTGGGTCGGGTTTGTTATGTTTTAACACAATTGGGTTAGAAAGGGAATTTGTGGTACTTTCCTATACCTAGTAGTCGTGCCTTCTGTATCAAAACCTTTTCCCTTTTTCACTTTTCTTTTTCACGAATTTTACTTTTGTTTTTTTTTACGATTCATGGAGAACTAATCCCAAGGCAAAATCCTGTTGATTACAGGTTCCATCATACTTTGAGGTTATAATAATTTTCAATCCAAATTCGATTCCTTTCAATGTTGTTATGTGATCATTGTTTTCTTAATTCGATTATCATATATTAGTGTTGATTTAATTTGATTGTTGTATGATCTTTGACCGTAGTCACATTAGCGTTTGCTTAATTCGTTATAGTGTTTGCTTAATTCACGGGAGCTTAAATTTGTTTGCTTAATTCGGATAATAGGAGCATACATCACATAAAACAAGTTATGCTTATCAATGAGTTTTATAATCGAATAGGAATAGATAATCTTCTTAGGAGATTGAAATTATAATAACCGATGATAAGTCGGAACCCAATCAGTAGGATTAGCCGTTTTAGCTTATTTGATAATCACTTTTTATTTTAATTGATTTTTCTTTAAATTAAAATCAACCCCCCATTAATCGTTATTATCTTTAGTTAATAAGATCAAGAATCCTTGTGAGACGATTCGAGTCATCGTCGCTATACTACATTTTAGAGAAAATTACTCGTTTTTGATCCGTGCGCGACACGCATATCAAATTGGCGCCGTTGCCGGGGATTCTTGTAGTTATCAACCGATTTTATAGTCATAGGTATAGTCTAAGGAATTGTGATGTCAGTTTTGAAAAGAAAAAGGAAACTAATTAAAATTTGTTTTAAAATTAACGAAAAAAGAATGCAATACTCTTGCTTTTTTACAACTAGCATAAATGAAAACTAATATTCTATATTAAAGCCAAATGCAACCAAAATAAATGAAAAAAAAATGTTCTATAAAAACATAGCAACATAATGAAAATAAAAAAGAAGTTCAGTAACCCTTCATGAAACAGAGAAAGTGAAAACATCTTTCTACCTCACACGACTCTTTCAATCGGTTTTGCTTTGAGAAATGGCTTCAGATCTGCGAATCTCTGCTCTCGTGGTGGTGGTCGGCGGCGAATCCGATTCACATACCCATTTCTCTCAAACTCTCTCGCTCACGGTATCTCTCTCAGATTTGTTTGGTCGGTTTTTGCGGTTCGGTTTTCTGTGTCAATTTATGGTTTTTATGAGGATTCAGTTTCAAGGTTTTTGACTGGGTTCTTGTTTGTGAAGATGGCGTGGTGGTGGTTCGATTTTTCGGTGATGATTTTCAAGGATTTGTCACGGTTTTGCGATTTGAAGATTTGCTTAGGTAGTTTGAGTAGAAGGTTATGTTGGATTAGTTTGATGATTTTTGAAGGGTGAATGTAATGTTAATGGAAGAGAAAGGGTCTAAAGGTTATGTTTAATGGTGGTTGTTTTCTAGATATTTGAAACTTCTGTTAAAAGAAATTTCTATAGGGTTTTAGTGGTAGTCCAAACTTTATTTTGCAGAGTGAAGAAGAAGGTCCTATAAATAGGAGGATGAGGGGTATTTGAGGATTTTGGTTGAGAGGAATATTTTGTATTTTTCAAGCTGGTAGAATTGGTTGCTCATTTAATGTGAGGTGCCGAAGCTACAAATTGGTGGAATGCGTTTTGTGAAAATCGTTGGATGTGATTGTGTGAGGAGTCTGCAAAAAAATTATTTTCGTTAGCATGGTATGTGTGAGTGTGTGTTGAGATTAATGGAGTGGGATTGTGCGTGTAGTTGCCTATTAGAGTGGGGCCAACTGAGTGTATTTTGTGAAAGAATTCACTAGTCATGTGCAGGTTATCGGATTTTGCTGGCAAATTGTGTAAAGTGTGAAACTTTGTATTCTCAAATGGGAAAGGTGGGGTCAACGTTTATATATTGGATTAATAAGTGTACAAACAAAAAAATGTTGATATATATATATATATATATATATATATATATATATATATATATATATATATGTGTGTGTGTGTGTGTGTGTGTGTGTGTGTGTGTGTGTGTGTGTGTGTTGCTGAGTATGTATTGACGTGTGAGTATTTATCACAATATTTTTATAATAAAAAGGTTTATTAAAATTAGAAAGTTTAAATAGATAATAATAATAATAATAATAATAATAATAATAACAATGAAAATAATAATAGTAATAAAATGAAATTATAGACAATAAAAGTAACAAAGAGAAATTATAAATTGAGATTTTGTGAATATATATATATATATATATATATATATATATATATATATATATATATATATATATCTGATACAAAAATTTGCGATAATTTTTTTTTCTGAAGAATGAAGATGACAATTGGGCCAAGGGCATCCACACAACACACCGACTTGATAAATCCTGACTCAAATGACTGAACAAACTGACACATACATTTTATTTATTTATTTTTAAATGAAAAAAATGAAAATGCGAGTAGGACAAATTTAGGGTACGACACATACTTATTCTAATTGAGATGTGTATGTATAGTAGAATTGGGATGTGGCACCAATGATTCATGTAACACCCAAAATACTCCCCACGAATTATAATTTAAAATTAGAGTAATTTAATATAAAAATTATTTTTTAGTGTTACATACAACTCCATATAACAGCTTAAACTGATACGTAGTATAAATGTTTCACTTGCAGCAGAAAATCAAAAGAAACGTAAAATAAATAGTTAAGTAGCCGCATGTTTTTATTAAATAAATAAACAACGGAAAAACAATCGTCGTCCCGATACCCCAAAGTACGTATCAGAGTCGACTCCTCTAACGTGAAGCACACCGATTTCACCGACCACGCACTCAACTATTCCTGATCACCTGCACGTTACCAATATAGGTGTAACATTCAAACATAAGGGGTGAGATACTTACACCAACAAAAAGGAAAAATAATACAAATATAAGCAAGTATCGTCCAATAATTCACCACTTCCCATCAATTAACAACTAAACAAACACACCAAAATACATAATGATATTATGCACAGAAACAACTACAAATGCAAATGAGACTCCACTAGACTCAATGTATGCGGTACCATTTATCGATCCCTATTTCATGATCCAGTTCCCGTCAGAACTCTCGATACCTATTTTATGGTCCAATATGATCCCTATTTCATGATCACACCTTCGACCCCTGTTTCATGGTCACGATCCCTATTTCATGACCGCACCAACATCACAATGTTTCCCTATGGGATACAGATGGATATACCCTACCTTGGTACACCATCCTCAACTATGCACATGTCATACACAATCAATGACAACATGCATGTCTATAACAATTACCTCATGCAATCAACATCAGCAACTAACATATAACAACAACCATGACAACACCGAACAACATCCACAACATGCATCATCAGTTACATCAACATATATCATCATCAGTATCATAAAACAACAACAACAATAACACATAGCAACATCAACAACATATACACATAGTAACTCATGTTTCTATTTTATTATAATCATTTTCCTCCTAAACAAGCCCATAACATTTGCATACATGTCTCTAACATCACTACATCAATCTACATTCATTCATAGATTTAAATAAAGGATTTTAGGGAATTTTTCAGAATAAAATAATTTATTTTTTTCACTCTAGGTCTCGCTAAGCGACCTCATGCTCGCTAAGAGAGTAACTTTCTGCCAAGAAGGTTCCAACATTTTCACACACTCGCTAAGCGAGAACTGCGATGTTCACAAATTTTCCTCTGCAAACCAGCCAAACCCTGCTGCGATTTCTATACCCCAAAACCATTCTTAAGGCCAGAAAACTCATAATTTTCACCGTTCATCCTACAATCAATCACCTAATTCATACAATTATCACAATTTCAACAATTCATAATTGTTCTAACATGTTATTCATCAATTTCGACAATCATATGCCCACTATTCGTATTATAAAACCCTTATTGTCTCTCTAAGGATAATGCCAGAAATGCTTCATTTGAGAGATATGGGCCAAGATATTATAGGTCCTCTAAAAGTCAACTTTTTCAAAAGCTCATAACTTGAACATGGAAGATTAAATTGAAATGAGACCAAAAGGAGTGATTAAAGGACACTTCAAGCATTCTAAAAAGTCCAAGAACACATTCATGAGATAAAAATTGAGAGAGTTGTGCATTGTTAAAGTTGAGCAAAATTGAGGAGGCGCATAAAGCAAATAATGGCCAAAACTTGAGTTTGTGTCAAATGGGCCTATCTTTTCACAATCCAAACTTAATCTTAAGATAGTCAACGACCCCTAAGTCATATTTTCTGATTTTTATTTATTTATTTCATATTTTATTGGATTTAATTCATTTAAATTCAATTTTAATCAAAATAAATATGAAAAATCAAAGATTTGATATTTGTACTATTTTAGGATTAGATATTGAGATTTATTTACATAATATTTGATCCAAAATTCGTGCAAAACAAGAGGAGAAAGATATGATGGCCAAATATGATCAAAATAGAAAGTTTTCAAATCAAATTTCAATCAAATCTTATCATCCCAAAACAAATTGAACCCAAGCCCACAAATTGACCTAAATCCTTCCTCTATAAATACATAACACCTTCAGATAGTAAGGACAATTTTTTTATATCAAAGAGAGCACACAAAACTTCAAAACATTCAAGAGTAAGTAGGATTCAGTTTTAGGGTTGCAGCCATTCTCAAGGAGATTTGAATGTCCAAACAGGTTCCTGAGGTTCCTCTGAAGGTGTCCCAATCATCGCCTTGCTTCAAAGACTCTTACAATGCCATAACCGAATTTGTTTATTTTGGTTTATTTTTCAATTTTTCGATTTCATACTTTTACACATGATACATCTAATTTGTTTGCATATTTATGTTTCTTATGATGTTTGCAAGCTATCTAGGTCATCCAATTGGAGTTTAGGTGCAAAAATCATGAATTGTCATTGTTAGGGTTCAAGGTCGTGAGTTTGGGGAAACCTAGCTAGAAGCAATTTCAGACCAAATTGAATTGACCAATAAACTCGAAGGACTATTCCCAACGTCACTCCCTCTATTTTTTTTACCTTTTTTCTTCTTTCTTTTTTATTTTTTTTCCTTATTTTTTTTCTTTTATTTTTCATTAAAATTAATTATTTAATTCAATTAACTTTTTTAACCAACAAGAAAAATAGGTAACCTAATAATGTTTTTTCATAAAAATAAAAAAATATCAAAAAATATTTACTTTTACATAATTAATTCAAATTTAATTTATTTCATTAAACTAATTCTTTTTTTATCAAACATTTTTTTAATAAAAATCAATTAATCAAAATCTTAATCAATATTTCCTTTATATTTTTATTCTCGATTTCATTTTATTATTTTAGAATAATTGTATATGATGCGCGGAATTTGTAATAATTTATTTTTCTCGCATGATTTTATTTGTGTTCAACTAATGTAACTGCTAAAGCCTTGTAATAGTTTTAGGTTTTATTTTTCGCACTTTACGTTTTCTGTCAGGTTTTATTTATGTATCTCTCCCAAAGACATGTAATAGCTTAAATTAGGGTTTTATTTTCCGCACTATAAATTGTTAGATGTATGCTTAATAGGATTGTATGGTAAGACTAAAATCAACCGTTAGCTAACCCTAATTTCTAAGATTAAAATAATTGAATTGAATACACTGCACACTCACACCTCTTGGGTAATCTCTCTTTGTTGCTTTACAATAAATGGTTAAGTCCCTCGAACGTATGGGTACCTTAACTTGTTGCCTAAAGAAATAAATCATCATAGTTGTCTTTCGAATAAAAGATCATAGTCCCTTGTTGTCCCTTCAAAGTTGCCTTCGAATAGATGATTTTGTCCTTACGAAAAAGATTATAGTCTCTCGATGTCCCTTCAAAGTTGCCTTCAAATAAATGATCTTATACCTATGAAAATGATGATAGTCCCTTCGAATTGTTAAGGTATCTCCACATGTTGCCTTCTATGACCATAACGATGACCCTACGTCTGTTCCTCCAAATCCAAGGATAAGACTACTTACTAATTAATAGTAAGGACAGTTTTATCCCTAAGGAAATAAAAATGACAAGAAAGACCTTACAACTTAGGGTAAATAACTCTTAATGCTTGCTCACAACTTTCAAAACAAATACTTTTTAAACTCTACACTATTTTTTCAAAATACTTTCAAACAAGTAAACACTTTGTATACATTCATACGAGAATCATTACAAAGTTAAATCTTTACGAAAATATTTTAATCACACACTACACTTTTCAAACAAAACAAATAAAGTGAGCTAAGCAATCAAGAGCCCATGGATAACCATGGATACAAAGGGTGTTAACACCTTCCCTTTGTATAACTTACTCCCCGAACTCGAAATCTTTTAAAGGTCTTTCCTGTTCTTTTATGCCTTTCCTAATTGGATGAAATAAAAGTCGATGGCGACTCTTGCTTACCGCAACATATCTTGCGACAAAAATTAAAAGTCATTTCTCCCACCGTGTTACACTCTGCAATGTCGTCTCCTGGATGGTAAATGGGAACGATGGTTCCTCTCGAGCACTTGCATGCATTCACTCTGTTGAAAGAGGGTGAGATTTGCCTTGTTAAGGGCGGTGATAAGAGCCTGAGTGGCGACATCCGCGTCTGCCGGGATGGGAATTGGTTCGAAGATGGGATTTGTGTGAATAACGGATGTCTGTTTCATGTTATTTGAAGTTGGGGAAGGTGGGTGTCCTTCGCCGTGACCAGCGTTGAGTTGGAATGTTCCTTGGTTGCCGGTGTTGTCACCTTCACTGAGAATGGTGGTAGAGGTATCTTTGACAGTCTCGTTCATCTGGGTAGCCATGAAGACGAAAAGATGGGCTTTGGTCTTGCGGTGAAAGGAAGAGAAAATCTTGATCACGAAAGGCGGGGGAGCTGTTAGGTTCCCACAGACGGCGCCACTGTATAGAAAGAATTCGAACAGGTCTTCGTGGCCTTCATTTGGGACTGAGATATGTTGATAGGAGAAAATGGTAGGGTACCTGCAAGGTACTCCGGCGCTCAAGTCAGTTTCAGAATGACAACTAAAGCTTAAGTAAAAAAGGGGATAGAAAGTGAATACCTGACCCCCCAAAGATGGAGAGGTTTTATAAGGGCATATGTCAGTATGACGCAGACGTGTTGTCTTTGACTAAGTGTAAATGTGTCCTTAAATCCGTTGGGCAGTTGGTTGCGTGGAAAGCGTAATGGCGCGTGAGGGGAAGTCCCTAACGATTATATACCAACGACTTTATTTTATAACTGTCATATCCTCACATATCTCATGATGGGCCTGCCCCCAGATGTATACTGGATTGGGCATCAATTTGGCGTAGGGCATGTGTTAGGTCAGTCCAGAACACATATGATATTTATTACTTATATCTTGTATAATGAATTGTGATTACTCACCTTGTCTGTTTGAATGTTGCCTCTATGTGGGTAACATGCATATATCCGAGGTGAGTTGTGGTGCGTGAAGTTTTAGCTGGAAGCTGTTTAGCTTAATTTTAGAGTGTCTGGTGTCTTGCTCTGATAGATGTAACATCAAGGGAAATAGAACGTTTATATGATTTAATTGTCGCTTTGTTAGTATGAGTTTTATGAGTTGTTAAATGTTAAATTGAGAATAATGATAATTGTTGACTTTGACCAAAAGGTCTTTATGTTTTAATGAGATAAGAGGAAAATATTTTGAAAAGATGATTCCGCTGCGAAGTTTTGATTTTTAAAGAAAAGATTATTTTAATAGAATAATTTGGATTGATGTTTTATGAAGAAATGTGACACCTTCTATGTGTTACTCTGATTATTTCAATTTATTTATCGAGAATATTATATGGGGGTAGAAGTGTGTTACATTAGTGGTATCAAAGTAGGTCGGTCTGTCTGGAAAAAAGTTCTCTAATGTCGTTGATTCCTTGGTACGCGACATGTGTGTGAAACACTGTCGGTACTTGTTTACTAGTTTCTAGTCATTGTCTGCAGGTGTTGTTTGGAATTAAGTGGGGAGAGATTCATCTCCCGGACGTGTTGTTGGTATGTAGAAGTTGATTAAGTTGATGTCGATTGCAAGAGTGCAAGGTTGTTGAAGTGATGTTGTTGCATACCGACGGGAGCTTAAACTTATAAATTCGTATCGGTCGAGTTTGAGATGTGCGTAAATTATGGATGAGGAATTGATTGAGAATAAGAAATTATTCCAATGGAAGTGATGAGTTGATGAATCAAGTCAGTAGATTACTATGCCTTGAGTATAGTCGGATTAAAGTCGAGTAATTTTATCGTTGGATAAAGAGCAAATATTTTTGGTAGATATTGGAAGAAAGAGGGAGAGAGATGAAACTTATGTTCATCAATCTCAAAATTCTGAATTTTGCGATTTTGGAGCAGCGGCCAATAAAAGAGGCATAACTTTTTTATCGTGATTCTGATTGAAGCGATTCTGGACTTTTTGGAAATCTTACAAAATTCACAACAGTTTGCATATAAGATTTGCCTTCAGGAGGTTTGTAATGAGGGATATGAGTGTGTTTTAATATTTGGGTATGATGTTGATTTTTGGAAAATTCTGCATACAGGAATTCTGAACCAATCTCATTGCAAGGATGATAACTTTTTACTCGTGAGTCGGATTCAAGCGATTCTTAAAGTTCTGAAATATGCACGAAATTATCTTAATTTTTAGAATATAATTTTATGATTGGGAGGTCTGTATTGGAAGAGATAAAGGTGGTTGAAGTTGAGCGATCCTTGCTGAAAATTGAGAAAAATGAAGACGAGTGTGAAATCTTGATAAGGAATTAAATGATGGTATTAGAAAGAATGCGACAGTATCAGAAAAATTTATAAGGATGCGATTTATGTCGAATGAGGATGGTTAAAGTGCCGATGTTAGATGATGGTAATGTTGAGAGGAAGACGAGTGTTTTATTAGTATTATTAAGAATTTTAGATTGGATGAAAGTTGTAATTTGAGCGAACCAAATTGGATTATGCTTGATGTTGTAGCGACTCCAGTGTTAGAAGAATATTTAAAATTGTGTTGTACTACGAGCGGGTATAAGAGAAAGTGTATTGTATTTTGGATGCGTTGATATAATTGACGAAGTCAGAATTTAAGGAAACTAAGAAGACGTTGGTAAGCCTCAGGGAGTTGGCGGGCTTTATACTTACGGACTTTGGGCATAAGCTGGAGTACGCTATTGCATTGGGTAATGATGATTTATACCACTGTTATGGTTGTCGGATGCCTATTGACAAATTGAGGAACTGATCACCCTTAATCTATTGTTGATAGTAGACAAAATCATAATTGATGGATAGATGTGTCAGGATGACTGGTATAGTTTGTACATTGAATTGGTTGAAGTCAAGCCTAGTGCTTGTGGATTGTTTAATTTCTCGATGAAGATTCACATATAAGAATATTTGGTTGGGTATGGTGTTTTTTGTGGATGTTCTAAGTTGTTATAAAAATCAACAAAAGAGTACGTAGAGTATTTGAGAGATGAGTTGTAAGTATTGAAAGGAGTAAAGTTGTAAGTTGGTTTATTAAAGTGAGGATTTTGGTTGGAACAAGAAGAGTTGTTTAGTTGTGTTGTTTCTGTAATACCTCAAAATTTGCCCTCTCATTTTCATGCCATTTAGCATATCCTTTCATACATTGCATTGCATTTAGATCACAATTGCATCATAAACATACATGAATATACATCTCCATTTGAGTTTTCACAGGTTGCGACTGACCTTTATTTCTTCATGCGGCACGTGCACAAGAATCTCAGAAGAAGCCAAAAGTTCTCGGTTGATTCAGAGGAGTTTAAGCAAAACATCAGTTTTATGGTGCAGTTTGCAAAAGTTGTAACTTATGCTCGAAAACTCATTTTGGCTTGAAACTCTATAGTTTAGACCGTTTCGGTATTCTCTACAACTTTTATGTTCGGCTCGGAGGCCAATTCATCAAGGAAAATGGCGGGATTTATTTGTTTCTGAAATTTCGGTTTCGCCGATTAACTGTGCTAGCGGTATTCGAGAGTTCGTAACTTCTGATTGGGTCAACATGTCTGAGAGATTCATATGCCAAAAGTTCCGTCTTGATATCCTTTCCAACTTTTGGGTTTTGACCGAGAACTAATTCTTTGAAGAAGATCTCAGAATGTGCGAGTCTTTAGAGTCGACATAGCGAAAAACAGTGTTGAACCGGTGATTTTTGAAGACTAAAAAATTCATAACTCTTGGATCGTTTATCGAATTGATGTCTTTTCGGTGCCTAAAATTCCTTTTAGATGTTATCTTCATTATGTGATTTCAGTTTGGGTTAGATCCGAGCGGAAGGATCTCGAAAATGCGAATTACCAGTAAGGTTCTTTGATGCAGTGCACTGTCTGTCAGATTTTGTAAAATTCATAACTCGGTCAATTTTCATCGGATTTCACCCGTTCTTGAAGCGTTGGTTCAAAAATTTTATCCTCTTCAAGTTCAAAGACAAACGCGAGTTCGAACAGTGCTCCAAAGATTGTCGTTTTGGTTTATTTCACAAAACTGAAGTGCTGAACCGAAGAAAAAGGGTGAAAGTCGTTTCACGAGAAAATTCATATCTCCCTCGTCGTTTGTCCGGTTGAGCTTAGATTTTAACACCAGGTCACTGACTCATAGATCTACAACTTTTCTGACAAAGTCGAGTCGAGATTATGCTCCGGAGAGGTTGACCTAGTCACATTTTCGAGTAGCGAACACCAAATAAGCCAAAAAAACAACTTATTCAGTGACGTCTTGCAGCTTAAACGTATCGATCGCACTCGATTTTGATCGTATGACATTCGTTCTTTTTGTGTTGCAACCGTGATTCAAAGGTGGACAATGTTGTGGAAGGCTCAGAGTCGAAATTTCTTGCCGAAGATATTGTTATTTTCACTTAAGCCGAAATTCTACCTTTTGTCTTTCATTTTACACTCCACTATATATTCTTTTGACCCACAATTTGTCTCATAACTTCAATCATAATTTACAAACACCAAAAAACTCTCACAAACTCTCTCAAAAGGATCAAAGTTCATTCTCTCAATTCTTTCTCAAGAACACAACAACAACTTCATCAAGAACTCAAGAACACAACAATTCCGATCAAGCTTCCAGTAGCCGAGCCGCCACGAACCACCACCTCCGGTCAACTTCACCACCGTAATACCACCATCTTCCGCCACCGGCAGCCGCGCGGCCTCTCCTCCTCTCCTCCGTTCATGATCGCGTCTCACTTCCTTCGGATTCGCAATTTCTTCGTCGATTCTTCATTCGGTAAGCTTCTTAAACTTTAATTCATGAATAATTGTTGAATTGTTTCTTGAATTGAATTTTGAAGTTGAATTAATCTTGTGGAGATTATGTGCATTGATTCATGATTTGATTATTGATTGATTCTTGATTAATTTATCCTAATAATTGTTGTGGTGCATGATTGAAAAGGCTTGGTAAAGTTGACATAGAATAATCGGTGAATGTTAGGTGTTTGACAAAATTCCTAAGAGAGCTAATTATTATAACTTGATATTGATTGAAGTGTTTGACTTTTAAATTCATGCTTGTTTCAATGTGCAAATTTGAAATAGGATAGGTTGAGGCTTAATTGTTGATGTTGTTCATGTGTCGCGTGTCGAGAATATGTTTTGGTCATAACTTCCTAACCGTAGCGCGTTTTTGCGAATGTGAATAGTGTAAATTGACTTTGTTGATTATTTCGGAGCCATTGGTGAACTTTTTAGTCGATTTCGGACAATTTTTTCCGGCTATTTTGCTACTGCCAGCCGACGAAATTGGCCAAAAAGTATCACTTCCAAGCGGAATTTTCAAAAACCGATTGCATATTTGAATCCGTTGGCACGTTTGCAAGTTACCATGCGATTTTCGTTCAATTCCGAGTCGGTGATTTTTGACGCATTTTTTCGTTTTAAGGCTTTTTAAGTTCGGTTTGGTGCGATTTTGATGCATTGATCTTGTTTTGACTTGTACTTATGTTTGTTGATCATTTGCCATTCATTGCATGTAAATTTGTTCGATTCCGGTTTGAGTTTGCATGTTGTTTATGTTAGAGCATAAGTGCTGCCCCGTTTTGTAACGTAAATTTCAATGCATGTCCATGACTCGTATATTCATATTTCTACTTGATTTGGAGTTGTGAGGCATAGGTGCAACTTCCGGTTGCACCTCTTTTTTGTTTCTAATGCGTTTGTTGAGTTCATGCAAGGTTCTCGCAAAGATCTTAACGACGGTCGTTTGGTTTGTATTCCACTTTATTTGTGGGATACCTTTGGATTCAAATGATATTTTGTGTCGTTGTTTTTGTTTCGATTATGGGGGATCTTCACAAAGCAATTATGGAAGATGGGCATTTATTTTGCTCATGGGAGATTACAAGGCTTGGCTTGAAGTTTTTTTGGATTTCTTTTATGTGAAAGAATCGGCACTTCGACCAAGTAAGTAATCTCGATTCTCTACTTTAATGCATCATTCTAGCTGTATGCGACTTAGGATCATATAACTTAAGGTGCATACTGAGCCCTCCCACCTGAGGCATTTGATTTATTTGTGATATATATTGATATGTGTCGATTTCGGAGTTTAGGGATTAGGTTACGGATTAAGAGAATTCGATTCCTTTCACTTTCCCTTAAAATCCACTTTTTTGCCCGTTTCGTCGCAATTATTAAAAATAGTTTTAGGTGTGATACAATTCTGGAAAAATTCATGAGTGATCCTCATCCTCTTAATTAGTTTGTCATAATTTTTGTTTCCAGATTTGGGTGGTTTTAATAATTAATTTGGGTTTTAGATCACAAGCTGTCCCAAAAAGAAGTGTTTTGACATAAGGGACCGAAAATGATTTTTCCCCATAGGTGTGAGACCTATTTTTTGTGTGTGGTTATTCACTGTAATTTGTGATATTTTTATGCTCATTAGACATTTTTTTCATAATTTTAGATGCCCTTTTTGATCCACTTTGTGGAGTTGTTTTTCGGCGATCACACCTTGTTACCTTGCTAATCAAGGACTTTTTTTGGCACTTTGGTGCATAATTTTAGGGAATCCTTTTGGACAATGTAAGATAATGACTATATCATTCCATAGATTTAATTTCATAATTTTTAAAGGCTTTTTTCTATTTTTTCATGTCACCTAGACCCTAGGTTGATTCATGTGTCTATTTGTTGTATAACTCAAATGATAGAAGGCATTCATGCCATTTTCTTGAGGGGATTTTTGGTAACTTTTAGGAGTTGATTATAGGTCATTTGTATGTCTTTAATTCCAGTCATAGGTCATATTTTTGAACCATACTCATTTGGTTTGTTTTAGTGTTTCAAAGTGCATACTTATGTGAATTAACTTCAACCTAAACTAGTTTCTCTTCTCCTCTAAATAATAACATTAATTATGTGGAAATCATTAATTCCTATTCATGCATTCTAATTGAATCTCATACCTTGTATGCTACTGACCCATAATCATTTCATGCATATTCACATGCCATTCTTCCTTAACTTTCATCATGTGCGATCTTATGCGATTTTTGTTCGTTTCTTCTCATATCTTCTTCTCATTGCTCCATATGCCTAAACCATTGCATCCATGATTGTATATTCATTCACACATATTCATGAGCATTCACTACTGACTTTGATGTTCATTTCATGTACTAATTCATGCTTGTAAGCCATACACATTCATACTTCATCCATAAACCCTAATTTGCATTTATGTGAACTTAGGTGAACTTTTTGTACATAGTTTGACATAGTTTGATCTTGTGGGGTATCCTAGCATCCTTAGGGATCTATATCATGTATCTACTGACTTTAGAAGTCATGTAACCTTTAGGTACCTTCACCTTTAGACTTAGGTCTTATTTTGAACCCTAGTTCCATTCTAGGACGTTTATGGTACTTAATCGCTTTCGTGCTTTGATTTTACTTTCAATATGTATTGCCATGCTAACTTTTGTTTTGTAGGGGGGAAGATTGAGGTAAGCATTACTTCATTCCTATCTCTTATGCATTTTAATTGTCTTTGCCTTATCACTTTGTGCTTTGTTCATAGGTTCCCCTTTTGTTCTTTAGAACCAACTTAACTTCCTTAGGAAGTAAGTTAGTTTCTAACTCTCTTTTCTTCTTTTCCTTTTTCATTAGGATTAGAATACCTCATTAACCATAGGATCTCCCTTTTGTATATGATAAATAACTTAGGGTTGTGTCTTAGTCCCCCTTAGTTTGTCCTTTTGCAATTTGAGTCATTCTTTCTCATCTCATAAAGAAAATAATAAAATACCTAATGAGAAACCGAACAATCTTGTACGACACGAGACTTTGTTGCGGAGTGTTTATACGCGTCCTGTTTCGGGGCGAGGTGTAAATACTCACCGTGATGGATAGGTCTTAGTACAAGACAGTTCACAAACAAATTCAAAACACTTCTCATAAAAGACAAAAAAACAAATAACAAGCGACTATCCTGCGGGAACTTCTCTTCTCATCTCATTCACTCACAACGCGAACTCGCGACGACTTGTCTCGCATGCAAGACGGTAAACGCACTCGTACCAGACGAGCCTGCAACACCTGAGCATAGACATACGCAGTTCCAGCTGTAAAAAACACAAACAAATAGTTCCCGCCTTAGTTAGGCGAACTACGTCGACTCTGATCCTCATTATCCCGATGAGGTACGTAGGCAGCGGGGTAGGGCCCGTTCGAGCACATTCTTTATTTTCCCTACATTTCCCCTTTTTTCCATTCTCTTTTTCCAATTCCTTTCTCATTTCTCATTCCAGTTCCAGTAGCATTTTTATTCAGCAGCATCTTATTTCTCACCCTTTGAAACAAAACAAGAAAGCGTGGATCCCGTCGGGTACGACGGACGGATTGGGGTGCTAATACCTTCTCAATTCGTAACCGACTCCCGAACTCAGATCTTTGGTTCGTAAGGCCTTGTCCTTTCCTTCTTCCTTAGGTTTGTGCAACATTACCTTTCCCATTCTTTCGGGATAAAAATGTCTGTCTGGCGACTCTAACCTTTCCGCGCCACTTTCGCGTTTGTACTAGGATGAAAATCCCGGGAGCGACAGTTTCGGATAAGAATTTAGAGGTTGTTTAGTTGTGTTGTTTAGAGGAATGGAGGCAGAAAGGGTGAGGACTCAGAGGTTTCTTGAAGACCTCGAGGAAAGGGAATTCAGAGTTTGACAGCCAAGGTATGAGGAGTATTACCTTTCATTATAATTGATATAAGGTGTATATTTACACACACACACGCGTATATATATATATATATATATATATATATATATATATATATATATATATATATATATATATATATATAATGATTTGGGAATTATAGGGTTTACGAGAATCGATGATGAATGATGCATTTTATAAGAAAGGATGTTCTACTAAATTTGGTTATGTGTAATTGTTGTTATTAGGATTAATCAATAGATCATGTTAGATGACTGGAATTTTAATTTATGAGTATTTGTCGAAGCTGGTGAAAAATTGGAATGTTGAATCAATGAATATTTTCTTAGGCTGAATGAAAATTGAACGACGAGGTCGTATAAATATTTTGGGTTGTTAGGAATCCTAATGAATTGTATTAGATTGCATAAAATATTGAAAGAACTGGATTGGAACCATATCGTGCAGAGTTCGGGAATTAGAAATCTCTTGTGATGGGGGTGGCGAGTGCCACCCTATTATTTTATTAAAGGTGGCGAGTGCCACATTTGGAAGTGGCAGGTGCCACATGAGAAAGTGGCTAGCGCAACACTTAGTGGCTGATGCCACATTGTTAAGTGGATTGCGTCACCACTTAGATTGGAATATGTGGCGGGTGCCACATTATGTGGCCAGTGCCACAGTGCACTTGGAATGTGTTATCTAGGGGTGACGAGTGCCACCCCACTATGTTTTGGTATCTGTATTTTTTGTTAGACGAAAACTCAGTTCTGTACCTGCAGTATTGGATAATGAATTTAGTGATCACCATAATGGTTTATTTTAGGAGAGAAGATAATAAGCAAAATGATCAATAACTGTATTAGTATTTGGCTAGGAATAGGTAGTCCATGTGATAGTGTTTGTGACGGTTACAGTGAGAAACCTTTTTTTAGAAAACTTTGAATTGCTGAAAAGGAATACTTAGGGTTACTAAGTACTATGTTGATAGTGATGTGTATAAATTATGTGATATGTGTGAGTTATACCTTTCAAATCGTGAGTCGGCCTTATATGTTGTTTGAAGTATTAAAGGAATGTCGTAGTGAGATATATTATGATAAATGATATGAAGCGTGAGAAGTGGCTATCTAGTGATTCTGTCGTGACTTAGGTGACAGGATTACATGCCGAAGTAATTATAATTGTGTTTTATTGTACAAATTTTTAAGATGATGTTTTGAAGCAAATCGCTTAGTGTTTATTATGATGATTTGATATATGATGATGTGTTGACTATGATGTGTATCTGTGAAGTATGTGAAGAGCATATGATGATTATGACGTTTATGATGACTATGATGTTTATGATGATTATCACGTTTATGATGACTATGATGTTCATGATGATCATGACGTTTATGATGACTATGATGTTTATGATGGTTATGAGAATTAGAATGATTAAGTTGTCTATGAGATATATGATGATATTTTGATGAATGATGATGCGTTTGACTAGTCATGGTCGTATATTTGTGTTGTTGCGCATCGTGCATTCATAGCATATGTTAGGATGAGATTTCCAGTGATGTTTTGCAGGATGAATATTCAATGACGAATTGTAGGACGCTCAGGTCCAGTGATGACCTTAATCCCATTGTGTGGATTAAGTGTAAATGATGGTGTGCTCTGGTTCCAAGCGGGAACCGATCCTATTGTGAGGATCTTTGGAGAATAACGATGACTAATCATCAATGATGTTTTTTGGTACCGCATACATGAGTCCATATGATGTTTCATTTGCATTATTTGTGGCATTGCATGATGTTTTGTGATAAGTGAATTATATGATTTAATTATTAAAGTATGACGTTTTATGATGAATATGATGTTGTTGTTGTTTTGAGTGTGAAGCATATGATCATTATGTTGTAGTGATTTAATTGTTATACATATTATATCTATTTCTTATATCTCGTATAATAAATTGTGATTACTTACCTTGCCTGTTTGAATGTTGCCTCTACATGGGTAACATGCAGATATCCGAGATGAGTTGCGGTGCGTGAAGTCTTAGCTGGAAGCTGTTTAGCTTAATTATAAAGTGTCTGGTGTCTTGCTCTGATAGATGTAACATCGAGGAAATATAACGTTTATATGATTTAATTGTCGCTTTGTTAGTATGAGTTTTATGAGTTATTAAATGTTGAATTGAGAATAATGATAATTGTTGACTTTGACCAAAAGGTCTTTATGTTTTAATGAGATAAGAGGAAAATATTTTGAAAACATGATTCCGCTGCGAAGTTTTGATTTTTAGAGAAAAGATTATTTTAATAGAATATTTTGGATTGATGTTTTATGAAGAAATGTGACACCTTCCATGAGTTACTCTGATTATTTCAGTTAATTTATCGAGAATATTATATGGGGGTAGAAGGGTGTTACAACTCCCAACTCACGATGGGAAAAGTCCAAGCCTTGTGGGATCAGGACCTCGACCGAGATCCTAGTCCATTTGACTGGCGAAAATATGTTTCGCTTCCCCAACAATTCCATACACTAGTCGGGCGCCTTAAAAACGAGTTGAGCAAAATCCTATATTAAAAATTTATATTTATTTCAAGCAAATTAAAGAAAGTAGAAGCATACACAACATGCACAAAACAATAATTATATTAAAAATCCGACCACCAGGCCGAAATTGTCTTAATGTTACATAAAAAAAGGGCCAAACCCCAGAAACAGAATACATTAAAACGGCTCGCAGGCCGACAAACCAATGAGGCACGCAAGCTAATAAACATTATTCTTTAACCTCGGGAAGGACCACATTGTCATCAACCACCTGGTGCAGAGGACCGATTCCATCGATGACCAGTTGTATGTCGGGATTCTTCACCTTAACTTGCTTCAGGGAATTGTTAAACCCATATGCTGCCATGACCAAATTATCTTGTTCCAGCAAATAGATGCGGTGAATCAACTATGCCCGGGTCTTTATACCCATCTCCTATTCAATTTCATCCTCTCTGACCAACGTTGTGCCCTCTAGCTCAGCGACCCTGGCCTTCAGTTTCTCGTTCTCTGCAGTAGATTTGACCAACTGCTCCTGTGTCTGATTTAGATCCTGCAAATGAAATTTCTTGGCCTCAAGATTGCCCTGAAGGGTCTTTAGCTTGTTGTACAACTGAATGCCCTCCTCCTCGAGTTCGGCATTCTTTTTTTGTAGAAGTTTAAAGTCTTTTAGTGGGACAGTCTCTGCATCTCCAAGAGCCATGGCGACCTCCAGCACCCCCATCACGATCGTCACATCTCGACAAAGGCATTGTCTTATCGTCTTAGGGTTGGTGGTCAGGATGGCCGCAACATCCAAGTCGGGAACAACCACAAATTCCCCATCGTCAAAGACCCTTGTCTGGAGATAACAGGTAGGCAACACAAATTTCCCTCTGAGGGCTCTGGTCGAGGTCTCAGCCAGAATGGAACCCATATCAACTATTCTTCTCTTATTCTGGTCTAAAGGAGAATTATCAATGGAGGTGTTTCTCGGTGAAGGAGAGCCAAGTCCCAGGAATTTGTCCATCGTGGCTTGTGTAACACCCAAATTTCCCTGTACAATTTTTAATTTTTAAATCAGAGTAATCATAATAAAACAGAAATTAAGGTATTACTTTCCTTCCAAATAATGCTCAATAAACGGCATGTGACATATAATTATTCATGCATCGAAAAGCCTCCAAATACAAAAAATGTAAAAGTTCAAAACAACATAATCCTTTCTTAAAGAAAATAACTAAAAACATTCATTAGCGTTCTCGACTCCCCATGTTACATATCAGAACAAACGTTTCTACTGTGAAGTACACCTACTTCATCGAGTACAAACTCGACTACTCATGATTACCTGCACACTACCCACATAGATGCAATATTCAAACAAAATAGGTGATATTCTTACATCAACAAAGAGAAAGTTGATACAAATATAAAGCATACATCATCAGGTTATTCACCACATTACAACATCCAACAAGAATCACACCTCTATATTTATACATAAATTTACACCAATACTCATATCAATGCCATACAACACAATCAACTAAAGAATGAAAATGAGACTCAACAAGACTCAATGCATGTGGTACCAATATCGATCCCTGTTTCATGATCAAGTTCCTGTCGAAACTCTCGACCCATATTTCATGGTCTAGTATGACCCCTATTTCATGATCACACCCAAGTATGACCCCTATTTCATGATCACACTCATGAACCCTATTTCATGGTCACGTATGATCCCTATTTCATGATCACACCAACAATTGTGATTGAATTCAATCACACCACCAACAACGATTCCCTTTAGGAATTCGGATGAACGTTAATACCCCACCTGGGCCCGCAATCCCATAACTATGCACATGCCATGCACCATCAATAACAATATGCAACAACAACAACAACAATGATATGCAACAACAACACATGCATATTAATTTATTCATGTATTTCTAATCATCACATTTAAAGTCAAACAAAATAAACATATAACATCTCAATACATGCTTTTAATGCCACAACATCAAAACAATACCATTAGAATATAAAACACACGGTTTCATGAATTTTTCGATAATTAAAATGATATTTTTTAATCCCAGACTGCGCTAAGCGCGCTCGCTGCTGCCTGGAAGAGGTGAAATTTTTATACCATGCTAAGAAGGATCTGCGAATTCTGCAAAAAAACCTGCGATAAAACTCATCTCCTGCTGCAATTTAACATCTTCCAAACAATTTTTAACACCAATCAATTGCAGATTTTTCATCAATAGCCTATATTTATCATATACACATTAACACAACAATTCAAACAAAATAGTTCATCAATTTATACTCATACTAACACCATTCTTCCCCATAAACCCTCATTCAACCCCATGGATTACAACCTAACAATTTCTACTTCAATACCCATATCATTTCGCTCTTATGAGATGAAAGAGATCCCACCCTTACCTTAAAATGACGAGCTTTCCCTTTCTTTCGACGAATCCCTTTTCCTTCCTCTTGTCCTAACTATTCTCCTATCTTTTTCCCTTTTGACCTTCTTTTACGTGGAATGAACAACAATGAAACTTCCACTCTCTAACTCTCTTAAATATTCCAATTAATGGATTGCCCTTTTTGCCCTCACTTAACCCTCGCTTAATTACCATAAGGCCCTTTTCACTCATTATTCCTTTAATTTATTTAATAACTCCATTATATTGTTATAGCTATTCCTTAATTAAATAAATTAGCTAACCTATATTAAATTAAAATAATTTAATTATTCCTACTCAACACAATGTTAATTTCTACATTATTAACCATACACCTTTCCTACGACCAAGACCGACATCCCAAGGCCACCACCCTTCACTATGGGTACACAACCACCCATAAGGTACAATAACGCACAATCAATCACCATGATTCATACAACATACAATAATTTGCCAATAAATAAATAAATATATAAATAAACTAGAGTGTTACAACTCTTCCCCACTTAGGATATTTTCGTCCTCGAAAATTTATCTGATGCGAACAAATTCGGATACGAATCTCGCATCTTACTCTCCAATTCCCAAGTTGTGTTCCCACTAGCAGTGCCTCCCCATATTACCTTCACAATAACAATCTCTTTGCCTCTCAACCGCTTCACCTCATGATCATCAATAGGCTCTGGTAACGCCTCAACTGTAAGATTATCTCTTACCTCAACCTCATCCATAAGTATCACATGTGACGGATCCAGAACATACTTCTGAAACTATGAAACATGGAATACATCATGCAAGTTTGACAATCGTTATGACAATGCCACTCTATAAGCAACATGTCTAACTCTTGCAGAAATCTGATATGTACCAATAAATCTTGGAGTAAGCTTTCTCGATTTCAAAGCTCGCCCAACCCGGTCACCAGAGTGATTCTCATAAACACATGGTCTCCTTCTTGAAATTCAAGGTCTTTCCTTCTCTTGTCATGACAACTCTTCTTCTTACTCTACGAAGTTTTCATCTTTTCTCGAATCAACTTCACCGTCTCAGTAGTCTGCTGAATGATATCAGGTCCAAGTATAACATTCTCATTGGACTCATACCAACACAAAGGTGTCTGACATCTTTGACCATACAACGCTTCAAAAGGCGCCATCCCGATACTGGAATGATAACTATTGTTATAAGTAAATTCGATTAACGACAAATGACTATCCTAAGCACCGCCTTTTTCAAGCATACAAGTCCTCAACAAATCTTCCAAATATTGTATAATCCTCTCTGTCTGCCCATTCGTCTGTGGATGATAAGTTGAACTCAACCTCAACTTCGAACCCAACGCTTCTTGCAAACTCTCCCAAAATATGAAAGTAAACCTTAGATCTCTATCCAACACAATACTCGAAGGAATCCCATGAAACTTCACAATCACACTGATATATATCTCTACCAACTTCTGCAACGGAAAACTGATGTTAATCGGAATAAAATGCGTTGACTTCGTCAATCTATCAACAATTACCCAAATAGCATCACGTCCTCTCGGAGTATTAGGCAACCCCGTAACAAAATCCATTGAAATACTGTCCCATTTCCAGTATGGGATATCTAACGGTTGCATCAGACCAACATGTTTTTGGTGTTCTACTTTCGACTTCTGACAAGTCAAGCAGGCATAAACAAAGTGAGCCACGTCACGCTTCAATCTAGGCCACTAAAATATCATTTTCAAATCCTAATACATCTTTGTAGCTCCCGGGTGAATGCTCAGGCTACTTCTATGACCCTCCTCAAGAATCATTCTCTTCAATTCAGAGTCATCAGGAACACAGATCCGCTCACGAAATCTTAGCACACCCTGTTCATCAACTCGGAAGTCACTTCTCCCAACACGTTCATCACCAACCATTAAGTCCACCAACTTCATATCCAACTTCTGACCCTCTCAGATACTATTAAGGAAATCATTGTTAACCTTCAACATCCCTAATATCACATTATGCGATGTCTGCTCACAAACTAAACTAATGTCTTTAAACTGCTCGAATAACTCTAACTCTTTAGCCATCATGGTTGGCATATGCAAGGTCTTTCGACTTAAAACATCAACCACAATATTAGCTTTACAGGGATGATAATTTAAGCTGAAATCATAATCCTTCAGGAATTCCAACCAACGCCCCTGCCTCATATTCTACTCCTTCTAGTCAAAAAGATACTTCAAACTCTTATGATTATTGTACACTTCAAATCTAAAACCATATAAATAATGCCTCCAGATATTTAATACAAACATTATTGTTGCTAATTCCAAATCATGGGTAAGATAACTCCTCTCGTAAATTCTCAACTGTCGCGAAGCATACGCCACCACTTGACCGTCCTGCATTATTACACCAACCAAACCCATCAGAAAAGCATCGCAATACACCACTAATGGTTCATCTAATTTAGATAAGATCAAAACTAGAGTTGTAGTCAATCTCGTCTCGGGGATTCCACCAAAATTGGATTGCCTTTTGCCATATAAGGATGAAGAAAAGACGAAGCTCTACCAACTTCAACGATTGCTTATCATTGAACAATATATCAAGTGACTTTGGATATCACAATGCTTGATGAATCTGATGATGAATATGTTGTACGATGAAGGTGAAACTTTTAGGAAGAAGATTGTTGAAATTTCAAGAAAAATATATCTAAAACTTCAAGAAAAGAAGATATGAAACACTTGATTAAAAGAATATTGAGCGTGAAAATTCGCATGAACCATAAGTTGATTTCCATATATTGTACCATTATTCTATTAGGGAACCGAAATGTTCAGTGAAACAGTGAGATGATACATGGGATTAATGGAGTAAGTTTTCGGTGCGATGGAGACAGTGCCAAAATCAATGAAAGAATGAGAAGTAAGGTGAGAGTTATAATGATTTTGAATACATGAAATTATGTGTTTTGTCCTTTTATGTTAAGGGTGATTGAAACTGATCTTTAATACTAAGGGTGGTTGAAACTGCTGACGTGTTGCGCAAGCAACAACCAGATTATATTAGACAAAATGTGGGTGTACAAAACACATATGAGAGACATTTGCTTATAAATGAAACGAATTTACTCTTCGTGCGTTTTACTCGAGATCCAGTCTTGCCTCATTCACTATAGATCTTGTGAACAACGCAAAACAATTTTTTTTTTCTTTCAATTTTTGTCTTTAAGTTAAATTTTATTTTTATTTTTCAAATTTGATATATTTTTATACATATTTGTATGTATTTAACCATTATAAATTACTAGTAGTATATTAAGAACCACAAAAAGCTAGTTATGTTTTTCGTAAGTTAGATAAGTCCAATAAAAAAGTCGGAACCGTGTAAACTTCAGTGTTTGAACATCATTTCTCTTTCTTATCAAATTCATTTCTTTATTCTTTTCTCTTCTTCCAACACAGCATAAGACAAATAACTTCAAGAGCGGAAAATAAAAACCGACAACAAAACAAGGGCCCCACAATCAAACATCCCGCGCGTGTCTTTCACTCACCAAAAAATCCCCAAACCCATAACTACATATCGCGAGAAACCGCGAAAGGCGAGAACATTTAACAGGAGGCAGAATTAGGTAGATACATCAATTCAAACCGAAAGTGACAGCAACGAAAAAACAAGTGGACGTGTGTGACGAATATTCACTAGATTTGAATTTTTAGTTTCGAATCCGCAACGCCTCTCGTTATCGTATCACTCACGAAATGATAGCACAAAGTAATAACCACTTGTGCTTATCTGATAACTTAACGTACTTATCTCTGAAGGTGTTAAGTAGAAAAAGAAAGACTCTCTCCTCTGTACAACGCATCGAGTTTCTTCATTCTCTTTCCTCTTTCTTATTCTTATCCTCAACCTTTCCAAGTTCAAACCCTAGAAATTCTTCGATTTTATTGATTTTGTAATGTAAACTTCGAAGCTATGAATTTTGAGTCTGTGTGAGCTTCGATTGAGTAGAGAGGTGGAGAAAGAGATTCGGTTTGTGGTTTTCGTCTCTGATTTGTCGGTAGTTGGTTGAATTCGAGTTTTGTGGTGGTTTTGGTGGTGTTTGAAGATCGGTGGTGATAGATCGGAATTATTGGCGTGGTTTCAGATTTGAGCTGTGAAATGACTTCTTTGAGTAGAGAATTGGTGTTTCTCATACTTCAGTTTCTGGAGGAGGAGAAGTTCAAGGAGTCCGTGCACAAGTGAGTCCTCTTTTTTTTTTTAGGAACTTTTTTTTTCTTCTCTTTGCATGTTGTCTGGTTGGTTGGGATTTGGTATATTATATATCAGAAATTAGGAATAAGCTAATCTGGTTTTTTAGTGGTTTATATTCTGGTTGTTAACAATGTTTATGGTTTCAATGAGCTGAATAGAAAAGGTAGAATAAGAATTGGAGTGAAAACATGTTTCAATTTTGCGTGAATCCTTGATTTGTGTTTTTTTAAACCGGAAATATACTGAAAACAAATGTGACACTTTAGTAATTAAAAGTACATAATTGCTTGAATTGGGGATACTCTCTCGGCCGGAAATTACACCATGAAGCCGAATGAACATTAACTGTTATCTTATGGGTCATAAAGTTTCGGATGCTCTTTCTCCTAGACCTACCTTACCTATATATAGATAGACCACAATGACTCCTCACAGACTTGGTAGTCTGCTTGGCAGGCCTTTGCCTTATGGGGCATTCATGGTGTTTCGGCATATAAGGTACTAAACACTGGGGGTTTAGTTGGTTTATAAGAGAATTGGGGCCATTGGACTAAGTTGAAAAGTTCTTTTCTATAATGGCTTAGGTTACAATTGATGCGCCTTGAGGGACAGTGCAAACAGAACAAAGTGTAAGTAGTTGAGTTAGAGCATAACTTTTAGTTTTGTGTGCTGTGGTAGTCAATACACAACATAAAAAGAGAACCATTAAGAAATGGACAGAAAATTGCGTAATTATTTATTTTTGGAAGATGGTATGGTTTGATGAATAACAGATTTTAAATCATATTTCTATGCTTTACAGTTTATTTTATCCTGTTCCATGATTGTTTTTAAAATCAAACTCAGCAATTGAATCTGTAGTATTTAGTCCTTCATTTTTCAGCAAATCAAGCGCATTAAATAATATTCTTACTTTGGAATTTGGAACTTAAAAATAAATTTACCTCTGGATGAGGTTTTTTTTCCTCCATCTAGCAGTCGTTTTATTGTCTTTAGGTTTCTCTTTGACGTTTCGTTTCAATCTTTTTAAATGCCTCTTATATTATATTTATGCAGGCTCGAGAAAGAATCAGGTTTTTTTTTCAACATGAAGTACTTTGAGGAAAAAGTGCAGGCTGGTGAATGGGAAGAAGTTGAAAAGTATTTATCAGGGTTTACCAAAGTTGACGATAATAGATACTCAATGAAAATATTCTTTGAAATTAGGAAGCAAAAATACCTAGAAGCACTTGATCGGTATATGGAACTTTGTAATCTTTTTAGTTCCTTTTCTTTTTCTAAATGAACTTGTGCTTGTTATAAAACTTCATATTTGTTTTGCCTCTGGTGTTATTTTGAATTTTAGGCAAGACAAGCCAAAGGCTGTGGAGATATTAGTGGGTGATTTAAAAGTGTTCGCCACCTTCAACGAGGAGCTATACAAAGAAATCACCCAGCTGTTGATTCTTAATAATTTCAGGTAATATCTATAATATGTGATCTAATGTTTGTTTCATCTGTTGAGTTGATGGGAAGGTGCATCTGAATCACATCTCAAATAATCTTGATTCACAGCTCAGACTAATTAAGCGGTAATCATGACATCTGAGTTGAATTTTATTTCATATGATAGGGAGAACGAGCAGCTGTCCAAATATGGTGACACCAAAACTGCTCGAAGTATTATGTTGATAGAGCTCAAAAAACTCATAGAGGCAAATCCTCTTTTCCGTGATAAGCTTGCCTTCCCAACCCTCAAGTCATCAAGACTGAGAACTTTAATCAATCAGAGGTATGATTAAGCAAGTTAAAAGCTTTACTGGTTCTCTCTTTTATTTGGATCGCATGTTTCATGATGAGGCAAATGAAAAGTAAATCACATGGCTTTTTCTTTTTCGATGTGTATCAGTAGCATATTCTTATTTTGCATGACGTCTTAGCTCCCTGTATGCTGTCAGTTTATTTTGGTAAAATAAGAAGAATTTGAAAGTTTTCCTGCACCTATTTCATCGTGAATTCGGGTTATTAGTTTGTTATGCCTTCTAATTATTTATCAGTTAATCTATCTATCTCTCTTTATCAATGCAGTCTGAACTGGCAGCACCAACTTTGTAAAAATCCAAGGCCAAACCCAGATATAAAGACTTTATTTACAGATCACACTTGTTCACCTTCTAATGGTCCACTGGCACCTACACCTGTCAATCTTCCAATTTCTGCAGTTGCAAAGCCTGCTGCTTACACTTCACTTGGAGTCCATGGTGTATGATACCTTGCTTTTCACTCAACTGGTTACTTATGTTTCCAATTGGTTAATAATCTAAATGTTATCGTGTTAATTAACTGATAATTTTCTGTTATTTATTTTTATAGCCCTTCCCTCCCGCCGTTGCAAATGCTAACGCTAATGCGTTGGCTGGTTGGATGGCCAATGCCTCAGCTTCATCATCTGTTCAAGCAGCTGTTGTCACATCGTCAACCATACCAGTCCCTCAGAATCAAGGTTAAAAATAGCATTTGGTCTATCATTCCTTTTTTATAACAAAAGAAGGATGGTTACCCCCCCCACCCAAAAAAAAAAAAACTTTTCTTTAGATGTCATGTCTTAAACACTCTACTCATACTTTTTGAAACAGTATCTATCTTGAAACGTCCTAGAACACCTCCGGCAACTCCTGGGATTGTTGACTATCAAAATGCAGATCATGATCAGTTAATGAAAAGGCTTCGTCCTGTTCATTCTGTGGAGGAGGTAATTTTGTTTGATTTCTGTTCAATTAAGATTGTTAAGAGTACTGTATCGGACAATATATGGCCTGAATATGTCTTTATAAGTGAGGGTAATCCTCACCCTGCCCGTTGGTTTTGTTGGGTTGAGTTAGGCCCAACCACATTTCTTAACATTGTATCAGAGCCTCGTTTAAGATCCAGTGGGCCACCTACTATGGTTTCCGCTATCGGGCCACCCATCATCTATTTCCACGCTCCAGTTGTCTAGTCCTGAGGGTGAGGGGTGTGTTAAAGAGTCCCACATCGGACAATATATGGCCTAAATATGTATAAGTGGGGGTAATCCTCACCCTACCAACCGGTTTTGTAGAGTTGAGTTTGGTCCAACCACATTTCTTAACAAAGATGTTTATTTGCATATTTCACGACGCCTAGATTTTTTGTTGTTTCTGATTTTTTAATGGTTGGTGACCCATGTAACTGTTCATTTATATAATTTCAGGTTTCCTATCCTGTGGCTCGACAATCCTCTTGGTCACTGGATGATCTCCCAAGAACAGTGGCTATGACTTTGCATCAAGGATCCTCTGTGACAAGCATGGATTTTCATCCTTTGCACCACACCTTACTTCTTGGTATCGTTTATTATGATTGCTTCATGTGTAATACATGACTAATATCTCAGTTGCTAAAATACCAACAAAAAAATATTCTCTCTTCTAACGCTGTATATTCTGAATGAGCAGTTGGTTCTAATAATGGTGAAATAACCCTCTGGGAACTCAGTATACGGGAAAGGTTGGTCTCAAAGCCGTTCAAGATATGGGATGTGTCGGCGTGCTCATTACCATTTCAGGTTTCATATAGTGCAATATTTCTTGTTCTACCGCATCGTCTGTTGTCAATCTGAACTAGTGATGCTATAATGGCCACCGTATTATTCTGTTTGGCCATTAGTCTTGATGATTGAAAACTCAAAACCTTTGGAATTTATAGTTCATAAATTTGCAGGCAGCTGCAGCCAAGGAGGCTCCTATTTCTGTTAGTCGTGTCACATGGAGCCCTGATGGAAGTTTTGTTGGTATGTAACTTCACGTGTCTGAAACCATTTTGAAGCTTTTGGCAGAATATCTAACTGGTTGCTTTGCTTTAGGTGTTGCATTTACTAAACATCTGATTCATTTATATGCATACACCGGCTCAAATGAGCTAACCCAGCGTATAGAGGTGACATTCTTCTCATAATAAACAAGCCATAATTTTGATTGCAGTTTGGTTTACATTTCTTTGTTGATGCAGGTTGATGCCCATGTTGGTGGTGTGAATGATTTGTCATTTGCTCTTCCAAATAAACAGTTGTGCATTGTAACTTGTGGAGATGATAAGTTGATAAAGGTGCATAAAATCTAGTAATCCTCTTGTTGTAATTTCAGTTAAAAAAAGTTATCTATTTTTCTAAAGATGAAGCTCTCATGTCTTAATAGGTGTGGGATGCAAATGGGCGGAGACTATTTACCTTTGAGGGGCATGAGGCACCCGTATATTCAATCTGTCCTCATCACAAAGAGAACATTCAGGTAATAAAGTAGATATCATTATCGAGGCACTTCTAAATTTCAATGTTTTTTCTTTGAAAGGTTAGTTGTAGATTTAACTTACTATAATTTGTTGGATCTTTATAAGCCGCAGCTAAAGTAGAAAAAATGAGAGTTTGAATACCGGTTGTAAATAATTGAAGGAACATAAGTGGTATAGGAACTACACAAGATACCAACAAAACAACAAGAACTAATAATTCATTAGCTAATTAATATATATGTATGCACAGTTATTTTTGCATTATATTCATAATGGTGGTGATAGAACTCAGTAAAATAAGGTAAACACTGTATTATTTACTGCAAATGATTGAGCTTAAAGCTTTTACATTGGTGGGAAAGTGGAAACGAAAACAGGAAATGACACCAGAGTTGCAAGAAGTTCTAGACCAGAGCAGAATTTCTCCTAAACCAGAGAAGAGAGTCTCTCTTAACTGATTCTAACAATCTTTCTGAATGAATTACTCCCTCCCCTTTCTTTTATAACAGAAAATTCCCTAAAAATCAGGACTAGTACTAACTAACTCCTAATCCCTCAGCTTCTATAACCTAGAAGCTGTAAATGTGTGAGGTGTGTGACTTGGGTCCAACAAATGAGTCATCAAACCTATTGGGCCATGGTGTTCTATCAGGTGGCTTTCAATTATTGTATTCTTAGAAAAGTATAGCTCCCATCCTATTGCACACATACATTGACCCTTTTACATAAGCATTTGTACTATTCATCTTCCTGCAAAGTATATGTATGTAAATACATACGAACACACACTAAAGGTTGTTAATGTAATTTGCAGTTCATATTTTCAACAGCCATTGATGGGAAAATAAAGGCCTGGTTATATGATAACATGGGTTCTAGGGTGGACTACGATGCTCCTGGTCATTGGTGTACTACAATGCTTTACAGTGCTGACGGAAGTAGGTAGGTTCGATTTTGACGAGTAATTATTCATTAAGTGGCATGTTTACTTTCTAAAAGTGTCTTATCACGCCTGCCGATGTATTTTCCCCATCTTTCCCAGATTGTTTTCTTGTGGGACAAGTAAAGATGGAGAGTCTTTCCTTGTTGAATGGAATGAAAGTGAAGGAGCCATTAAGAGAACATACAATGGATTCAGAAAGAAATCTGCCGGTGTTGTGCAGTTTGACACAACCCAAAACCGCTTTTTGGTTGCTGGTGAAGATGGCCAAGTGAAGTTTTGGGACATGGACAGTATTAATCCTCTAACAAGCACTGATGCAGATGGTGGATTACAGGTCAGGATTTAATGGTTAAGGGTCTGTTTGGTTCAATTGAGGGGAGGGGATGGGAGGGATTTTAATTGCATATATGTTTGGTTCAAAATATGAAAGGGGAGGGGAGGGGAGGCATTTAATTTACAAATATGTTTGGTTCACAGGGGAGGGGAGGTATTTTAAAAATAATATACTTTTTTATCCTTCTAATTTTACTATAAGAATCATGATATTTAACGTTTATAATTCAAATATAAATTCATTGACGAAATATAAACATTCAATCAGAAAACATCATGATAAATTTTATAAAAACGTAACGATTAAAATATATAATTTCAAAAAAAAATTATCAAATACAATAAAATTTAACAAAAAATATTATAAACAAAAACATTATGATAATTAAAAAGTAACATTAAAATATAAAAAATAAAATAAAATAATTTAAACACATATAATATTAATAAGATGAAGATATAAAAAAAATATATATAAAAGGAAGATAATTTGTTCAAAATATAACTTATAACATTTTAATAAATTAATTTATATTTAAATAAATAAATAAGGATAAAAATGTAATTATAATTATAATTAAAATGGAACACCTCCCCTCCCCTCCAAATCCCTCCAAATCGGAGGGGAGCAAAAAGTGGTCCAGGAGGGATTTTGGTCTCCTCCATCTACCTCCCCTCCCCCTCTTAAAATTTGAACAAACACAAAAACTATTAAATATTCCCTCCCATCCCCTTCATTTACCCCCAACCAAACAAACCCTAAGTGTTTGAAGTCTTTTGGAGTACAACCACACTTTACAGAACATCCCTTGTCTAACTGTATGAATCTGTTCAGGTCCTTCCACGTTTGAAATTCAATAAGGAAGGAAATATTCTCGCAGTCACTACTGTGGATAATGGATTCAAAATACTGGCAAATGCTACTGGTCTTAGATCCTTAAGAACAATTGAAACTCCAGCATTTGAAGCATTGAGGTCACCCACTGAATCTGCTGCAATCAAGGTAGTAATATAGACTATATAGTTCTTTAAACTTTTGAGTAGTTCCTTAAGTTAAGATCAAAATGTGTACAGTCCACTTTGTTTATGCTTTACAGGTATCCGGCTCTTCTACTGTTAATGTTAATCCGGTCAACTGTAAAGTGGAAAGAAGCTCTCCTGTCAGGCCCCCTCCAATTCTTGTACGAACCTGACCTTGTAAATTACGCCTATATTTTGATGCTAGCACGATGACACTGATATATTCATTTTTGCACACAGTATACACACTTGCAGTCTGCATCTAGACTATTTTGGTCAGTTTATTTTTTCTTATATAGTTTGCTTAGGATACCCTTGCTACTATAAAGGACCAACAATTTAATACTTCTGCTTTCCACTTTATGGGGAGCCTTATATTATTAGCTTACTATTAGATCCAAAAGGTGTACATGAATCTATTTTACTTTAAAATCTGGTGTTTGTTTTCCTATGGGATCAACTTTGTTAGCTGTCATTTATCTCTTTTGAGTTACTTATGAATTATTTACTGTAACATAATACTTATTTGAATAATATGGAATGATTTTGGCTTTTTCAATCAAGAATGGAGTTGATCCCCTGAGTCGAAGTGTAGAGAAATCAAGAACTGTGGAAGATGCATCTGATAGAACTAAACCATGGCAGTTGTCTGAAATTCTGGATCCTGTCCAATGTCGATCAGTTACCTTGCCTGACACCACAGACTCTTTCAGCAAGGTCTGTATACTGCTGAATTTATGAGATTACCATTAGTCTATTGCAAGTTCTGTATTCTTCTATGCTTTAATTTAACGTTCTGATTGGTAATATAGGTTGTACGACTTTTATATACAAATTCTGCTGTTGGTGTTTTGGCCCTTGGTTCAAATGGTGTTCAGAAGCTTTGGAAATGGGCTCGCAATGAACAGAATCCTACCGGGAAGGTTGTCTTAAGCAAATAAATTACTTTATGTATTTCTTGGTTCAATCCTTTTTTTTTCTCTATACTATGTTAGCCTTTTACCTTTCAATAGAGAACATAAGTTTGAAGTTCACGTGATTACAGGCAACTGCCAGTGTTGTTCCACAACGTTGGCAACCAAACAGTGGTCTTCTTATGACTAATGATATTGCGGGTGTTAACCTTGAAGAAGCAGTCCCTTGCATTGCACTCTCAAAAAATGACTCATATGTAATGTCTGCCTGTGGTGGAAAAGTTTCACTGTTTAACATGATGACATTCAAGGTGTGTATCCGGATATACGGCCCAATATTCAATTAAGCAACAGGTTTATTGGCTACTGATAGTCTTCTTTATTTTTAGGTAATGACAACATTCATGTCACCACCTCCTGCCTCTACCTTCCTAGCATTCCATCCCCAAGATAACAACATTATATCCATTGGGATGGAGGATTCAACCATTCATATCTATAATGTCAGAGTGGATGAGGTGATTACCCGCTTTTGCTAATTTTTATTTTAATAATTACATTATTTTTATAAAAACTTATCTCCTCAAGCATTTTTTCCCTGCATTTGGGATATATTCCAGGTGAAATCAAAATTGAAGGGTCACCAGAGACGAATTACTGGTTTAGCCTTTTCAACTAATCTTAACATACTGGTTTCATCTGGTGCTGATGCTCACGTAAGTCCTTTAGCCATGCTCCTTTCTGACAAGATTCTGAGTGGCATGAGAAATCTTTTATATAAATCAGTTTAGTGCCTAATAATTTGTTTTTGAGATCGTTTTGTTGGTTATCCTACTTCCCATCGTTTGTACTTATCCTTCTTTTGCTTGATATACTTTTCATTTTAAAGACTGTATTGCTTGAAAATTCTGCACTATTAGATAATTAAAAATAAAATAAAAAATGGTACGCTTCATTGGAATTATTGTTATTCAAAATAGTTTTCTCACTTTTGGTTTTCTTTGACTACCTATTTTCTTATTCAATTCTAAATGTCTATCCTATAAGAATTTCTATGATTAGCCGAGAAAAGGTTGAAGAGTTCTGAATGATGAGTGGATGTACGTACTCTTGAGTTGCTAGATTGTTGCACTTAAGTTTTTTGGATTTTTATTTGGCTATATAATTTTCTTCTCTGTGATGCTTAAGTTGAAGTATCTGCCTTTTACAAATTTGTGCCTCCACCAATTTTATATATTGCATTGTTCTCCCATTAGGAAATGTGGCCTTTTGTTTTGCTCAATGTTTTTGCCTTTCTTTTGTTTTAAGAATTTCTACATGTTGTACAGCTGTGTGTATGGAGCATTGATACTTGGGAGAAAAGAAAATCAATCCCAATTCAACTACCTGCGGGAAAGCCACCTGTTGGTGATACACGTGTTCAATTCCATTCTGACCAACTTCGCTTATTGGTAGTCCATGAAACACAATTGGCAATATATGATGCCTCCAAGATGGAACGCATTCGGCAGGTAAGCTTTTTCTCTACATATTCATAGAGAACTGCAGGTTGCTGACAAAATTGGAACTGAGATATGCTCATAAATCTTTTGCTGCAGTGGATTCCCCAAGATGTTCTGCCTGCTCCCATATCATACGCGGCGTATTCCTGCAACAGTCAGTTGATATTTGCTTCATTCTGTGATGCAAACATTGGGGTTTTTGATGCGGAGAGTTTGAAACTAAGATGTCGTATTGCCCCATCAATATGCTTGTCATCAGCCGCATTAAATAGGTAAGCTTCAGCTTAGTGGAAATTGTGGAATGCACTTTGTAATAGTAAATCCAATTCAAAGATCAACTATACTATACTATTCTATGTCTTTTTTGTGGATAACAAATATTCCTGCTTGGGTTAGGGTGAGTGATGATTTGTTATTTGTAACTACTAACTAGTAAAGATCCTGTGCTCTTCTTGCATGGATTTGGAAGGGACAAAAAACAGAACAAATGCGCGAAAGTCTGTTAGTGTAATAAGGGGAAATCTATCTTAAGATAGATAGACAGCAAAATTTATGTTTATGAGCTTCAAGCTTAACAGTTGCTGGTGTTGTTGTGTATTGCAGAAGCCAGGCTGTGTATCCTCTTGTGATTGCAGCTCATCCACTAGAACCTAACCAGTTTGCTGTTGGGTTGAGTGATGGGTCTGTCAAAGTGATAGAACCAAGTGAATCAGAAGGTAAGTGGGGATCTTCTCCGCCTATGGACAACGGAGTCTTGAATGGTAAGGCACCATCCTCATCTGCAACTAGCAACCACACCGCCGATCAGGCCCAACGATGAGATTCATTGTATTAATTATGTAGCATAGTTCTTTCTATTTGTAATTTTATCAGCCTAGGTTTTTAGGTTTTGATTCACCAATTTGTCCCTCATCTATATCAGGTCGTTGGACATATACCTTCCAGTATACCTTAATTTATTCTTAGTTAACCCAAATTATGTTTATATTTCATTGTAATGTTATCAGTTCTTGCAAACAATGGGCGTGTGCTAGACACCCTCTCATTATGGTATGTATAAAATCTGTTGACAATTTGTCACTAATGAATTTGTTGAATATCTTTATTGGGGTCTCCCCTTTCAATCTTTTCTTTTTAATCTTAGTCAGTAAGGAGTACTTTTATTCTTGGACATAGGTAAAATTGTGTTACCTTGATGTAAAATCAAGGATTGAATATCACATCAAGTCCAAATTCCATTTTGATAGTTTCATATTTGCTCAATATTAACAAATGGATTGAGTGATATAAAATCAAGGATTGAATATCACATCAAGTTCAAATTCCATTTTGATAGTTTCATATTTGCTCAATATTAACAAATGGGGGAGTTATTCAATCCATTTTGTATACGCCCAAATCTAAAAAAAATGCGTGGATCGAGTAATTCTGAAAACTTGAAGGAAGAAAACATCCGTAGATCCTGCAGCTGGGCCTCCTTTCTCCTCTTCAAAACATAGGTGTTGAGAAACTAACTCTCCCTTAACTTTGCAGAGACATTCATTCATTCATTCTCTTTCTGTTAAATTTATTTTTTCATTTTTGTTTGTAATTGAATTACATAGTGCAGAGCTATATTCAGGCCTGCTGAATTACATAGTGCAGAGCTATATACAGGCTTGCTAGGTTTAGCTGAATTAAATTCTGCTTTAACCTTTAACTTTGCAGAGACATTCATTCTGCCTGGTTGAAGTTAAAGGGTCTTTCTCAAACTCCAAAGCTCATCATTATAGATACAGTTGAGTCTCCGGCTTTCTGAAGAAGTTGTTTCTTGGCCATTTTGGTCAGATTTCATTATTTTAACGATTTCAGTTGTTATGGCTTCGACAACTACCTCTTGTTGGGATTCAGCTTCTAAGGTCGCTCTTATTTTATATTTTTTAGCCATATAGGCTGAAATTCGAGGAAGTGTGTCCACCGATGGTCTTATTCATGAGTGGGATGCAACTTGATCGAATAATAGACATCTCTCTGCAAGGAAAATCTAGTTTCAACAGGTGTATATTGTAACACCCAATTTTTAATAATTTATCGTCGTGTATTTTTGGTGTATTGTTGGTTTTGTTTAAGGTATGTGTGCTTAGATGTTTTGGTATAGAGTTTTATTGAGACGTGTAAACTGTAAACTTAAGGTGTGGGTAGTAATAGTGAGGTGTAATAATAATGATATGACCAATTAAACATTATTCTTATTATTATTATTATTATTATGTTAATAATTATTAGTATAATAATAATAATAATAATAATAATAATAATAATAATAATAATAATTATTATTATTATTATTATTATTATATTTTAATTAAAATGATGGTTGAATTAGTAAAACATTAAGGTAAGGGTAATATTGAGAATTAAGCCTTAATATGAAAATTAGAGGAGGTTTAACAACTTTTGGAGATCAATGGAGAAAGTTAGGAAGAAGAAGAATTTCTCCTAGGACAATCTTCATAGAGCAAATTCGTAGGAATTTTTTCAAGGAATTGAGGTAAAGGGGAGAAAAAGGTTCATAATTGGTGATAATAACATGATGGGATAGTGATGGGGTCCTTTCCCTCGTAGGATTTTCTGTGTATAATGTTGTTTCTGTGAATTTGTTGCTTGAAAAATTACTGTTGTGAAATCAACCAGGTTTGATTAAATTCTTGTCTGAAATATTGTTGTTGTTGTTGTTGTTGTTCTGTATAGTTCATTGTATGTACAAATTTGTGTTGTTGCAGAATAGGAGTGACAAATCTAGATCTAGAAAACTTAGGAATTTGATTAGTAACATTAGATGAAAGAAGAACATGAATAGGAATGTAAAATTGGTGTAAGAATCATTCTAGGACTGGTATGAAGTGTGAAAACGAGGACCATAGTGGACAGATTCAGAATGAAGGGGAAATTGTGAAATACTGATATCTCTCTGTCCATACGCGTAATAGGTTGGTCATACATGTATGGCATGGTGTGATTTCACGCCATTATGCGTAATTAAGTAGTGATACGCGTATGAGAAGCTTTTTGGCACGACCATCTGCCCATTTTCGTAGGATACACGTAGGAAAGTTTAACAATACGCGTATGAGGAGGCAATACGTGTATTGAGTTAAGGGTGAAGGGGTAATACACGTATGGTGGATGTATGTGGTGCGTGGCAGCTGGTCAATACGCGTACGCCCTTGTGCATTACGCATATGACCAGACTTGTAGGGAAATTTTGGTGTTTCGCGACGTTTGTCCCGATTTCGCGTTCGATGTTGATTGTCTTGATCTGAGACATTGGTGTTGACCTTAGGACGTAATTAATCGATGATTGGTGATGGAGAATAATTAATAACAAAACTTAGGTAAATTAACTAGACGATTAATTACTTAAGTCGCGTGAGTAACTTTTGGTGATTGTGTGAATCTTATGTTGCATATGTAATCAGATGGAACATGAAGATGTATAGCGAAGTGTTTATACATGTTGTGTGCATTATCATTATCATGCATCCATTAAGGTATTATTGGTGGGATGAATCATTGATGGATGAGCGTATGTGATTCATCTGTACTTCGTTGTGGAGAATGTTGGAGATAAATCAATGTTGAATGGGCGTATGTGATTTATCTGGATTCTTTATGAATCGAGTTCGATTGAATGAACTGAGGTGAATTGGTACCACATGCATTATGTCATTGTTGAGTCACATTGCATTATCATTGTTTTTAAATCATAGATCATGTTGTTAATTGTTTTTGTGATGTTGTTGTGTATGTTTATTGTGTGAGATACTATCCTTGAAATGTTTTATGCATCATTAATTATTGAATACGTTTCTCATCCCTTTGTTGTTGTTGTTGTTGTTGTATTTGTGCTTCCTTGAAAGTGAAAATAATTCAGGTACTTGAGTATGCATGGATTGCATGTTTCCTGTTCGAAACTGCTCTGATACGTAACATGAGACTTGAAGATTTTTGATGTTTTACTCTTTTTAATTACTTTGTTACGTATCATATTTCCTTTGTTGAAATTTTATAAACCCAGAATTATTAATGAATGTTGTTGATGTTGGCATATTGCCACAAGTTGAATAATTCAGATTTTTTGATGTTTTAATTGAAAGAAGTTTTGTTGTTATTATTGTTGATGTAGCATTCCACTTTGAATATTTTCTAAATTGGGGAAAGTGGAGTGTTACAATTGGTATCAGAGTAGGTCGGTCCAACCGGCCAGATGTAGTAGTAGAGTTAGTCCTTAGAAAATAGGAGTTGTTGGTGTGTTCTAGTCTTGAGTGTTTGTTGTATCAGTATGGTAGGAAGGAATTATGTTGCTCTTGCTGCTGTTATGCAAGCCATGACACAAGCTGTAGAGAACATCGGTCCAGTTGTTGGGAATGTTGAGTTTCGTGATTTAGATCAGTTCAAAAGTAACAAGTTGCCTACGCATGAAAGGGGTATTCTTGATCCAGAAGCTACACAAAAATGGCGGAAGGCTGTTGAGAAAATCTTTAGAACCATGGGTTGCAGTGATGCTCAGAAGGTGAGGTTTGGTACTCACATGTTGGAAGGTGAAGCTGGAGTCTGGTGGGACAGCAATCGTTAGAGGTTGGAAGCTGCAGGTACTGGTATTACTTGGGCTGTGTTTAAAGCTGAGTTTTTGGAGAAGTATTTTTCAGGGGATATTCGCAGTGCTAGAGAGGTAGAATTTTTGGAGATGAAGCAAGGTAGCATGAATGTGGTTGAGTATGCTGCTCGGTTTGAGGAGTTGGTGCAGTATTGTGCTCACTATAATACTAAAGATGTTATGACTTCAAAGTGTCTAAAGTTTGAGAACGGACTGCGTCCCGAGATCAAACAGGGCATTGTTTGTCAGAAGATCAGGAATTATTTAGAACTGTTGAGCAGAAGCAGAATTTATGATAATGATAACAGGGCTCAGATTGCTCACTACAAGGATATGAGTGACCCAAGTGGGAAACAAAAAGTTGTTGCTGACAAGAACCCAAGTGGGGGAGGGGTAAATCCAAATCCTATGAAATGTTTCAGATGTGGAAGCACGGGTCATCGTGCTAATACATGTCAGGGCAAAGTGAAGAAGTGCTTCAAGTGTGGGCGAATCGGTTATGTGGTAGCAGACTACAAAGCTATTATGCCTACTTATTTCAATTATGGTGAACAGAGTCATATCAGTACAACTTGTTAGAAGTCGAAGAAGTCTCAAGGAGCTAGTGGGAAGGTGTTTGCCTTGGTGGAAGCTCAATCCACTAATGAGTAGTGTTCCGTCAAAGGTACTTGTTTTATTAATAGTACTATTTTGATTGTTATTATTGATACATGTGCAACCTACTCGTTTATTTCTGTTGATTGTGTGAAGAGGTTAGGAATTATAACGTCTAATTTAGATTAGAGGATGAAAATTGAAACTCCATCTATTGTTTTTGTGGTTACGTCCTTAGTGTGCTTGAAGTGACTGTTGACCATCTTCGATAGAGATTTCAGAGTGGATTTGATTTGTTTACCACTCGGTAATCTAGATGTTATTTTGGGGATGAACTGGTTGGAGTTCAACCGGGTTTATATTGATTGTTATAGGAAAAAGTTGTTATTTCTCCTGAAGAGGAAGCGTTGGCAAATTCCTTATCTACTAAAGAGTTGAGGACATTGTTGGAGGATGAGGCTAAGATGTTTGCAATGTTTGCATCTTTATCTGTTGAAAGAAAGGTATCAGTTAGTGAGTTGCCAATAGTGAATGAATTTCCTGAAGTTTCCTGACGATATTAAAGAATTACCTCCATGAGAGAAGTTGAATTTACTATTGACCTTATTCCTGGTACGTGGTCTATTTCTATGGCGTCGTACATGATGTCTACGTCAGAGTTGGCTGAACTGGAATCTCATATTGGAGAGATGATTGATAAGAAGTTTATTATGGCAAGCGTGTCGCCGTGGGGAGCTCCAGTGTTGTTGGTAAAGAATAAATATGGTATTATGTAGTTGTGCATTGATTACCGTCAATTAAATAAAGTGACCATTAAGAATAAGTATCCACTTCCGATAATTGATGACTTAATGGATCAGTTAGTTGGGGCTCGTATTTTTAGTAAGATTGATCTGAGGTCAGGTTACCATCGAATTCAAGTGAAGGAAGATGACATTCAGAAGACCGCATTTAGGAATTGTTATGGACATTATGAATATGTTGTGATGCCTTTTAGAGTCTCTAATGTGTAAGGTGTGTTCATGGAGTATATGAACCATATCTTTCATTCTTATTTGGATCAATTCATTATGGCATTTATTGATGATATTTTGATTTATTCTAAAACTGAAGATGATCACTAAGAACATTTGAGGATTGAGTTCTAGGTATTGAAGGATAACAAGTTGTTTGCTAAGTTATCAAAGTGATTTTTGGCTTAGGAATGTGGGTTTATTGGGTCATGTGATTTCTGGTGATGGTATAGCAGTGGATCCCTCTAAAGTGAGTGTTGTGTTGCAGTGGGAACCTCTGAAGATAGTAACGAAGATTAAAAGCTTTATGGGTTTAACAGGTTATTACAGAAGATTTATCGAAGGATTTTCTAATTTGGCATTACCGTTGACTCAATTGACTAGAAAGAGTCAAGCATTTATTTGGGATGCAGCTTGTGAGGAAAGTTTTGAAGAATTGAAAAAGAAATTGACTTCGACACTAGTGTTGGTTTTGCCTAGTCCTGGTGAACGTTTTGTTATGTATTGTGATGCGTCTAAAATGGGATTAGGCGGAGTATTGATGCAAAATGGTAAAGTGGTGGCATATGCTTCAAGACAATTGAGAGTGCATGAGAAAAATTATCCTACCTATGATCTTGAATTAGTTGCAGTGGTGTTTGTATTGAAAAATTGGAGGCACTATTTGTATGGATCAAGATTTGAGGTATTTAGTGATCACAAGAGTTTGAAGTACTTGGTTGACCAAAAAGAACTGAATATGAGGCAGAGAAGATGGTTGGAATTTCTGAGGGACTATGATTTTAATTTGAGCTATCATCCGGGTATAGCTAATGTAGTAGAAGATGCTTTAAGTCGGAAGACAATTCATATGTCAACATTGATGGTGAAAGAAATGGAGCTAATTGAACAGTTTCGATATTTGAGTATGGTTTGTGAAACGACACCAGAGAGTGTTAGACTTAGAATGTTAAATGTGAATAATGACTTTTTGGATGTGATTAAAGAGAACCAGAGGCTTGATGTGAAGTTGGTAGATTTGATGCCTATAGGAGGAAGTGATCCTTATGGTAATTTCAAGGTTTGATAATTCTGGTGTGTTGAAATTCCGGGACAAAATTTGTGTGTCGAACAATGCTGAACTGAAAAGGTAATTTTAGAAGAGAGTCACCGAAGTAGTTTAAGTATTCATCCGGGAGCTACGAAAATTTATCAGGGCTTGAAGAAATTGTTTTGGTGGTTTGGTATGAAAAGAGATATAACACAATTTGCGTATGCTTGTTTGGTATGTCAGAATTCAAGAGTGGAGCATCAGAAACCTTTGGGGATGATTCAACCGTTGAAAATTCCGGAATGGAAATGGGATAGTATTACTATGGACTTTGTCACTAGTTTGTCGAATATGATGAGAGGTTTTGATGCCATTTGGGTAGTTGTAGATCGGCTTACGAAATCCGCAAATTTTATACCTATTAACATGAGTTTCCGTTGACGTAGTTGGCAGAGATTTATATCAAGATAATTGTGAAGTTGCATGGTGTTCCTTCGAGTATAGTGTCGGATAGAGATCTGAGGTTCACTTCCGAATTTTGGAAGAGTTTGCAAGAGGCTTTGGGTTCAAAGTTGAAATTGAGTTCAGCTTATCATCCGTAGACGGATGGTCAATCAGAAAGGACTATTCATACATTAGAAGATTTATTGAGGACTTGTGTGTTGGAACAAGGAGGTGTGTGGGATACTCATTTTCCATTGATTAAGTTCACCTACAATAATAACTACCATTCTAGTATTGGAATGGCGTCGTTCGAAGCTTTGTATGGTAGGAGGTGTATGACACCTTTGTATTGGTATGAAATAGGTGAAAATATGGTGCTTGGACCGAAGATTGTGCAATAGACTACTGAGACAATTCAAATGGTCCATGAAAATATGAAGGCATCTCAGAGTAGACAGAAGAGCTATCATGATAATTGGAGGAAAGAACTAGAATTGGATGAAGGTGATCAAGTGTTTTTTAGGGTCAACCCAATGACGGGTATGGAACATGCTTTGAAATTGAAGAAGTTGGATCCTAAGTTCATTGGACCGTATCAGATTTTGCAGAAAGTTGGTGTTGTTGCGTATAGGGTGGCGTTATCGCCAGAGCTTTCGAACTTGCATGACGTGTTTCATGTGTCACAACTTTGGAAGTATGTGTCTGACCCATCTCATGTTATCCCGAGGGATGAGGTGCAAGTTAGAGATAATCTTACAGTGGAGGCGGTACCGATAAGGATTGAGGACCGCAAGATGAATCAACTCAAAGGTAAAGAAATTTCTTTGGTGAAAGTCGCTTGGGGAGGAGTTGTCGGTGGGAGTGTAACATGGGAGTTGGAAAGCAGGATGCAGGAGTCATATCCAAAACTTTTCTCATCAGGTACATTTTCGAGGACGAAAATATTTTAAGTGGGGGAGAGTTGTAACATCCCATTTTTAATAATTTATCATCGTATATTTTTTATGTATTGTTGGCCTTGTTTAAGGTATGTGTGCTTAGATATTTTGGTGTAGAGTCCTAGTGAGACATGTAAGCTTAAGGTGTGGGTAGTAATAGTGAGGTGTAGTAATAATAATATGGCTAATTAAACATTATTATTATTATTATTATTATGTTAATAATATTAGTATAATTATTATTATTATTATTATTATTATTATTATATTTTTATTAAAATGAAGGCTGAATTAGTAAAACATTAAGGTGGGGGTAATATTGTGAATTAAGACTTAATTTGAAAATTAGAGGAGGTTTAGTGATAACAACTTTTGGATATCAAGGGAGAGAGCTAGGAAGAAGAAGAACTTCTGCTAGGGAAATCTTCATAGAGCAATTTCGCACGATTTCTTCAAGGAATTGAGGTAAGGGGGAGAAAAGGGTTCATAATTGGTGATAATAACATGATGGGATAGTGAGGGGTCCTTTCCCTCATAGTATTTTATGTGTATAATGTTATTTCTTTGAATTTGTTGCTTGTAAAATTGTTGTTGTGAAATCAATCTAGTTTGATTGAATTATTGTCTGAAATATTATTGTTGTTGTTCTGTATAGTTCATCGTATGTACAAATTTATGTTGTTGCAGAATAAGAGTGACAAATCTATATCTAGAAAACTTAAGGATTTGGATTAGTAACATTAGATGAAAGAAGAACATGAATAGGAATGTAAAACTGGTGTATAAATCATTCTAGGACTGATATGAAGTGTGAAAACGAGGACCATAGTGGACAAACTCAGAATGAAAAGGAAATTGTGAAAAAAATGATATATCTCTGTCCATATGCGTAATAGGTTGGTCATACGGGTATGGCATGGCGTGATTTCACGCCATTACGTGTAATGAAGTGGTGATACGCACATGTGAAGCTTTTTGCCCCGAACATCTGCCCATTTTTCGTAGGATACGTGTAGGAAAGCTTGGCAATACACGTATGAGGAGGCAATACGTGTATGGTGGGCATATGGGGTGCATGGCAGCTGGTCAATACCCATATGCTCTTGTGCATTACACATATGACCAGACTTGTAGGAAAATTTTGGTGCTTCGCGGCGTTTGTCCCGATTTCATGTCTGATGTTGATTATCTTGATCTGAGGCATTGGTGTAGACCTTAGGATGTATTTAATCGAGGATTGATGATAGAGAATTAATTAATAATGAAACTTAGGTAAATTAACTATACAATTAATTACTTAAGTCGCGTGAGTAACTTTCAGTGATTGTGTGAATCTTATGTTGCATATCTGATTGGATGGATCGTGAAAATGTATAGCGAAGTGTTTATACATGATGTATGCATTATCATTATCATGCATACATTGAGGTATTATTGGTAGGATGAATCATTGTGGGATGGACGTATGTGATTTATCAGTACTCCGTTGTGGAGAATGTTTGAGATAATTCATTGTCGGATGGACGTATGTGATTTATCTGGATTCTTTATGAATCGAGTTTGATTGAATGAACCGAGGTGAATTGGTACCACATGCATTGTGTCATTGTTGAGTTCCATTGCATTATTATTGTTGTTGAATCATGGATCATGTTGTTAATTTTTGTTGCGATGTTGTTGTGTATGTTGATTGTGTGAGATATTATCCTTGAAATGTTTTATGCACCATTAGTTATTGAATACGTTTCTTACCCCTTTGTTTTTGTATCTGTGCTTTCTTGGAAGAGCAGATAATCCAGGTACTTGAGTATGCGTGGATTGCGTGTTGCATGTTTGAGTCATAGGGCTGCTCTGATACGTAACATGAGACTTGGGGATTTTTGATGTTTTACTATTTTTAATTACTTTGTTACGTATCGTATTTCCTTTATTGAAAGTTTATAAACCAAGAATTATTGATGAATGTTGTTGATGTTGGCATACCGCCACAAGTTGAATAATTCAGAGTTTCCACTCTTTTAATTGAAAGAAGTTTTGTTATTATTATTGTTGACGTGGAATTCCACTTTGAATAAACTCTAATTTTACGTATTAAATTATTATTTTCTAAATTGGGGAAAAGTGGGTTGTTACATATATAACAAAATGTTTGTCAATTGTCTATCAAAGTTATTCTTGTCTATGTGGTTCACATCAGCTAAGAAATAACTTTGATCTACCTTGATATTCTTTACAATACCATCATATTTACAAATGATGATTTTATAATGCATAGTTGAAGGGACAACTCAAACTCCATGGATTCATTTTCGACCTAGGAATAAGTTATAGTTTGCCTTTGTGGGGACAACAATAAATACTCTGGGTTTAGAGGTTGTTCCTCCAACAACATCTACATGTATAACCCCTAGGGTTTTACTCGTATTCCTTTCATAATTCGATAGAACCATGTTATGAGGTTTCATGTTTGTGTCGAACTTGCCAACCTTCCTGAGTAAGAAGTGTGACATTATGTTCATACATGCTCCACCGTCAGCTAGAACCATGTTTATGCCCATATTCTTGACCTTGACCCTTATGAATAATGACTTCAAATGTTGTTGCATTGCCATATTAGGTCGTTCAAATATGTCATTATCTTCATCTACATAACCATCTTTCATTACAAAATGGTTTTTCTTCGCCATCTCTTTCACCAATTCATTGTCTTCTTGTTCGATCACCTCAGTGATTGTACCATTTCGATTGGTAAAACTAATATCAGGTTACATATTATATCTAGCTTTGGTTATGAGCCAAAATCAAAATCATCAGTGGCTATGTCTTCATTTAGGTCAGGTATGATCTTTTTTTTCTTAGGCTTCGCCATAAGTGGCAAAGGAGGAAACAACATTTGTTTCATTTGCTTTTTGCTTAATTGATCTTCATTAGTGAACTGGACACTATCAATCTTTCTTGAAGTTTCAACTTCAAAGGCAACCTTCTTCTTATGCTGATGTCTTCTTCATTGTGTCATTGTCATAAGATTCTTGCTCAGGTAGTTCTTATAAGTTTAAGAATACTTCATAGACACTTGTGAGTTGTCTTGGTACAATGATCTTGTGCCAACTTCAATTAATCACCATTTGTGTTGATCATTATCTATTTTTTTATAGGTCTAACCCATTTGCCTAAGGGAGCATTGTTTGATGTGACATAAGTCCTGCTTTAATGTACTTTTGAGAGTTTTCCCTCTTGTCGAAGAAATTTTTTTCTTGCTTGTCTTGTTTATCAAATATCTTTGGTTGGTGAATGTGATGTCTGATCTTCTTCACCTCTTTGGCAACTTCTTCGTCGAAACCTGCGATGCAGCAGGGACAAAGTATGACTTTAAAATTCTTAAGTTTAAATTTATCAACGCTTCTTCAGCCCTAGGATAAAATACCTTTATATGTTTGTTATAGTCGAGCATGTTCACCTCGCCAATATTGGTTTCGAGGATTTTAGTGACATCAACCATCAATACATCCATAAATTCGACAAAAAGGGATTCTTCTGCCTTAGGGTCCGAATCATCTTCCTTCTAGGGCTTTTGCTTTTCAACAAAATCTAGCCTTCCTTCCTTCAGAGCGTTCTGTACCAAATCCCTAAAAAGGATACATTGAGAAGTCTTGTGACCAAGAAAATTATGAAATTTGCAAACCCCCATTTTCTTTCTTTCTTCCAATGGCGGTGTTTTGAGTCCTTTAGAGACTACAATTTGGCCATAAGAAACTAACAAATCAAAGATTTCGTCACACTTAGTTACATCAAATGTGTATGTTTTTTTGAAAAATTTCTCATTTTTTGTAGGTTCGACATAATTTTTTCCATCTGAAGGTTTCAACACCTTACACATATAAGAAGGTCATGGTTTTAATTTTTCCAGATTAACCTCACTCTCTTCGACATAATCACACCCAATGGCAAATACTTGTTCAATTTCATCTACCTCTATGCAACCTTTTATTTTTTATAATACTTACTTGACCCAACCTTATTAGCTTTCAATTGTTTGAAACAATTACTTTACCTGACCTTCTTAGTTTTGACAATGTGGCAGTTTCTTAGCTTTCACTTACTGAAGAAAATTATTGGTTAATGATGACATGCTTGGAGGAATATGTCCTAGCCATTCTAGTGGTTATGCCATTCGACCAAGGTTATTAACAGTAGACCCTGAAGTATGAGTTAATAAGGGATATAATAACCATTGCGTAAGGTTGTTCCCTACCACTTAGGGGTAGTGTAAAATTCAATGGGAAATGAGGCCTTTGGTCGCTACCATACTTGGTGTAGTCCTATGGTTGACAGGCGCACTCGTTACTTGTGGTAAGGATACCATAATTTTGGGTGATACAATCGATATTGTCAGAGGCAGAGCCACATTTGTTTCAGGGGATGCAACTGCACCCCCTCAACTTTAAAGGTTTTGCACATATTTTTATATATTATCTAAACTTTGCACCCCCTGAAAAACTATACTTTGCACCCATGTCTTATGCACATAACCAACTCTCTCTCTCTCTCTCTCTCTCTCTCTCTCTCAAGTTAAAGTTGTCTAACCCCCTCTCCACTCTGCACCTATAATTATGCATTAATCAACTCTATTTTTTAAGTCAAAGTTGATATCTTTCTCTATCATAGTTAAAGTTGTTGCATAATGGATTATTATAATAGGTAATAATTAATTACATTTATTGTTAATAGCAATTAAAATTAAATTAAAATTAAATCAATTTCAATAACTGGAATAGAACTTTCGTTTTAAAAGTATTACATGTATAGTTTAAGGAGTTTACAATCAAACCAATAAAGTAAACCATTTGGCAATAGGTGATTGTGAATCTAATGAGATGTTTAATTCAATTATATGAATTTAAAATAAATGTATTTAAATTTCTAATAAGTTGCATTTGAATTCCTAATTTTTTTTCACATTTAACTTAAAATGTCCAAATTATTTAATTGGATTTTTTTGTGTGTAAATTTTATAGTTTAAATAAAAGATTAAATTTAATGAAAAATAATATATATATATATATATATATATATATATATATATATATATATATATATATATATATATATATAATAAAAAATTTAAAAAATAACTTGCACCCCCTGACCCAGGGTCCTGGATCCGCCAATGGATATTGTTATATGGCTTATAATCGTAGGATTTTCCTCCAATAGTGGTTGAAGTCCATGTATTGTCAACTGTCAAATTTATTGATTGTTCTTCTAGGTTAAGAGCATTACTTCAAGGGGGAATGAATAGTTTCTTAGTTGGATGAGTAATTTCTAGAAGTTTCTTACCACTCCTCAGACACATAAACAATAAACAAATGAAGACATTTCATATGAAAACATAAATAAACTATATAAAAGACACTACTTTTCTGCAAAAGTATTGAAAATCCCACACAAAATGGTCCTACCGGGCGTTCCAATTTGTTTACTGGTGAATTTATTAAACAATCACGAATTTAATTCACTTAAAAGATTAAGTAGAAAAATCGCAAAGATAATTAATATATACAAAAGGTTGCGAATAAAAGTGTGTGTGATTGAAATTTAAATGCATGAATAAAGATAAACTGGACGCAAACAATATGCTTTGGGTAAGGATAACAAACAATAAAGAGGATAAATGACATTAAAGTAAATGCTTCAAATACAAAAGATTTAAAGAAAGTTTAAAGAATGGATGCAGACTCACATTTATCACAAAATGTTTCTCTCTATGACTTTGATACTTTAGTTCTATAGAGAATTAGTGAAAAGTTGTGACCTTGATCTCATACATTGAGATTTACTTATACAATAATATAATAGTAATTGTCGACAAGGGGTAAATCTTAATGATTTTACACGTATCCCAATACATGAGCTTCATCGCTCAATTTTTCTTCCATAGGTCTTTAAGGATGAAAATGGTGAAAAATTAACCAATATGTTGATTATTGCTTTAAACCTCTTAACTGCCATTGTCGAGAGTCCTTGATCAGCTCACATAGTGCTGAGATATCTTCATATCACATAGTTGGACTTAAGAATATCTTCGACACTGATCGAATGTTTGTTTTGTAGAAGAAAGTGATCTTAATCTTGTGAATCTGTTCCCGAGACTCCTCTAAACCAACCTTTGCTTCAACTCATCTGACAGGTTAGTCGAACCGTCTTAGTCGATATAACTAGTATGTCAAAGCTTTAGTTGAAAATATTGACACTTATAATTTCTAACGTAGCTATTACCATTTTTTGTTGAGTTTCCTTCAACTAAAATTTCCAGGCTAACACATTGATATCTTCCAGGGTTTCTCAACTTCCAAGAACACATTCTTAAAATGTGTCTCAATAAGGTATTTTAATGAGGGAGAGCAATTTTTTTAGGCAATTTAAATGATTTGGACAATATTTATTATGGGTTAATATCTATTTTGTCCTCTGCTAAATTGACGATTTTTGAAAAACCCATTGTAAAAAAAAGTTTGGATTCCCTTCCCGTCTAGATTATCCTGTTTTGCTCCCTCAAGAAATTTATCCATCAATAACCTATTTTATATCATGTCATTTTTAAGGGTTAATACATATTTTTCCCTCCGTCAAATTGACAATTTTTGAAAAAAATACCCTTATCATGTCATTATTTTGGATTCTTGAGATTCTTGAGCGGCTAAAACAGATGAATCTTCATGTGACAAAGAGAGAATTAAAAACTTTTTTTACAGGGGGATTTTTTAAAATCGCCAATTTGGCAATGGGGCAAGGTATTAACCCATTTATTGTTTGAATAAAAATATGAATAATTATTAAAATGATGAAAATCTATGAAGTATTTTGTCCAAGTTAAATTTAATGATTTAGATATTACACATAAAAACAAAGAATTTGAAATTCCTCTCATATTCCATAAATGTGAATGCCAAATTGAATATTATCATTATTATTTTAAAATTTATAAGTTGGTCCGCATATTTTCTAAAATTTACAAATTGACCATTGAAATTTTCAAATAATTATAAACTGGTCCTTAACAATTTTTAAACTTTACAAATTAGTCCCTTTACATTTTTAAAATTGCAATTTAGTCACTATTTTTCAAATTTTAAATTTCACTCAAATATTTTAAAATTTATAAAAATGACCCCACATTTTAAAACTGAATAATTTTAATAACTCATCCAATCAAAAGAATTTAAAAATGAATAAATTTCAAATGAATAATTTAAATTGTTTAAATTTTAAATTCCTTAAAAATTCTCAATTACCTCATCCAAAGACCTCCTAGAAATTTATCTTTGCCACTCTAAGATTAACACTATGATTCTCAAACCCTTTTTTTTCCTTTAGCTCTAAATTTTCAATGGTTGCAAAGGCAAAAATAATAGAAATACATATTTATAACTGTTGAAACCCAATAGATTCATAACAAGACAATAACATAACTCATTAACAAACAAATCAAGGAACCAAAATAACGAAGTACACTACATGTAATCAATAAAATTAGACATGAGCTCTGACAAACCAAATAACCATCGGATCTAAATCCATTGTTGCACCACTACCACCGACTCTGTCTCCAGATTGACTTTTGATTTCTACACACTATGCCAAACAAGACCAACAAAAGCGTTTTTTTGCCTTTAAAAGCGTTGTCTAAGCCTGTGCGGTCGTAGGTAAAGAAAACGTTTTTATTTAAGGAAAAAGTGTTGTCTAAAGGCCCATTTAGAAAACGTTTTTTTACCTAAAAAGTGCTTTCTAAATGGGCCTTTAGACAATGTTTTATAAAGCGCTGTCTAATGTATAATTATAAAATTTTAATTAATTTTTGTATTTACCTTTAGACAGTGCTTTTAAGGTAGAAAGTGATGTCCAATGTATCCCTTTAAAAGCGTTTTTTCCTTAAAAGCGTTGTCTAATATATAAATATAAAATTTTAATTAGTTTTTGTATATATCTTTAGACATCAGTTTTTGGGAAAAAGCGCAGTCTAATGTGGGCGTTTTTTCCTTAAAAAGCGCTGTATAAAGTATGCGTATAATATTTTAATAAATTTTTTTATACCCCTTTAGAGAGCGTTTTTTTCCAAAGCGCTCTCTTTTGTTCCCCTTTACACAACGCTTTTTAAAGCGCTTTCTAATGTTGTCCTATAATTTTAACATTAGACAACGCTTTTTCCAGAAAGCGCTGTCTTTTCTATACCTATAATTTAATTGGATTTTTTTTAAAATCCAATTTTACCCTTCTTTTTTTTTGCATAAACATGTATTAAACTTGTTATACTTCACATTTCCAGTCACAATTCATACTAATCAAATATCATTTCCACTAAATCACATAATCCACAAATGATCATTTACATCTCAAAACTAATATCATTTCACTAATATACCACACTAACTCTATTCCAATCCAAAACTATTTATACAAATCAAGTCATTTACATTAATACCATTCACAAAACTGTACGTAAAATAAACCATTCACAAAACTATACATTCACATATAAGTCCACTTATCCTATACCTAGAAGACTCTTCTTTCAATCATGTATTCACACAATTCCTCCTTAATTTCATGCAATTTTGAGAGCGTGTAATGAGAAACATCGAATTCATCGAAGTACTACATAACAAAACAAAATATCTATTAGTTAGTTTAAAATAATAAATTATGGCATATCCGATAAATATTAAATTGAATCCTAAGTTATAAATCCAAGCATACCATGATAGGAACCTCTATTTGATTCATTTGAATGATTTCTCTCATAAACATCAACATGTAATATCCGCAGTCTATGCCGTTTTTTTTTTGTTGAGGACACTACACATAGACAAACAAATAAGAATTAATATAGAGTTATTTTGTGTTATCAATTAACATCACTATTAAGCAACAATATGGAAATTAATATACCTGAACATGGACCCATGGAATAGTGTCCAATTTAGACCGTGCTACTCGATGATCTCGTTGTGCTTGGTATATTAGTATTGATCTATAAAAGAAAAACATATATTTAGAACAATCATAATATAAATATACATATACACATGAATATTTCGTCCAATATGACTTACTTATCAACCACTTCCTGCAGATCCGGATATGTTGTCCAATTATGCTCCAATGAATTCAGATAATAAACCACTTCTTTTTTTTGGATTAATGGCAACCAACAACCAGTGTCCACTGTAAAATAACAAAAGTTTAGATGGATAATTTTTATGCAAAAGATACAAATATTAGAATGAAAATCTTACTTCGGTACAATATTATAGGGTAAAAAAACAAAGTTTCATTCTCTTTGGTGGACATATATCTCTCAACCAAGTGGTCTCTTACTGCATCTTTATTCAGTGAAATTGTCGGTGCATTGACACGGTGGCAAGCAATGAAACATAATCTCTTTGAGAGTTCATTCCCGCCCATCATTTTTTCATACAAGAACCTTAAATAAAAACATAATAAACATTAGACTATTTTCATTGAAATGTGTAAATAAATTGTTCACTTAGATAAATAATAGAGTACTGATCAGATTACCAGATGTAGTAATGAACAACAACGATGGCTAATTCAAGATGACTGAAAATCTGCTCCATGTCCTCTATTCTGAAAAACTCGATATGATCAGAAATACCAAAAACACATTCGTCCTTACATACTTGACGAACAACACCTTGCATCATATTTGATGTTGACAAAAGTGTTTTAAGGCACAACTGAAAGGGAGGAAGACCTTTTCTTGTCGGCACAGACTTAACAGGAACTTTTGTCAGCTTGCTGGTGATCTGTTGTGAAGCTTGAGCAGGAACCTAACAATCATATAAGTTAGGTAAAGTAGACAATCATGAAACATTTTAATTCATATAATAGAATAACACTTAAAATGTACTTGTCTTTGTGATGCAACAAACTCGTTTTGCCGCAAAACCCCTTTATCCTTAGATGTGGGTTTTGTAGGAGTCTAACATTACCATGTAAAAAAATGTATAGAGTAGTTCATAATAATTTTCATAATGGTTCAGAATTGACATTTGAATACTAAAAGAGTTTCGTAATGGTTTTACACATACCTCATCATCTACACAAATGAGGTCTAACGGCCATGTAACAAACGCACCTATTGCTTCTCGCAACAATGTAGCCTCTGAAACCTCGTCAAGTATAGGTAGTACCGCATCCTTATCTAAAACAACATCAACTGACACTTTCAGATGACCATGAGGGATAGGTTTAGTGTGCAGTAACTCTCCCACTTTGTTATGCATTTTTCCCTTGGCAACCAAGTGATAAGTCGGTAACGACAAATACAACTCACAAGATGAAATGCCCTGAAGCAATAATGAATGCATAACTGTTAATGTGTATAAAAGTCAATTAAAATAAATGTGTTAATTTAAATAAAATAAATATGAGCTAATTACCTCAAGAATTTTTTCTGATAATTGATGTTATCTTTGTCACTAAAAACTTTCATCCCGGAACCGCGCTTTTCCGCCTCATATCTCTCTTTATCCTTTTGCAATTTGCGGACTTGCGCTTTTAGTTCCTCTAATGATTGAATGACTTCTTGGTTGCTTGGATTTTTTTTCTTTGGTTGTTTATAGAAGGAAGATGGAGTCACCCCATAACCTTTACCTCTCACCCGACCAGAATACTAAGGAACATTTAGTACTCGACTAAGAATGCTCCTGTTATCCTCGTCACGGTGGTGGTTAAGGATTGAGATAGAGTCTCTTGAAAATAATTAGTGGGGATTAACAATTACATATATTTAAATAAAAATTTGATTAACTTAAAGACATATTGTTTTACTTACACATTCGTCATAAACATGTTGGACATCTTCCCTAACAGCTTCATCCTTGCCCACACGAGCTTCCTTCCACAAAACATGTTCCGGAAGTGATGATGTTTCACTTTTCGACTCTATTAACTGAACATTGAGATAAATAATAAGTTCATAAATTATAACACAATAATACAATTCATAAAATCATACCATTTATATATACCTACCAATTTTTGTTCTAACAGTGCATATCTGAAACGCCCTTTTTTGTATGGATACACAGGTTTTTCTGCTCTCTGGCGATTCTTGGCACTCAAAGTCTGGATAAACAAGTTTAAGTCATTTCAGAACAAACTAATGCAACAAGTATATAATACAATTAATAGACATGAAAAGATAACATTACATTGAATTCTTTGGTTTTTCGTTTGGCTACAAAATTGACCCGTTCTTCCGGTGAAATCAAATTCGCATACAATTGTGGAAGGTCTGCTTCAACAAAAAAATTTCCTTATCTTTCAGATATTTTGTTGTTAATAAGGCTCTAAACCCTCTGTGTCTCCTTCCGGCCATTTGAAGACAATAATCCTTCTGGATTTCTTCAATATTAAAGGACCTCTGTTACAAAAAAACATACGCATATAAACATAAAATGTGTTAGTATAAGTAAATTAAAGACTTAATCGTCAACAAAAATAAAATAATATCAATCATATTTGGTAAGCACCTTTATCTCAGTCCATATCCTATCTTTACCAGATTTCAGTGCTGGATTTCTCCAGTCATCATTGGTAACAGAAATGTGTTGGCGGGCAAGTAAACCAATATATGAAGACAACTTTTAACCGTTAGGCTCAATCAGTTGGTTATCATCATTCCAATGTATATCATATTTGATCCATTTATCCCTAGCATGGATGATTGACTTTATTATCCTGATTCCTATTTTTATTTCACTTTCTACATTTGAAGGTGCATCTTGAGCTTCATTTGTATCATTATGTGTCTCACTTGTGTCCTCCCCCCCGTTACCAGCCATTTGACCTGTAAGAAAGAAAAAACAAAAATTAAATGACAAATATAAAAATCCATAATCCATAATTCATTAAATTATATAAGTTATATATAAAATGACAACTAATTAATATTATTGAATGATATAATCTATTATTTTATAACTAGTACCTTTTTTAGGCACATCTCTTTCTTTTCTTGGTTGGAATATGTTCTACCCGTCTCTTAACAACACAGGAGGTTGGATTGATCCAAATACCATCATTATGATCATTTATAGTAAATGATTCAATATCACCATCAATATCACCTTGATCATTTCTAGTAAATGATTCAATATCAACATCAATATCACCTTGATCTCCAATGTTATCATCAATTACTTTGTTCGATAAAAGCACTATAGACCACTTTGTACTTGTCAGATCATTAATATAGAACACTTGTTTAGCTTGAGAGGCTAGAATAAAAGGCTCAACTTTGTACCCCACCCTATTAGGATCCACTTGCAAAAATCATGACTTATCCATTTGTACGCTATTATTGTTTTCAACCCACTTGCAACGAAATATAGGAATCTGAAACTTCTCATAATCAAACACCCAAATACGCTCGATAAACCTAAAATATGACAGATTTGCAAATGTGGGGTTTAAGTTTTTCACACTTGAAATGTGAATTTCTTCAGCTACCAGAGTGAAACCACTGTTTTGCATCGTACTTTTATTATCTTGTTCTTTGGTATAAGATGTGTATCCATTAATTACGTATGCGCTATAAGAAAACACAACCATACTTGGACCATATGCCAAACATCTCAATCTTTCTGTTATTGAAGCGGGATTTGAATAATACTTTGCATAAACATGATCCTTAAACCAAGTTATGAAACTACGATTGTGCTCTCGTACTATCCAATTCGCAGTTCTATTCGGATTTAAACCTCGGAGAACATCCTTGTGCATTTCCATATACGGCTCAACCTCATTCTCATTGTGCAGAACATACAAATGTACTTGATCCCGTTCACCCCTTGATACTGTCACAACTTCATTTCCAATTAACATTTTTCCTACTTTTTTTCCCGACAATATGAGATTTGGGGAGTCCAATTGATTGTAAATTGGACAAATATTCAGTACAAAACTCAATCGCTTCTTCAACAATGTATCGTTCGGCAATACAACCCTCTGGTCGACTTTGGTTTTTCACATACCCTTTTAATATTTTCATATAACGTTTAGCAGGGTACATCCATCTCATATAAGTCGGTCCACACAATTGAGTCTCTTTTACCATATGAACAACTAGATGAACCATTATATCAAAATTCGAGGGAGGAAAATACATTTTAAGATCACAGAAAGTAATAACTATTTCTTTTTGCAATGTCGGTAAGATCTCGGGATCGATCACCTTACTGCAAATTGGCTTGAAGAAAAAACACAATTTAGTTATTGCGCTTCTTACTTTTTCAGGCAGAATAAAACGTATACATATTGGTAGAAAATGTTCCATTATAACATGGCAGTCATGCGTCTTCAAATTCTTTAACTTGAGGTCTTTCATAGACACAAGTCTTCTGATATCTGAAGAGTATCCTTCTTGAACTTTAACTTGACTTAGAGATTTACACAATATCTTTTTCTCCTTTCTAGATAGAGTATACGCATCAGGTGGTAGATATGTTCGTTTTCCTTTCTGCAATGGTCCTAGTTCAGTTCTTATCCCCATCGCCACCAAGTCCTTTCTTGCTTTAAGGTCATCCTTAGACTTTCCTTGTATATTAAGTAATGTACTAATAACACTATCAAATACATTCTTTTCAATATGTATAACATCGATAAAATGTCTTACATACAACGACTGCCAATATGGAAGATAAAAAAAATCAACCTCTTCTTCCACCCACTTTTGACAAGTGTATATGCAAAAGGCTTTTCAAACTGAGTACTCACATCTTTCATATTTTCAAAATTTTGATCACCTGTCAACATAGGTGGAGCTCTACCTTGTTCTGGCTCTCCATTGAATTCTTTTCTCCACCCACGATAATGATGATTAGAATTTAAGAATCTACGATGACCGAGAAAGACATTCTTCTGACCAAACTCCAATCGCTTCGAATCTGTTTTACCTTCACAAATATGACACGCATCTTGACCTTTTATGTTGTAACCTGATAGATTTCTGTATGCTGGAAAATCGTTAATTGTGCCAAACAACATCGCCCGCAAGTTGAAACTTTATTTCCTATACCCATCATAAACCTCCACACCGTTCTCCCACAAAAACTTTAAATCTTCGATTAAGGGTGCCAAGTATACGTCTTGTCTAGGCCCATAAATTAACATAGATAACATCATGTACATACATATCCATGGAGGTAGGTTATAAATCATAATGATGACAGGCCAAGTGCTATGTGAGATACTTTGAAGACCGTGTGGGTTCATTCCACCAGTAGATAATGCCAAGCGAAGGTTTCTTGCTTCTTTTCCAAATTCAGGATACTCATCATCAATTTTCGTTCACTATGGTGAATCTGTCGGGAGTCAAAACTTTCCATAAATAATTCTTTCATTTGCATGCCAAGTCATGTGTCTTGAATCGGTCTCACTACAAAACATGCGTCTAAATCTCAGAATAATAGGAAAATACCATAAGACCATTACTGGAGACAAATTTTTCTTATATCGAGAGACATCACATTTAGGACACTCATTTAACAATGCATACTCGTTTCGAAATAAGACGCAATCGTTTGGACATGCATGTATCTTGTCATAGCTCATACCGATAGAGCACAACATTTTTTTGTCCTCATATGTTCTATTGGGAAGAACATTATCCTCTGGAAGCATATCTTTCACCAGGGCCAATAACCCAGTGAAACTCTTATCCGACCATCCATTACCCGCCTTTAAGTTGTACAACTTTAAAACCGCAGACAATCTTGTGAATTTAGTGCAACAATTATACAACGGTTTCTCTACATCTCTTACCAACCTCTCAAACATTTGGGGACAATCCTTAAGATCATCTTCAAGTACTTTTGTAATCTCTACGACTCAATCATAATTGTATGTATCTGCGCCATTGTCGTTTGAAGCATAGGTCGTATTATCCCCCGGTTCAACATTCCCGTTACTTTTTTCACCATGCATATTCCAACATGTATAACTTCGATCAATTTCATGCCTCTTTAAATGCGATTCCAACTGAGTTGCATTAACATTACCCGCAAAATAACAACCCAAACAAGGACATTTCATTCGATTGGGGTTTTCGGTGTGCGCAACAACAAACTTAACGAATTCCGATACCCCATTCTCGTACTCTTTCGTTAATCGATTTTCAAACATCCATTTCTTATCCATAGTCACATTAATTAAACTAAACAAAAAAAACTAAATAAAAGATATAACTGTAGAGTTGTAGAATGAAATACAGTGTCCGAATAGGGTAGAATTACCAAGATCCCCCTGTACACGTATCATAAAATAAAATATCATTAATTGACCAATTTTGAGTTATAACTTGATAAGTGGCAACATGTAATAACAAACAAGCACATATTCATTCTTCATTTTTTATTTGTCAATTAAATATTTTCTCACAACAGAACACCAGGTCGACCTCGTTAGACCAAGTCGACCTCCAAGTAAGTGGACAATAACAGAAAACCAGGTCGACCTCCTTAGAAGGCAGGTCGACCTGATGATGAACAACAATGGCAATGACAACAACAACAACAACAACAACAACAATAGAATGACAAAAACAACAACAACAACGACGACTAAATCATCAAGAACAATAACAACAATGACTAAATCATCAAGAACAACAATAATAATGAACTAAACAATGACTTACCTCTTCTTCTTCACGGAGAACAAAAAACACAACAACAATCAATGGATCAATGGATGAACGAAAACAATGAGAAATAATGACAACAATGTCATGCAACAACAATGTCAGGTAGCAACAATCATTGGATGAACGAAAACAATGAGAGTTTAGGGTTTAGAGAAAAAACGAGTGAAAGAAGAGAGCGAAAATGAAAGGGCTTATGAAAATGAAGGACAAAGTTTTATATTTTAAATAATCATTGAACTTAGAAAGCTATTTTCATAGAAAGTGTTTTCTAAGGTCAGTGATTATTTAAAATATTTCAATTTAAAAATAACCTAAGATAGCACTTTCTGATTAAAGCCCTCTCTTAGGTTTTCTGATATTTTTTAATTACATTTATTTATAAAAAATCTTAGAGATAAAGCATTCTCTAAGGTAACCTTAGAGAGCGTTTTCACTCAAAAGCGCTTTCTTAGGATGTCCAAAAAGAGCAGGTCAACCTCATGAGAAGGTAGGTCGACATGATGAAGCCAGAAAGTTTATTACTTTGAAACTTACTATCGACCTGGTTGAAGTATGCGTCGAACTGATGACACCAGAGTGTTTATTACTTTAAAACTTACTAAAATACGTCGACCTGGTTAGTTTTTACCTCAAAAAATAAAAGGGGGAGGGGGTTTGAACCCACACCCTTGTGATAGGGAAATGCATTGTAAAGCGTTTTAACCACTGGGGTGGTGATACATCCAATACTTCAAATACAAATTTAAATATATGACTTTTTCCAATTATTAAATCATAATAATATTTGATTAATTTTAAATATTTTAAATAAAATATTTGATTAATTTCTTTAAATATTTATTATTTGATTAATATTTAAAATTAATCAAATAAGGCATTTAAATAAAATATTTGATTAACTTCTTTAAATATTTAAAATTAATTTATTTTGATTAATTACATTTATTTAACAAATTACCTTAGAGAACGCTTTCCTGAGAAAGCGCTCTCTTAGGTTAACATATGATACACTTTAGAGGGCGCTTTCTTTGAAAAGCGTTTTCTAAGGGTTTCCTATGAGGACGGGTCGACCTCCTTAGAAGGTATGTCGACCTGATAGTGAGACAGGTCGACCTATTCAGGGTGAAAACTCGTTTTTTCAATTTTTTCTTACACACAATAACACGATAGGGGATTGATTGAAAAATAGAGATAAATTTAAACCAAAGTAATTGAAGTATCATTACATTTAAAAAGAAGCAACATAACAACACATTAAAAACTAGATGAACCATATTCCCTTCTACGATCAGATCTTCCCCTTTGCCCTTTATGACCAGATGTGCCAGAAGACGAACCCCTATCGTTTTCATACATCTCGAGAAACTGGTTGAAGTTCTGGTTGAAAACGTTGAAAGCTTCATTCTGATCTTTGATTTGTTTTTTCATTTCTTTGTTCCAGGCATGTTGAGCCTCATAGTGTTCTTGCTGTTGAAGTTGCATATTATGCAACATAGCACGAATAGTCAGCTCATCAGTAGAAGGCGAAGTGTAATATGATGGAGAATATGCCTGAGATGACTGATTTTGAGTTCATCCAGTGTGTTGCCACTCTCCCCAACCTTGATTATCATAGAGAACCTCTTCTTCATTTCTATTCCAACCATCGAGTGAGTCATGTTGATAACGAGAAAACGTATCGATTATATTGCTAGGTTTCATTGGCGTTTTATCGAATAATCATCGTTTTAACACTCGATTTCTCGAGTTTTTCTTACCGTTTTGCAGGTACATCATTATATGGAGCTAAATCATGAATTAAGAGAAAAAGGAACAAAATCGGTCATAAAAAGTTGAAGAAATGAAGCTCTCTGCAAAACTGCATATTTTGCAGCAGTCACGACCGTTACAAGGGTGTCACGACCGTGACACCCCAAAATGAAGCATCACGACCGTGAGAGTAGTGTCACGACCGTGACACTTAAAAGTCACAAGTCACGAACGTAAAAGCATTGTCACGACCGTGACAAGGATTATTCTAGGTTTTTGACCAAGACTTCGTCAAGCCATTACGTGAAGAATTTGTTTCCTAAATATTTGCCACGTTCCTGCATTCCTTCCACAAATTCAGCAAGGCCCATTTCAACTAAAGTCCAAAAATTCAGCCCAATAATCCTTCTATAAATAGCACCAAGTTTATGAAGAAAACACAGAGCATTTTTACTATTGAATTTCCTGCGGAAGCTCTGCCGAACTGATTTACGACCCTTTCTATTTTTGTTTTAGTTTTAGTTTTCTGTTTCGTTCTTATTGTATCCAAACCCGCCATATAACAATTTCCAACATCAGGAAATTGTTATACATTTATATTTTTTTTAAACCTTCAGCCTTTGTTATTTTTGATTTCGCCAACTCCGAGCTTTCCGATCTGTGGAAGAAGGAGTCTGCTCTAATATTGTTAACCAGGTTTTTTATTTATATTGCAATTTAATTATTTAAAATGTTTATTTATTTTCCTGCCATGAGTATTTTATTATTTAATTTTCTGTCTCTGTCTGGTTCAACATCGATGAGTAGCTAAACACCTTAGGGCGGTATGTAGTTAGAACAAACTTAGCCGGTAAAATATAACCATAGGCTAAAAATAATTAATCACTTAACATTTCTGGCTGAGACTTTTTAATTAAATAGACCTTTTCGTTACGAGAGTAAGAAAAGAGTATTAGGTTAGGTCAAGACCACGAGAGTGTGAGATTTTAACCAGATAGCTAAAGTTAGGCATTTAAATTAAACACAGCGAGAGCGCTTTAAGATAAATTAGAATTACTTAGTTTCCAAAAATTACCTCTAAACACTTATGGGCTAGCGAGAGCAGGCATAGGGCTTTAGGGATAAGATCTGATATAAGACCACGAGAGTGTGAGTTGAGGGTATTTAAACTGGTAATCTCTACCGAATAGATTAAGTGAACACCTTAAATAAGCCTAGGTTAGATTGACCCACCTAAGTTAATATAATTACATACCGACCGCCTTAGAATTACTTAATTAAAACTTAAATTTAATTCCGCCTTTAGTAGTCTTAAAAATCAACAAAAAAATCGTGACAACCATTCGCCTTAGCTAAACTAGAAGTTCATCTAGCACTAAGTAACCATAGAATCCCTGTGGATCGATAATCTTAAATATTACTTCGATAGGCTGTGCACTTGCAGTAAGATACCGCTAGACGCATAAGTAAGATACTTCGAGTGTATGCCAAGTACTCGCTCTAAAAGCGAAGACTTGCAACCTCTAATCCCTGAATCGGAACGCTTCTTACATGTAAGAAGACGTATATTCGATTACGAAAAAAGTTACAGTATTCCAGATCTTCAATCAGATCCGCCTAAACCAGTCGTAACATGAAAGGACGCAGAGATGGCTGAAGAACAAACTCATCCACTCAAGTATTACGCCAGTCCTTCGCAAGCTGAACCGCATTCAAGCATTGCAGCGCCGACTATCAACCGAAACGATTTCGAACTAAAACCTTCGTTGATATCAGCCGTGCAACAAAATCAATTCGCCGGAAATCCTACCGAGGATCTGAATCTTCATCTTTCGATCTTTGTGCAATATGCAGATACCGTAAAAGCCAATGGAGTTACCCAAGAAGCTATTAGACTAAGTTTATTTCCTTTTTCGCTTCGAGACAGAGCAAGAGCTTGACTTCAATCTCTGCCTTCGAACTCAGTAACTACGTGGGAGGAACTTAAGAGAGTTTTCTTGAACAGATATTTTCCACCTAGCAAGACAGCTATGCTGAGAGCTCAGATCAACGGATTTAAGCAAAGGGAAAGTGAATCATTATTCGAAGCTTGGGAACGCTATAAGGATCTACTGAGACTTTGTCCACATCATGGATTAATGGAATGGATGGTCATCCATACCTTCTATAATGGACTCTTGTACAATACAAGAATGACAATTGACGCTGCCGCGGGCGGTGCATTGATGGACAAAGAATATAATGATGCCTATGCACTTATCGAAAGTATGGCTCAAAATCATTACCTTTGGGGAAGCGAGAGAGTCGCAACTGAGAAACCAACAAAGGGAGGTATGTACGAAGTAAGTAGTATGGACCAAGTCAATGCGAAGTTTGACCAACTAAGCCAAAAGATCGACAACTTGGCCATAACACCAACAGCCACCGTGGCTGCAGTAACACCTAACTGTGAGTTATGTGGAGTTTCAGGACACGAAGTTTCTGATTGGCAACTATTGACAGGAACTCCCACTGATCAAGTGAATTATGCTCAAGGAAACCCTTACTCAAACACATATAACCCAGGTTGGAAGAATCATCCGAACTTCTCCTATAAGAATAACAACGTTTTATACGCACCAGGTCAAACACCAGCTACATCACCAGGATATCAAAAGACTGCTCCTAATATCCCTAGAAAATCGAACCTTGAGTTGATGATGGAGAACTTTATAGCTAACCAATCTCAAACAAACAAGGACTTCTTAAACCAAAACATTCACACTAATGAGCAGATTAAACAATTAGTGAGCAAAGTAGATGCATTAGCTACACATAACAAAATGCTGGAAACTCAGATTTCACAAGTAGCTCAACAACAAGCACCTACTGCTGCACCAGCTGGAGTGTTCCCTGGACAACCTCAACCAAATCCGAAAGGACATGCTAACGCTGTGATATTAAGAAGTGGCAAGGAACTTGACGGACCTACCGATCCAAGACTTGACAATCCAACCATGTACCAACAACCGGATAAACCGACTGAAGTGGTGAATGATCCAGAAGAAAAGGAAGATGATAATCAAGAAGTAGTGGAGAAAGAACAACCTTACGTGCCACCACCACCCTATAAACCACCAATTTCGTACCCTCAAAGATTAATAAATTCTAAGACGACGGGTCAATTTAAGAAATTTGTTGAACTTCTGAAACAGTTGAATATTACTATTCCGTTTACAGAAGCAATCACTCAAATACCCTCGTACGCTAAGTTTTTAAAAGAAATCTTATCCAATAAGAAAAAGATAGAGGATAACGGAACAGTTACACTTACTGCCGAGTGTAGCGCAATAATTCAGAATAAAATGCCTCCTAAGCTAAAAGATCCAGGAAGTTTCTCTATACCCTGTGTAATAGGAAAATTCGTCATTGACAAAGCTCTATGCGATTTAGGAGCCAGTATCAGTGTTATGCCCTTAACAATATGCAAAAGGCTAGACATGGGTGACCTAAGACCAACTAAAATGTCTGTTCAACTAGCCGATCCCTCTGTCAAATATCCTGTAGGCATACTAGAAAACGTCCCAGTACGTATAGGACAATTCTATATCCCTACTGATTTTATAATCATGGACATCTCTGAGGACTCCACTACACCTATCATACTAGGAAGACCATTCTTAGCTACCGCCGGAGCTATAATAGACGTAAAAAGAGGAAAGCTAACCTTTGAAGTGGGTGAAGAGAAAGTTGAATTTATTTTAACACAATTCTTACAATCACCAGCTATAGAGGATACATGTTATCTATTGGACGTAATTGACGAATGTGTAAGAGAAATGGAACTAAAAGAGACCACTTATTCTGAAATAATGAAAATTCAAATCCCTCCGATTTTCGAAGATGATAATTGGCGAAAACCGTATCAGGATGATAGTCTAAGAGAAAGTTTAGCACTTACACCAGATCCTATGCCAAGTAAAGATAAACCTACATTAGGATTAAAAACTTTACCTCATAACCTAAGGTACGAATTCTTAGACGTTGAATGTAAAAGACCAGTTATAGTAAATTCCAATTTAGGAACTATAGAAACAAAGAAACTTCTAGATGTTTTGAAGAAATATCCGACTGCATTAGGATATAACATATCTGATCTCAAAGGAATATGTCCTTCAGTGTGTATGCATCGTATTCTGCTAGAAGAAGATTGCAGAACCTCCAGAGAATCTCAAAGAAGAATTAACCCAACCCTTAGCACTGTAGTAAAAGAAGAAGTTAAGAAACTATTAGATGCCGAAATAATATATCCAATCTCTGATAGTGAATGGGTTAGTCCAATACATGTAGTGCCAAAGAAAGGAGGTATCACTGTTGTGAAAAACGCTCAAGGCGAATCGATATCGCAAAGAGTAGTGACGGGATATAGAGTGTGCATAGATTATCGTAAACTAAACAAAGCCACTCGAAAAGATCATTTCCCACTACCTTTTATAGATCAAATGTTAGAACGATTAGCCAAGTATTCTTACTTCTGTTATCTTGACGGTTACTCAGGATTTTTCCAAATCCCTATCCATCCAGACGATCAAGAGAAAACTACATTCACATGCCATTATGGAACGTTCGCTTATAGACGAATGCCCTTTGGATTATGCAACGCTCCTGCAACCTTTCAAAGATGTATGATGTCAATCTTCGCAGATTTTATAGACAACATCATGGAAGTGTTCATGGACGACTTCTCTGTATGCGGGCAAAGTTTTGAAGGATGTTTATCGAACTTAGAAAAGGTATTAGAAAGATGTGTAAAAGTAAACCTTGTGCTTAACTGGGAGAAATGTCATTTTATGGTCAACGAAGGAATCGTATTAGGTCATGTAATATCCGACAAGGGAATTGAAGTTGATAAAGCTAAGATTGAAGTAATAAAAGATCTTCAACCCCCTAAAACCGTTCGAGAAATAAGAAGCTTTTTAGGACACGCCGGTTTTTACCGACGATTCATCAAAGATTTCTCGAAAATTACTAAACCTCTTACTGGTTTATTAATGAAAGACGCTGAGTTCATATTCAACGAAGATTGTCTCAAAGCATTCGAAACTCTAAAAACAGCCCTCATCACCGCACCAATCATGCAACCCCCTGACTGGAGATTACCTTTTGAAATCATGTGCGATGCGAGTGACTATGCTGTAGGCGCAGTTCTAGGCCAGAGAAAGGAAAAGAAACTTCATGCGATTTACTATGCCAATAGAACCTTAGACTCTGCCCAGATGAACTACGCCACTACCGAAAAAGAATTGTTAGCAGTTGTCTTTGCGCTTGACAAATTCCGTTCTTACCTAGTTGGAGCGAAAATAATCATTTACACAGACCATGCTGCTATCCGATATCTATTAACTAAGAAAGATGCTAAACCAAGACTCTTGAGATGGATTTTACTCTTACAAGAGTTTGACCTAGAAATAAAAGATAAGAAAGGTACTGAGAACGTCGTAGCGGACCATTTATCTAGAATAAAAGGTATTAAACCTGAACAAGTGCCGATTAACGATGATTTTCCGTATGAACAGCTGATAGCACAATTAGGAAGCGACCTAGCTCAGTTAGATATAAATGAACCAGAATCCGTGGAAACAATCCAGACAACTGTAGGACTGCCATGGTACGCTGACATTGTCAACTACCTAGCTGCAGGAGCTCTTCCACCCAACCTAACCTATCAGCAGAAAAAGAAATTCTTTCATAATCTGAAACATTACTATTGGGATGAACCATTATTGTTCAAAAGAGGACCAGATGGAATCTTTCGCCGATGTATTCCCGAAGAAGAAATAGAAGATGTCATTGCTCAATGCCATTCATCTCCTTATGGTGGACATGCAAGCACTTCCAAGACTTGTGCAAAAATCTTGCAAGCCGGCTTATTCTGGCCTAATCTATGGAAGGATGTCCACATCGCTGTTATAAATTGCGATCGGTGTCAACGCACTGGCAATATTTCAAGAAGGGATGAAATGCCTCAAAAAGGAATATTAGAAGTAGAAATCTTTGACGTTTGGGGAATAGATTTCATGGGACCGTTCCCATCATCTTTCGGTAATAATTACATACTCGTAGCTGTTGATTATGTTTCGAAATGGATTGAAGCCATAGCTTCTCCTACAAACGATATGCGAGTAGTAATAAAGCTTTTCAAAAATATAATCTTTCCCAAATTTGGTGTGCCTAGACTCGTCATAAGTGACGGTGGCTCGCACTTCATCTCAAAAATATTTGACAAATTACTATCTAAGTATGGAGTAAGACACCGTGTGGCTACACCATATCACCCACAAACAAGTGGACAAGTCGAAGTCTCAAACAGAGAAATTAAACAAATCTTAGAAAAGACTGTCGCCATATCTCGGAAAGATTGGTCATCTAAACTTAATGAAGCTTTATGGGCTTATAGGACCGCTTACAAGACACCCATAGGTACTACACCTTTCAAACTCGTTTATGGAAAATCTTGTCACCTACCAGTAGAACTAGAACACAAAGCTTATTGGGCGATTAGAACTCTCAATATAAACTATAATGCTGCAGGAGAAAAGCGAATCCTAGACATTAACGAATTAGAAGAATTAAGGTTAGATGCTTATGAGAATGCTAAGATATATAAAGAAAGAACTAAGCGATGGCATGATAAACGCCTATCTAGGAAAGAATTTAGTGTGGGAGACGTTGTACTCCTCTTTAATTCAAGACTTAGGCTCTTTCCTGGAAAATTAAAATCTAGATGGTCAGGACCCTTTGAAATAATTAAAGTATTCCCGAGTGGAGCAATAGAAATTAAGGGTAGGAATAGTGAATCATTCATAGTAAACGGACAACGTTTAAAACATTATCATAAAGTTGAAAATAGAGATTATGCGAATAATCTAAAGCTTTTAGAGTTGTCTACTAATTCCCCTGATTAATCTAAACCTAAGCATTACGTCAGGCTTTAGACGATAAAAACAACGCTTAGTGGGAGGCAACCCATTTACTTATCAAATTATTTAAATTATTCTCTTTATCGTTTTACTATTTGTTTAATTGTTTTGTCATTTTATAGTTTTATTTTATATTACTATTATTGCCATTACATTATGCATTTCATTTTCTTATATTTATTTTAAATCACTTTTTACAGATTTTCTAAAAGTCTTTTCCATTTTCCTTCTTCTCCTGATTTGTTTCCTCCATATTTGCACTGACCATGGCTAACCAACCAATTAACCATATGGAAACCAAATTTAGAGGTAGGAACCAAAGAATGAAATTTGAAGAGTTATCACAGAGGCAAATGGATTTGACCCTGTACCCGGATGATCGGACAATGGAAACCTTAGGTATACATGATAGCATCATGTACTTGTTTAACCGACTCGGATGGGAGAATGCATTGATCCAACATAAGTTTGTGACTTACCGCGAGCTCACTCTTGAGTTCCTTAGCTCCTTAATTTACCTACCTGAGCGCGGTTTTGGATTTAGGAAAGGATTTATTAGTTTCCGCCTGTTTGGAATAGAATATGACTTTAACCATAAAGAACTAGCTGACTTGTTAGGATTCCCTAGTGGACCATTTGCTTTCACTACCACACAGGTAGAATTGATGGATATTGAGCTAGATTTCTTTTGGGGAACTTTAACCGGAAACTACCACCCTGAACCAAATAACATGAATAATGATGAGATCCATAATCCTGCTCTCCGTTACTTCCATAAATTCCTTGCCCACACATTCTTTGGAAAAGAAGAAAACATTACCGGAGTTTCTAAAGATGAAATATTTATTATGTCATGTTTCACTAATGGACAGCCTGTTAATGGTGTACCTTTCATGATGCAAACCTTCACCCGTATCCAAGAAGAACTTGAATTACCTATATTAGTAGGAGGTCTTGTAACCATGATTGCTGATGCCATAGGACTTAGGTACCAATTGCACAGGTGCAACCGTTTAGGTAACATCCGTCCTATGGATCTTAACTTCTGCTTCAATAGACATATCATAAGGAATTTAGGACATCCACCTTTTGAGTACCTAATCCGGAACGAAGTAGTAACCCTGTTCACATTGCCTAACCATGCTAAAGTAAGTGTTCATAATAAGGATAACTGGCTTTATGAGTTAAACCCACCTGATTATCCACCCACTCCTGAGACACCTCAGTCGTACAAAATAAAAGATGATACAATGACCGATGTCGAAACTGACCCTGAGACGCCTCCTGGTTACCATGACATTGACCACACTGAAGAAGTTTCTGAAACCCCTGAAGTGAATCAAGGAGAGTATGCTAACAACTTACAAAACATCATTAACACTCTCAATGCTTACCAAACTGACATTAACTTATTTAAAGAAGATATTAAGAGCATGCGATTGGACATTATAGGTTTGACTGACATAACCTGCGAACAATTCTATCACTTGAACTGCGCCATCGAAGACTTGAAGAAACGCTTTTGATAATGTTATAAGTGATTTAGTTTATTTTCTCATTGTTTTCGTTTCTAGTTAGATTTATTTTTCGCAACAATTTCTTATCGTTTTTCCATTTATGTAATTTCATTTTCAAGTACTTTATGCAATGCATCTTTAATTCCAAAATTTCTCCATTTTTAGCAATTTATGTATTTTTCATTCTATGTACTGTTATGCTTGCATTTATTCATATTATATACAATCTCTCATGCCTTGCAAGTTATTGAAGTACTGTGTTGAAAATGCATAATATGTGGTGTTTATAAATTAATATGAGAGTTAGTGAAGAAAATACATTAATATAAAATATGTAAAACAAGTGAGAAAGTGTTTTTCTGGAAATTATTTAACGTATCAAGCCTAACGGTCGTCATTGCCCCATAACGATCGTGACACGCTCTTTTTGGGTGTCACGACCGTCGTACCCCTGTCACGACCGTGACGCCCCTTACACCAGAAATCGTGAGAAACAGAACTGTTTCTCTTCGTGCTTCTTCTTCTTCTTCTCCATAACTTCCTAAAAAAAAAAAAACTACCCATCTTCTACATAACCTCCGTAACCCCCCCCCCCCCCATTACGAACTTTAATCTCATTAACCCCCCATTATCACAACCTACCACATTCTCACTCTCCATCATTTATCCCGAATCAATATTTCTCTCATTTTACCATTTTTTCACAAAAACTTCAAAAATCTTCCTTCTTCACTCTAAGCTCTTGCATGCAATGGATTCTATCACTTTTAGAGAAGGTGATGCTGGAGAAACTCAGAGAGAACGATTTCTCCGATTCCAAAACCGCGGTGTGCAACCTACACGTTACAACGACACTGTGTGTTTGAGGGAACTCGGAATGCTTGCCAGTGTTACGAACCTGCTTCAAAAAATCGGGCTCTGGGACCTTTGCAGTCAACCTCAGCCAACCTTCGAACTTCTGACACTGGAGTTGTTAAGCTCCTTCAGTTACATCACCGACACCGGTTCTCTAAGTCAGCTCACCGGTTTCGCAAAATTCAGATTGCATGGCCAAGAGTTCAACCTTTCGCAAGACAGGATCGCCGAGTTGTTAGGCTTCCATCACGGAACTGAAGCTCACCGTCGTGTGCCCGATAATTTTAGTGAACAAGCTTTCACTCTATGGCACGACTTAACCAACACCCGTGCATCAGCTTTCCAAAGCCTCAACGCCACGCACATTCACAATCCGGCAATCCGCTATTTCCACAGAGTCATTTGCAACACCATCTTCGCTCGAGAGAGCAACCATAAGCTCAACTCCAAGGAGCTTCTATTCTTGCATTGTGCTCTTAATGACGAGCCGATCAACGCTGCCCCTTTCATGCTTTACCACATCCAGGCCATTGCGCACAGAGGCTCCACCCCGTTCTTCATAGGCGGCATCGTCACCACCCTCGCCATTCAGTTGGGGCTTGGTGACGTGATCGCAAATCAGCCTCACCTAGCCGCTGAATTCCTCACCAAGAGTTATTGCAGGTCCGCTCACCTGATTGCGTAGCGAGAGGATGGCAGGTATAGCCCTGTTGTCCATGGCACCATATTTCATCATATCACTCTGCCGTCCCGCGACCGCATCGACCCATCCAGCCGAGCCAACTGGCTCTTTGTTCTACCTGATGCTGCTGACCACGCTCCTATCCATGATCAGGCAGATCTCCCTGCGGATGAGATGCAGGACGCTATGGATGCAGGTGAGCCTGTCCAGGATATACCAGAGACATCTACCCGCAGCCTCCTGCACAGGAATTCACTCTTGAGGATGTCCTCCGTGCGATTCATCAGCAGAACCAGATGAACACCGCACTGGAGCGAAGGCATAAGGAGCAGTACGATGCTTTGCTCGGCACTATTGCAGCAAACCAGGCAGCTACTAATGAGAGATTTGACGCGATTTTTGGCGAATTAGAAGCCTTGCGTATCGACATCACTGGGACCACCAGCACCGGTTCTGATCCTGAAGCGACTCCTTCCAGACGCCGCTCCCGCACCAGAAGCCGACCCCGCGGTCCTCAGCAGCCATAGTTCTAGTTTAGTTTTTCTTATGTTTGTTTTTCGTTCCTGTCGTTTGTACTGTACTTTTACCTCATTTATATCACAACATTGAGGACAATGTCTGATATAGTGTGGGAGAGGTACCTTTCATTTCCGCATTTTTCCGTTTCGCACTTTTCCACTTTCGTTGTATTTTCATTTCCGTTGTATTTCTTTTAGCAAGTTAATGAAGCGTGCAAAAATCTTTATGATATTTTCTTTAGTTTCAAACCTTCCCGTTTATTTAGCCATAACCGAAATTTTTTTTTATTTGCATTACCCGACTTACCTACGAAATCGTAAATAGGAAGCTGAGAACGATTAAACAAGACCAATACAATCTTGACAACTTTGACTTCCTACTTAAGCGATTCCATCTCCGATTACCATTACGAGTACACTTCTAGTTTTAGTTCAAAAGTAACCCCGAGTAGTTTATACTAGCAGTCAGCACCGTCTGAACACAAACCACGTGGGGAGCCGATGAATATAAGCGTTTGATGCCTAATCAATAATGATCCTTCATATCTCGATGCAAAATGAAAAGAAATTTCACCAAAGTACACGGTAGCATATAAGAAACGAGAAATATGAGAAGGAGTCCATTGCGGGTTGGTTCAGAGGTACTGGTTCTGAACTCGGTAGGGCGTGCTACGGCTCGATCCCCCACAACCTCCAAATCGGATACAAAATGTAGGGTTACCACACTCGTGTACCAGACCCCGTGCTCAAAAAAAAAAGATCAAAGTCGCTAACCGGCTACTCCACTACGTGCGTGCTAAGGCAAAAGGCTTAATGTGATTGCGCTAGAATGAAACCGGGCGAAATAAGATCAAAAAACTTTAAGTGAAATCGTAAAGTAATTGCCGATTGGCTCATTTAACGGGAAGTCGACGACATAGCTTGTAGCTTGTGTCATTAGTGTATCGGTAGTGTTCTATCAAAGTATCGGATTATCCAACAAAGCGATCCCTCGTATGATTTGTTAGGAGTATGCGTGAATGACATCTTGTCCGCCGATTTTCAACCGACTATTTGCTTGAGGACAAGCAAAGGTTTAAGTTTGGGGAAGTTTGATAACGAGAAAACGTATCGATTATATTGCTAGGTTTCATTGGCGTTTTATCGAATAATCATCGTTTTAACACTCGATTTCTCGAGTTTTTCTTACCGTTTTACAGGTACATCATTATATGGAGCTAAATCATGAATTAAGAGAAAAAGGAACAAAATCGGTCATAAAAAGTTGAAGAAATGAAGCTCTCTGCAAAACTGCATATTTTGCAGCAGTCACGACCGTTACAAGGGTGTCACGACCGTGACACCCCAAAATGAAGCATCACGACCGTGAGAGTAGTGTCACGACCGTGACACTTAAAAGTCACAAGTCACGAACGTAAAAGCATTGTCACGACCGTGACAAGGATTATTCTAAGTTTTTTACCAAGACTTCGTCAAGCCATTACGTGAAGAATTTGTTTCCTAAATATTTGCCACGTTCCTGCATTCCTTCCACAAATTCAGCAAGGCCCATTTCAACTAAAGTCCAAAAATTCAGCCCAATAATCCTTCTATAAATAGCACCAAGTTTATGAAGAAAACACAGAGCATTTTTACTATTGAATTTCCTGCGGAAGCTCTGCCGAACTGATTTACGACCCTTTCTATTTTTGTTTTAGTTTTAGTTTTCTGTTTCGTTCTTATTGTATCCAAACCCGCCATATAACAATTTCCAACATCAGGAAATTGTTATACATTTATATTTTTTTTAAACCTTCGGCCTTTGTTATTTTTGATTTCGCCAACTCCGAGCTTTCCGGTCTGTGGAAGAAGGAGTCTGCTCTAATATTGTTAACCAGGTTTTTTATTTATATTGCAATTTAATTATTTAAAATGTTTATTTATTTTCCTGCCATGAGTATTTTATTATTTAATTTTCTGTCTCTGTCTGGTTCAACATCGATGAGTAGCTAAACACCTTAGGGCGGTATGTAGTTAGAACAAACTTAACCGGTAAAATATAACCATAGGCTAAAAATAATTAATCACTTAACATTTCTGGCTGAGACTTTTTAATTAAATAGACCTTTTCGTTACGAGAGTAAGAAAAGAGTATTAGGTTAGGTCAAGACCACGATAGTGTGAGATTTTAACCAGATAGCTAAAGTTAGGCATTTAAATTAAACACAGCGAGAGCGCTTTAAGATAAATTAGAATTACTTAGTTTACAAAAATTACCTCTAAACACTTATGGGCTAGCGAGAGCAGGCATAAGGCTTTAGGGATAAGATCTGATATAAGACCACGAGAGTGTGAGTTGAGGGTATTTAAACTGGTAATCTCTACCGAATAGATTAAGTGAACACCTTAAATAAGCCTAGGTTAGATTGACCCACCTAAGTTAATATAATTACATACCGACCGCCTTAGAATTACTTAATTAAAACTTAAATTTAATTCCGCCTTTAGTAGTCTTAAAAATCAACAAAAAAATCGTGACAACCATTCGCCTTAGCTAAACTAGAAGTTCATCTAGCACTAAGTAACCATAGAATCCCTGTGGATCGATAATCTTAAATATTACTTCGATAGGCTGTGCACTTGCAGTAAGATACCGCTAGACGCATAAGTAGACACATCCTTAGCCCATCACATGTTCCTATACATTTGTTTTGACCCAATTGCCATGATCTTCCTCCATAGGCTGAGTTTGATCATCATGATTTTCCACATCAGACTCAATATTGTCACTACTAGGAGCATTTTCTTGCTCACCAGCTGCTATATCAAATTCCATTTGACTACCAGGTCTCAAAGTTATAAAAAAGTTCTTTCGAACATGATCCCATGAGCGTCCCATAAAACTGAGATATTTGCTATTAAATTCATGATTTGGATTGATGGATATCATAGGAGACCCTTTCACAACAACCATTGCATTATTCAAGATGAACTAGTACTGAATGAGACACCGATAACTCAAGGCCACGTTTTTCTTTTCTCTCAGTGAATTATTGCGACTAGTAATATAGTAAGGCCAATTAACCTTGACTTTCTTTGTAAAATCATACATCAAGGCTACTTCGTTTGTCAGTTATGGAATATCCACCTTTCTTGGGACGAATATTATGCGACACAATCCAATGAAGAACCCGGATACCCGGTTTCAAACTGTCAGTTATGAATTCCTTTGGGAACATGTCACTATTTACCATATCGTTATCATGAGGATACCACAACATATTATTTAAGTGTGTTTTACATTTAAAACCAGTAATTGGGGAGGCACAAGTTATCAAGGCTTTGTTTGCAAATCTAGCAGGAGGGATACCCAAAATGGATTGCCAAACTTTGGCATCAACCTTATAAACAAAATTTCCCATCCTAAACTCAAATTCATAGCCCTCAAATTTTCCCATAATGCCAACATAAAACATACGAACCAAATCCTCATTATACTCAGTTCTTAATCATAGGAAAGAATTTATGTCTTGATGGTCCATGATTTGCACAATATAATCCAAGTGCATTTGACTAGCAGTAAGTCTAGAATAGACATATTATGGAATAGTTTTTCTATCCTTGAACTCCTCATTATATAAATCCCTAATTTCATCTCAAAGGAGTGATAGAGCACTTACCAGTATAGACGAATGAGATGTTGAGGCAGACCAACTTGACCTTTTACCAACAACTTTTATTGAAGCCATGAGGATGTTAAAGAGATTGGAAAAAATAATAGAAATTTTGGAAAAGAGAATAGGAGTTTTAGGGTTTTAGAGGAATTTTGGGAAGAATTGAAAGAAAAATAGAAAATGATTTAAAATATAATTAAATAATAAATATTAACTAATTGAAGAGTTAAAATTTAAAATCCCCATAAAGTGGAGCAACTCCCCATGCGTATAGAGCAAGCTGTCAAAAATTTGAAATCGATTACGTCGACCTGCTCACTTAATGTGTCGACGCAATGGACAATAATTTCAAATAAATTAAATTTTAAATACCTTAGATAACACTTTCCTTAGAAAGCGCTTTCTTAGGTTTTCTGATAATATAAAATAATTTAATTAAATAAATCACCTTAGAGAGCACTTTCTTCAGAAAGCGTTGTCTAAGGTATTTAAAATTTAATTTATTTAAAATTAATGTCCATTGCGTCGACGCAATAAGAGAGCAGGTCGACGCAATGGATTTCAAAATATAACTTATAAGAGCGCATTTACAGAAACACGTTGTCTTAGGTTTACTATATTTATTTATAAAAGCGTTGTCTAAGGTGGCTTCAGTTTAGGACTTTTAACAACGCTTTTATAAGCGCTCTCTAAAGACTGACTTTAAGAGCATTTTTTTTAGCGAAATATTTAAAATACCTATAACAACGCTTTCTCCAAAAAGCGCTGTCTTTGTTGTGTTGCTACAGGCCAATTTTGACGTAGTGAAACATAATATATTTTCTTTATCGCTTAAGATTTTAAAGCATTATTCAACCAATTTTAAAATATATTTCAAACTATTGATTTTTTTAAAGAACTCAATTTTGAGCATTTTAAAAAATAAAACTAAAAAAGAGTTAGTATATATTTTCAGGGAGGCTTAATCTTTTTTTAGTATATTATATATAAATAAGAAAACGAGAGAAAAATCAACTACAACTACAATAATAGGATCAAATTGGCACAAAAAATACAGAGAAAAATTGAAAAACAGACAAAATCACAAATAAACAAACATCCAAAAACAAAAGTGAATGTGCACCCGTACCAGACATAAACAGAAACAAAAACTATGAGTTGCACTCACACATCGATGATCCAGCCAACAAAAAACAATTTAGAGCTCAGATCGCCAGATCCACCACCATCAATAGATCATGAGAACTGCAGCAGCACCCAAAACCACTAAATATCTCCGAAGAAGGTCATACCTCTTGATCCGCTATTGATTTAAATACATGAAAAGATTCTTGAGTCAATATATAATTTCTCAATGAAGGGTCAATATTCATACTTTTTTATGATATAACAGACAAACTTATTTGGGTTCGTTCTACTATGGGTATTTTCTCTATCAAATTGACTTACATAAGTATTATTTATCATCTTCCTCCACCTTCTCAGAGTCTATTCCTTTATTCGTAGTTGGTATGTGATACTTGCAAAGGTAGTAGTAGACACTCCTAGTTAGTTTGTTGAAAAGATGTTTATCATGAAGTCAATCAAGTAAAAAAATACACTTACAAAATGTAACATTAGAAAATTCAATCACACAATAAATGAATAAATAAAACTATTAAAAAGCATACTATAAGTAAAAAATTCAATAAAAAGTACATCGATAAAAAACACCACATCTAAAACATTTTAGGCTTAATTAATGCTAAAGTCCTTTAACTTAATTATAAGTTTCACTTTAATTTCTTATCAAATAAACGTTACATATAAGTCCCTTAAGAACATTTTTGTTTGCTAACTTAATCCTTTATGTTAAATCTGGACAAAAACGTTAACTTGGGGTGACCTGGCATGACAACAAGACAAAGCCTAAATTTCTGACTCAACAAACATGTTATATCAATATTATATCATCCATTTCCATTATTTCATTCGTATTATCTAGTTTTTAGGGTTTCCTATTCATCTTCTTCCATATTTGGACTCTTCAAATTTCATCTTCATAAACATTCTTCTTCTTCAAAATATCTATTAAAATGTCAAAGTATCCCAACAACTCTTCAAACAACCAAAGTTGTGGGACATTTGGATATGTGCTCAGAAGAAGAAACAAAGGGTGTTTTTGCTAAGAGAAGTGTGTTATTTGTAAAATTACATATATGAATAATGTGAATGTTTGGAAAAATTTCAAGGATTGTAGAAAATATATAAATCAATTGGAAAAAGGATGTAATTTTTTTCAAGTGGTTATGTGATAAAATTGTTGATGGAAGGTATTTGAAGATTGAAAGGCAAAAGAAGAAAATTTTCAAGTTAAAGAAGGATGTTATCCACATAATAGGAATGTTGAAAATGTCAATGATGTTTGACATTTTTAGTTTAGGTTTGAATTTAATGTTTTAACAATGTATTTTAAATAAAGTTAGTTGATTGGATGTGTTAGTTGAAATTGATGTAATACATATAATATGCTATAGGGTTAGTTTTGGACAATCTATGCCATATCATTGTTGGTTTAATGAGATTTTGTTGAAATCCATACAATTTGTGTTAATGTTTTACTATGATATATCACCATCTATGTTATGTTCTATTTTGAGAAAAAATGCATTACATAAATCATTTTGAAACAAAACCTATTAGTTTATGGACTCGAAATGTCCATTTTAATATATAAGGGAGTAAATAAAAACAATGAAGTAAATAAAGGGACCAATTTTGTTATTTATCAGACATGTTGTGTTTGGTAGCATAGTAAATTCTCCATGTATTACATTAGGCCATTTATCAAACCAAATATGATACAAAGCTGATATTTAGCATGAGAATAATATTGAAGTAAACAAAGTTGATTGCATTAAAATGATCAGAAATATAGTCTTATTACAAGCTTACTTGTTTCTTGGGTAACTTGCATTTTAGAAGTAGATTTGTTGTGTCCAATCATGTGACACCTACTTCACTTGATTCCAAATTTCACCCTCTCGAGTTATGTCTCATATTTCATAGTTTCTACAATATCCTTGTTTCTTTTCTTCATTGGCCTTCAAGGCTGTATTTTGACTGATGGTAGTTGTAAATCAACATATTATATTTTAGGCCCCAGAGTTTCCCTATTCACTGGATATATTATAGGTGCATATCAAGCCTTATTATAACAATCTCTTTTGTAGTATTTAGGCACAAATTCTTCAATTTCTACGTGTTGATCCTTCATGCAGGATATTTCATGACAACATGGCAACATGTTAACATCCAACTCACACAAGAGAATTCCTTTTTTGACAGGATCATAGTATAATTGTCTCCATTATATGAGACATGTCTAACCTCATAATCATATTCACCTGCACGACTGTAACAAAAAATCAACAAATGTAAAACACAAGAAAAATTTAGTTTCACATCCAAATTTAAAATAAAAAAAACTTAACACTCATGACCTCATTATCTAGTTGTTGGTTCACTGTGATTCTTTGCTATCCTTCTCTTGATATTTGGTAGAATTTGACCTTCATATTTGACATTTTTATGCTTATTCGACTCCCGCCTCATCATAAGATAAACTTTGATTTTTTAGTTGGTGTTCCAAGTTTCCCTTTCCTTTTTTTCTTACCTTTACCTTTTCCTTTCTATTTCTTTTTTCCTTTCCCATTTTTCTTACTTTTACTATTGCATTGATCTTCATCAACACCCTCTTTAGGAACCTTATCTTCAACAATAAGTAATTCTTCAGTCCTACCCACATCATCCTCATAATCTTCAAAATTAAAATTTATTGCACTGTCTTTACAACCACAATCCGGTCCTTCATATTCCTCATTGTTACAATTCATTTCCCTATTTTCTACCTGGTTATAATGTAGTCCCTCATCTAAAGTTTCTTGCTCAACTTCATTAACATCTTCAAAATCAGTGGTCCCCTTATCAACCACTGTGGTCCCCTCATCCAAATTGTCTTTTTCACCCACAACATCTTCCACCACAATGGTCCTTTCAGTCTTATTGACTCATTGATATTCTTCATTGTTACGGTTCAAACCCCAATTTTCTACTAGGTTAGAGCCAAGTCCCTCATATAAATTCTCTTTCCCAACTTCACCAACATCTTCCAAATCAGTGATCCCCTCATCCACCATTGTGCCCCCTAATTCAAATTGTCCTTTTCACCCACAACATCTTCCACCACATTGCTCTCTTCGTTCTCATTGAAATTGACTTCTTCATTCTCAACCTATTTTTCTACATTACTCTTTCTTGATTCGATGTTCAGATCTTCCACATAGTTGACTTCCAGGTTTGACTCTTGTACATAGTTGACATCTTCATCTTTATCATTGGGTCCTAAACATTTCATTATAGGGAAAGTATTAGCTCCTCAATAATGTCAGATTGTGATAGTGGAGACATAATAACATATAAATGGACAATCCCGGACAACACTAAAATAATGTTCATCCTCATAGTTCACAAACCTTCTTTCAACAAAACAATCTTATTAAAGTCCATTTCATCGTAATACCAAAGGATCTCTACATCTAGGTTAACCTAAACCTTTTAAACCACTTAAAACTTCAAAATAACTCCAATAATTAAGATCAATAACCCAAACATCCTCTAAGCCTTTGTAACCTAACTTGGTGAACTCATAAAACTCTCCCCATGATGCATAATGCATTCAACCCTCTTATCAATGACCTATTCAAGCTAAATAATGTAGAAGAAGTAGTAAGGAAGATGAATAAAGAAAAAATTGACATTTTTAGCAAGTTAGAGTTGAATATTCATACCTTTTAAAGATAAGCTAATTCAGTAAAGTCTTTGAACGTGAGGAAGATGAATGCCGAAAATCTTCACTTCAAATGCAAATGCAGTTCGTTTATCTTGAGCTCTTTGATTTTTGGTTTCGTCTTTTCGTCAAACAAGTGAAACTCAAGAAAGCTAGGGCTTGTGTTTGGAAGTGAAAATGAAATGAACTAGGACATATATTTAAGCTTTTAATGAATACAACATTCTATCATCTATTGTTTATTTAATTCTAAATTAATGTTTAATGAAAAAATATTTCAAGTCAATTAAAACAATTCATCTCAACTAAATTTATATTAGCTAGAGTGCCACATCTATCCAACTTAACGTATTTTGATAAAATTTTACATAAAAGACACCATAAGTGATTTGAAGGACTTAAAATATATATTTATTAAATAAAGAAAGTAAGCGAAATCGAAATTAAATTAAGGGATCAAAACATATAACATCAGTAAATTATAATGGTATAATTTCTCTAGTTTTATAATGATAATATAAATATATAAGTAGGGGTGTTCGCGGTGCAGTTTGAGCGGTTTTCACGCAAAAAATCATCCCAACGACAAGAGAAAAAAATATGCGGTTTGGCTTGGTTCGATTGACTTTAAGAAATAAAACCGAACCGAATCGAACCAAACCAAACCAAACCAATGCGGTTTGGATTGATTTGGTTGATTCAGATTTTTACAATATTTTTATTGAGTCATACAGAACAACATAATTTTGTATTTAGTCATTCATACATTATCAAATAACAACAAAACTCATCATATCTAGACAATAACTTCTCATTTAATATACAAAAATAAGATTAGACAAAAGTGAAATAACAAACATAAAATAATAGTATAAAACAATATAAAAAATATTATAATAAAAAGAAAAAACAGAGGAGATGAGAGATTAGAGAAGATGAAAAAGAAAGATCATAAGATATGCGATATTATAGAAGAAATGTGCGATAAAAACATAATTGGAAGAGAAAACAATAATATAAAAAAGGAGAAGATGAAAATGAAAAAGAAAGAACATACGATAAAAGAGATTAGAGTAGAAGATATGAGATGTACATAATAAATATGATGAGAAGAATGTGTGATACTACTCGAAGAGATTTGAGAAGGTTGAAACTAAAATCATAAGCGCGAGTAAGAAAATATTTGTATGGTTAAGACATAATTTGAGTTTTGGGTTGGATGTGTGATAAGTGAAGTTTGAGTTGTAACATAATACAGTTTGATTTGGTTTAGTTGGGTTTGCAAAATACAAACCGCAAATCCAACCGAACTGCCCGATTTTGTTAAAAAATGATCCAAATACATCCGAACCAAGTGTAATTTTTTACAGTTTTGATTTGCGATTTTCTATTGAGTTGGTTGGTTTTGAACATCCTTATATATAAAAGATAAAAGAATACGCCTTTAAAATTTTTACATTGTCAAATAGAATTTTACACTATCAATTAGGGAGTGTATTTCACCAAATTATATTTTTAATTTTAAAATATTCATATGACATAGATGAATGTTATAATTCAATTGGATGATGAAGTAAAATTAGTTTATAAAATTCGTAAAAAAAGAGAATATATAATATATAAAATTGAACAACTAGTGCGTTTTGTGCAGCTCTGATTCTTCCACCCCGAGTGGAGAGGATTTAGGGTTTCTGTAATCGAATTCCATCTTTCAACCAGTCGTTACCAATGGCGAATCGTACGGATCCAGCAGCGAAGAGCATAAGAGGAACAAATCCTCAGAACCTCGTGGAGAAAATTCTCCGCTCAAAGATCTATCAGAACACCTATTGGAAGGAACAATGTTTCGGTTTAACGGCGGAGACCTTAGTCGACAAGGCCATGGAACTCGACCACCTCGGCGGCACCTACGGTGGCAACCGTAAACCCACTCCCTTCATGTGCCTCGTCATGAAAATGCTCCAGATTCAGCCTGAGAAAGAAATCGTCATCGAGTTCATAAAAAATGATGATTACAAGTATTCATCGGGCCTTATATCTCTAGAAATTACTATCAGTTTTAGATTTGGATTCTACTTTTCTTCGGTAACCTAATTTGTTCATGTTTCATTTTCAAAATGTAATGCAGGTATGTGAGGATACTTGGTGCTTTCTATTTGCGTCTTACTGGATCTGATACTGATGTTTACCATTATCTGGAACCATTGTATAATGATTATAGAAAACTGAGGCGAAAATTAGCTGATGGACGTAAGTTTTCGAATGTTATTGCACCGTAAAAGTTTATAGTTGTATCTTGTATTCTACTTGCAATGTAATTATCTATCACCTATTTGTTATGGTTACGTGTTGCTCTTGATTTTGCAGAGTTTAGTTTGACACATGTTGATGAGGTCATTGATGAACTTCTCACCACTGATTATTCCTGTGATATCGCAATGCCGCGCATCAAGAAAAGGTATTGTTTTACTGTGTATTTTTTTTCTCTATTGGAATGTTAAGTTAAGGCTTTTATTCTGCTAGCCCAGTCTATACTTGCATGATAGGTTTCTGCGTCTGTTTGTTCTTTCTTTTTAGTATTTTGAGTAGTGGTCACTTGTGGTATGGAGAAATTTAGTTTTTATAATATGTTTTCTGTAGGTGGACTCTTGAATCTCTTGGTTCATTAGAACCTAGGCAAAGTGCACTTGAAGAGGATTTTGAGGAGGAAGAGGAGAATGAGGATAATGAACAACCTCCCGATGAGCTTGAAGATAAAACCCATGAGAAGGTGCTTTACTTTCTTGAGCAATATACTTTTCATCGAATTTTTTGATAGTAATACAAATGGTCATGATGTTTTGGTTGATTGTTGAATGAACAGGATTATTATCGTGGGCGAAGCCCTGCTAGGGAAAGAGATAGGGATAGAAGACGTGAAAGTCATCGACACAGGTCAAAGTTCTCACCTTGCAAATGTTTTTTAACTTCATATGAATTGATGTAGATATGAATGTTCTCATTTAAATAGCTTTTCTCTCATACTTATTATTTGCCTTTTTGATTTATAGTTGACTTTGTGCATGAGTGTATCTTTTGGATTTACATCGGAAGCTGTTTTTGAACGTGCACAGAGCCCTGCTCTCACACACAGACACAGACACACACACACACAAACACACACTACATATGCATATATAACTTAACTAAGTTATACTTCTATTTCCACTATGGCATTAAAATCCATTTGTGGTATACAACCGCTTCCTATAGTAAAATTAAATGATCCTGCCAGGTTTCTCTGCACTGACAGTGTGCAGTTGAGAAGTATGATGGGTCAAACAGCTATGTTGCATTGGTAGTTCTTCATGATCATGGTCATGTATATTTAGGATTGATTTTCCCTTTTAAATAAACGTTGGATTATCTCATTGCTTATTTTTAAAATCTGAGTTTAATATGAATAATTCTCCACATGGTTATAAGTTATGAGTGAAGCATGGGTACTTCTAAAATGGTGAAGTACCGGTACTGGGTACTTGTACCGTACTCGTGGTACCTCATTTTTTCTCATTATTCGATTTTGAATGAAATTCGTAGATTTCTCAAATATCAATATAGTATATTTATGTGTTTTAATTTTGTTGTTGTTGTTGTTGTTGTTGTTGTTGTTATATCTTATCATTTATTTTGTTTTTTTTTTCAATTTTTTATAGTTATATTTTGTCATGAACCTAACAATTTAGTTCTCTACTTGTACATTTTTATAGAAATTTCTTATTAACGTACCCATACCTTGGTTTTTTTAAAAATGTTGTATCCCGTATACCGGTACCAGTACCTGCACCTATGCATTATGTTATGACTATTAAACATCTATGAGAGAGTTTAAATTTTATGCCAAGCTTTTATTTAACGAAAGAAAATTCATAGTGCAAGGGGAAACATAAACCCTTACAAGACTGGGAAGAACATATGCTGAAACTTTCATAGCGTTGCAGTCCTTGAATACTTACAAAAAATTTAAACTCTCTCACCTATGCATTATGTTTAAATATCATAGAGTTTAAATTTTATGCCAAGCTTTTATTTAACGAAAGAAAATTCATAGTGCAAGGGAAACATAAAATTTCACAAGACTGGGAAGAACATATGCAGAAACTTTATAGTGTTGCAGTCCTTGAATATTTACAAAAAAATGTCGTAGTATTTCTCCTCTGTCTCTGTTCAGCATGTTAGTCTGTGATTCCATCTAATATGTAACTGACATCTGAAAAGGAGATAGTTGCTACTTGTTGGGGAGGCATTATGGTGGCGAAGTGACAATTGTTATGTCATTTTAAGAACCGCATTGCATGCACATACTTATAAATGGTGGTAAAGTTGTTGCTGATGGTTAAAACATTTGATATATTGATTTATAGATGGCATTTTATCCTTGGTGATGTTTTGTACTTCAAAATATTTTGTTGGCTTATGAAGTTAACTAATTATTTGATTTTTTGATGTGCTTTTCATAGGGATCGCGACTATGACAGAGAATATGATAGAGATTATGAAAGAGAGCGTGGACGTGGCCGAGATAGAGATAGAGATAGAGACAGAGATAGGGAAAAGGAAAGGGACAGAGATAGGGAGAGGGACAGAGACCGATATCGTGTGAGGGAAGAAAAGGATTATGGTCGTGAAAGAGAGGGTAGGGAGCGAGAGAGGAGAGACAGAGATCGCGACCGTGGTAGGAGGAGGAGCTACTCAAGGAGTCGAAGTAGAAGCAGGGATCGCAAGGAACATGATGGTGGGGACTACAGGAAGAGACATGCTCGTAGTAGTGTTAGTCCTAGAAGGCATGGAGATGGAGCTGAGGATGGGGAGCCAAAGAGGAAGAAGGAGAAGAAAGAAAAGAAGGAAAAGAAGGATGACGGGACTGACCATCCAGATCCAGAGATTGCCGAAGCAAACAGGATACGAGCATCACTGGGTTTGAAACCACTGAGGATGTGATCTGAACGTTATGGCATAAATTTGAATTAGGTTTCAAATCACGAAACTATAGCATGTTACCTTGTGATTTTTGACAAGTGACACTTATGCTGCTTTCTGTTCCTGTACCCTGCACTAATTCCTTGAATGGAAATTATCAACTCAATAGGAATAGTTTGTCATACAAGTATGTACTCATGTAGCTGCACTGGTATGAGTGTGGTTGTCCATAGCTTTTGTTTTGATAAATCCAGAACCGACATTGGTATTATGTTCATTTAATGTAATGCTGGAGTCAATTAGTGTCTGAATAAGGGAAAAAAACAATGCGACATTTCTCTTGCAATAGACATCGTGAAATTATAACAAATCTTTTCTTCATAATACAAAATTGAAAAATAAAAAATTTAAAAAATAGGAAAAAAAAGTGATGATGATTAAGCAACACTACCTAGTTGCAAAATACAAATTGGAACCTATGCAAAAGCTAAAAAGATATGTTATATTTCATATCTAAAAGGATTGGCAATATGGCACCATGCATTTGTCAAGTAATTTTTGGCAAGAGAAACCTGTCTTCATCATAACTCAGGTAACGTGGGCTTGGAGAAAACAAGGGTCTGCATCTTCGTCCCATGAGAATCTTTTTCTTGCACAGTTCTCTGTCATTATCCTCATCAATCTCATGTTTAAATTGCTTTGTCACTTTCTTTTTCCCATGAGTCCTTATCATCTTCAACTTGAGGCCAATGACCATAAATTTGGTGGGAATCTTGACCAAATGCCACGAACTAACCTTCCTCCTAACTTGTCTTAACCGGGCTACAACACCATACAAATTATTTCTACTAGCCCTCCATTTGGATGCAACGAAACTATTGAACTCTTTTCTCTTCTCTAGAAAACCCAATAAAATTTTCAAACGCTGCTTATCCATTCTGCTTTGCTTTCCTTCACCTCTTTGGCCATTCTCCAACTCCTGCTCAAGTAAAAGAAGCTGAGATAATGCAGTAACAACCTGTTTTGGTTCAGGTTCAAGCTCATTCAACAGTGCCATTGCAGCGATATCGCACCTATCTTTCCCATTTTTCTTCTCTTTAATTGGACATTTAGGAAGTGACAATCTATTATTTCCAAAGAGAGCAGAGAAGACTGAGCCAAGTGATGTCCTTGGAGTTGGCTTAGCCATTAAGTTGACATTCTCTATGTCACTAGCAATGGCTTTGTCTTTGAAGTAGAAGTGAAAGTTTTTCTGCATCATGGTTGTGGCCACCGGTGACTTGGGGACCTTAATCCTCAAGTTTGGATGACCATTCATGGTAGTAACTATGGGTTTAACAAAAGAGAAGACGTACGAGGTAGCAGTTATTGTTATTATGATAGAGAAGGACAATTTGTAGCAGAAAATGGGGTAAGTGAGGCACAAAATTTAACTTCCAACATAGGAGTGGGGACGTGGACGTGAAGCGAAAAACATAGGCTCTATTTTATTTTTGGAAATCAACATAGGTTCTACTTTTTCTTGGTCTACAACATAGGTTCTGCATAAAATTTATTTATTTTTATTTATATATAAAGATGAATTAAATATGTTTACGGTCCAATATATCAATTTATCTTTAGTTTTTAAAAATATTTTTTTTAAGGAATAATTTTTTTATATTTTCCGTCCGTATTTTTGGTCTATAATATTAAAATCGTCGTTAATTTATTCGCTAAATATAATAAATCGTCGTTAAAATCGTCACTATATTGTAAAAACCACTGTTAATTTTTAAGAGGGACGTATTGTGTGAATGAAAATAATAGAAAGACCATTTTTAAGAAAAAATATTTTGAGACTAAAATAAAAAATTGAAATATTTAAGAAAACCACATTCATACTTATTTATTTATTTTATTACAATATAAAATATGTTTATATAATTATGCTTGTGTCACTTTTTTATACATCATAAATGTATATTAATTTTATAATTTAAATAAAATTAAATCTCAAACTATGTTTATATATCAATATTCTTTTATTATCTCTTGTAATAAGCTAGAATTATATTTTTAAGTTAGTAAGTCACTCTAAAAAGAATTTACACACTTTTCTCTTACTATATCTAATATTAATAATATTAGTAAACTTAAGTTACAATACTCATCGATTTTTATTTTTTATTTTTTTAATTAGTTTATCTACCTATAGGCTATGTCTATATATCTATATAAACTAAACTTCAGTGATTTTTAAGTTAGAATTATACCTATGTGTGACTCTAAAAAACGAATTATCATTTCCTATAATAAGCTATAATTATGCTAGTGATACTCTCACCCTAAAATTTTATTACCATCTCTTATAACTTCTTATCTCCTCTTACTCTATCTTATAATAATTAATCAGGCTTAAATTACAAATCTCATAATCTTTCCTTTTATGTGTGTCAATATGATTTTTTTTTGAGTAATCTACATTTTCAAATTAAATATGAAAATAACCGTTTTTAAAATATTTACCAAAGTAATTATATTTAATAATTTTTTCTTGACGTTCTTTGATCTCATGCACTAATTGAATTGGTTTATGCATGAGATTATATATATATATATATATATATATATATATATATATATATATATATATATATATATATATATATATATATATATATATATATATATATATATATATATTCAATTGGCGTGGATTTTTTTTTTGTAAAGTATAACACATATATGTCAATCCAATTGACTTATATGTTTTTTAATTTTAATTTTAATTTTGTTTGTACTCATGGACCATTTCAATAGGTGCATGAGTTTTTATTCTTTTTTTGCTAATACGCCAATTAAATTGGAGTATATGTATGATAGTGATAATTTTGTCTGTAAATAGCTCACAACAATTTTTCATTATTCTCAAAATTCTTCAACATCACACCTCTGAGTTCATATACATCAATATATTAACATGTTTGCATCCCTAAATCAGCGTCCATCATCATCATCAACAACGGAAGAATCGCTTCCCAAATTTCCACTTATGAAGAGAGATGCTCTGATTTTTTTCTCAGTAACAAAGCCTCTGCTGAAGATGCTACTCTGTAACACACACACTTTGAAACATTTGCATAGGGAATTGAACCACTGGCTAGAAGGAGAAATTGATCATAAAGAAAAGATCAGGAAAATTGAGAAGCAGATTGTGGAGTTAGGTACTTAGATTTGGAGAAAACTGGTAAATTATGCTGGTGTCCTTACCATGATGTTGTCGCCAAATAATTTTGTCTTGATGGTTGTAATATCCTAAATAAGTTGAAGCTTTTAGTTGTTTTATTTATGTATGTTGTTGTTATTTTCCGATTGTTGAGAATGGTGAAGACATCTGGTATGTTGAGATGTTGTATTTGCGTGTTATGTTGTTTAAGTTTAACACAATTATTTGAATAAAAATATTGTTAAGAATTTAATGATATAAATGAAATGAACGATGCTTTTGTTATAAAGAGATACAATTACATTTATTTAAATTATGTCGTTGTGCTTAGTCCAACATTGGGACATTTCGTACGATTGTGCCCGGGATGACGACATAAACTACATAGTCTCACAATTTTTTTCTCCGTATCCATTTCTGTTCGAACACGCGTGCTGTTAGGGCAACCCTTCTTTCTTCGCATATTTTCATTGTGTCAGACTATTTCCCTGTCGTATGCTGACCAATAGTCCTCATTTGCAACCACCGGAAAACTTTTGTTGTAGACATTGCATAGATTTTTCTCTTGGTAAACACCGAACAATAAGTTTGATGGGTCCAACCGAGCCTTTGAATATGCCGCTACGACATAGGAGCAAGGCATACGAAAAGCTTGAAATTTTCCGCAGTCGCACCAATTGTTATCTAGTTCTACCCGATAGAATCCCCTCGGTCTCCCTTCGTGGTGATCCATTATCAACATTGAAATACCCTTAAACATTGTGACCACGTGTGCGTTAGATTTGACACCCTCATCCTTAATGAACCCCATTGAACTATCACTGAACATCTGACCAGACTGTAAGAGAAAACTCCATCTTGAACGTCTGACGTCAAAAAGTACCCCGAGCCTAAAATACTTTTCCCTCACCAAAGCGGTTATCAGTAAATTATAGATGCCTTTGAATAAAGAGTTCATTGATTCCACAAGATTTGTGGTCATGTGGCCCCATCGTTGTCCTTTGTCGTAGGCCTTGGTCCACTTATCCAATGGAATTTGGTTGATCCATCTGAATGCATATACATTTGTTAGTCTGATTTCTTCATGATAGTGTTTGAATGACAGTTCGTTTAATGCGTACCCTGCATTCACGACCTTCTTCCGCAACGCCTTGTCTTTGTCTTTGATCTCCCTAATGAAATTTTGAGCGATGTGTCTAATGCAATAAACATGTGTTGAAGGAGGATCCTGCCTACCGTTATCAATATTCTTCGATGCACTCTCAATTGATGCATGTATGTCCAAAATCAAACATAAGTTAGGTTGGGGAGCAATATGTAGTTGGAGATTTTCTTAGAAAAAAACTTCATCCCTCAACAGTTTCCCCCTCAACTAGAGCGAATGCGATTGGGAAGATGTTGCTATTTCCGTCTTGGGTCACTGCCATTAGTAGAGTTCCTTTGTATTTACCTTATAACCATGTTTCATCAATTTGAATTATAGGTTTACAGAAGGTAAAACCTTTTATACATGGGTCAAACTCCAAGAAGAGTCAGTGGAATATTCCATTTACACTAACACAAATACTTTCTAGGGTATATGCCTACAAGGTCTCAAGAATGACAACAGTCCCTGAAACGTAGTGCTTAAGTGCCAAAAAATACTTTGAGATAAGATAAAATTCAATTATTCACTACACTATTTTCTTTACTGATCTAATAAGATAAGATTAAATTATGTAGTTACAGAGATAGCCTAAGGGGGGGGGGGGTGAATTAGGTTATATAAAATTTTCTCGTTTATTTTATCGGTGAATGAATTTTTCTCTTTTAAGTGTCTAAGAAATGAAAGCGGTAATGCAGAAAGTAAAAAGACACAAAGGTTTATCTTGGTTCCCTTCACAATCCGAAGGTACATCCAGTCCCCTTACACCTCATAAGAGATTTTCACTATAGTTTTAGATCGTACAACCTATCGCACCACAAACCGGTGAGGCCTACTATCTACAAACTATACACCAAATAGTGTGCAAGAGCAATCCTCTTGCAAACACTAACCCCTGCATCCAACAATCCTGGATCACAAGCCAGAAATAGAAATAATTCTATGAGTTTTTTTAGAATAGAAATGAATTGTACAATATCAATACTAGATTGATCTTCTCCTTTTTAATCAAAATTTACTTCACAATATTAATGCAAGTGTTCAATTTCTATGAGTGTGAAAATGTATGAACAATATGAACACTTTTAAAATATTTGAAAATATTTAAAAATGAGTGACTTTGATTGTTTAGAAATTCTATGATAAAAAGTTTGGAGGTCTTTTTCATATTTGAAAAATTCAGAATATAAATGTTTCAAAAACACCCTTTCAAAAAGGTATGAAATGTTTATGAAACAATTAATGAAAAGGTATAAATTTCAAACAAGTATTTCAAATGAAAAGAAACCATTTTTCAAAATTCGTTCAGTGTTAACCGGTTAACCAAATGGGATAACCGGTTAACGTTGTAACATTAACTGAGATTATTGTAATTTTTGAACCGTTAACCGGTTAACCTATTTGGTTAACCGGTTAACACTGTAAAAACTCAGAAAAATATTTAAGTTAAAAGTGTTAAACCAGTTTCAAATTAATTCTAAAAGGTATATGCAATGCTTATCATGAAAACCTATATTTGAACACTTGTATATAAATTTAGATGTGAGTTTTGATATACCTAAGTCGTGTGCTCAAGTCTTGAAAGGGTTATGAGCAATTACATCCGGAGCTTGATTCGCATGATGACATTTCCATTGAGTGATGCATACATTCATGATGACAGACTGAACTTGAATCTTGTTGTCTTCATCAAAATCTTTAGATTTAAGTGTGCTTCTACATTCTCCCCCTTTTTGATGATGACAACCAATTGAGTTTGCGCGATAGCTTTGATCGATGTCTTGCTTCTCCTCCTATGTTCAGAAACTCACCCTATCTTAACAAAGACAAAATTCCGCACAGAGAGGTATTAGAGAACCAAACACTTTTCCCCCTTTGTCATTAGCAAAAAGGAAGAGGCTTTCAAACCATAACAAGCAATATCAGCATATATGTAAGCATACAAGCAATAAGTAATCAAGCAAGGCATATGACACATGCAATTGTATTAAAGTTATAAACAAATAAACATTAAGAAAAGATAATAAAAATAGACACATGTTGTACGCTCCTGAGAATCAAAACTTTGGAAGCGTTAACCGGTTAACCGATTCCGTTAACCGGTTAAGGGACAAAAAATACTGTTTTTTCTAAAAATCCAACAACATGTTCTAGAGGAAATAGGAAAAGATTTTGGAAATTTTTTTTCACAAAGTGTTAGCACACGACATACCACAACGTTTGATTGTGTGTATCCACGAAAGTAACATCTACATCTCTGTTGAGCACGTGATATCGAAGGAAATGATGTCGGATGTCTATGTGCTTTGTCCTTGAATGCATGACGGGGTTGTTTTTGATATTGATGGAACTTGTGTTATCACATCGAAGAGGAATGAAACCGAGATCTATACCAAAATCAAGAAGTTGTTGCTTAAGCCACAAGATCTGTGCACAACAACTGCCTGCTGCGATGTACTCCACTTTGGCCGTGCTAAGTGCAATGCATGCTTGCTTCTTACATACCCACGACACTAGTGCATTCCCGAGAATGTGACAAGTTCCACTTGTGCTTTTTCTATCGGTCTTACATCCTGCATAATCAGCGTCAAAATAACCAATTAAAGAACATGTACTACCTTTTGGATACCATAGTCCGACATTCGTTGTTCCTTTGAGATACTTCATAATCCTCTTTACGGTGGTGAGATGAGATTCCTTCGGATTTGCTTGAAAGCGTGCACACAAAAAACACTAAATATAATGTCAGGACGACTTGCCGTCAAATATAATAATGAACCGATCATACCTCGATACTCTGTGAAATCAATTGAAGTGTCGGATTCATCTTGATCAATGTACATTCCAGATCTCATAGAAGTGGAAATCACCTTGCAACTATCCATATCAAATCTTTTCAATAATTCCTTGCAATACTTGGATTAGTTGATGAAGATGCCATCCTTTGTTTGCTTGATTTGAAGTCCAAGGAAATAATTCATTTTTCCCATCATGGACATCTCGAATTCTCCTTGCATCATAAGTGAAAAGTCTTCGCAAAGATCTTTGTTTGTTGAACCGAAGATGATGTCGTCAACATAGACTTGAACCAATAAGGTGTTACCCTTGAACTTCTTTATGAAAAACGTCTTGTCAACCTTTCCTTTTGCAAAACCCTTCTCACATAGGAAGTTGCTGAGGCGATCATACCATGCTCTTGGTGCTTGCTTTAAGCCATAAAGATCCTTCTTCAACTTGTAAACATGAGAGGGATTCTTGAAGTCTTCAAAACCCGGAGGTTGTTTGACATAGACTTCTTCATTGATGTAGCCATTCAGGAAAGCTCTTTTGACATCCCTCTGGTACAACTGAAAATTCATAGAACAAACGTAAGCAAGTAATAGTCTAATTGCTTCTAACCTTGCTACCAGAGCGAACTTTTCATCAAAGTTAATTCCTTCTTCTTTGTTGTAACCTTGTGCGACCAATCTTGCTTTGTTACGAACTATGATCCCATTTTCGTCAAGTTTGTTCTTGAACACCCATCTTGTTCCTATGATGTGTTTGTTGTTCGGTCTTGGTACAAAACTCCAAAATTGATTTCTTTCGAATTGGTTGAGTTCTTCTTGCATCGCTATTATCCATTGATCGTCGCCTAAGGCTTCATCGATTTTGGTTGGTTCAATTTGAGACACAAAATCCATGTTGAGACAAGCATCCTTGAGATTTAGTCGAGTTGCAACGCCTTGGATAATATCACCAATAACTTTATCTATCGGGTGATCTCTATGAGTTCTCCATTCCTTTGGAAGATCTTGATGTTCTTCAATGATTGGTCAGTCATCTTCTTGTGGTATTGCTTGATCCTTTGATATCTCCTTTTGTTGTTATGTTGTATCTACTATATCATCATCATCATCCACAATAATATTATCCTCTTTCGAGGGGTTAGTCTCATCAAATGAAACATGAATAAATTCTTCAATAGTAAGAGTTGTTTTATTAAAAGTTCATAAAGCTTTACTAGAGAGGGAGTAACCAAGGAATATACCTTCGTCGGACTTCTCATCAAACTTACCGAGATTGTCCTTGTCGTTGTTGAGAACGAAACACTTGCATCCGAATATGTGAAAGAATGATATGTTCGGTTTCCCACCCTTGAACAACTCATACGAAGTATTCTTGAGAATTGGTCGAATGTTGACACGATTGCTTACGAAATAAGCTGTACTAACCGCATCCGCCCAAAAGTACTTAGGAAGATTTGAGTCGCTAAGAATTGTTCTTGCAAGCTCCACCAATGACCTATTCTTCCTTTCTACGAAACCGTTTTGTTGAGGAGTCCTTGGTGCGAAAACGTTGTGAGAAATTTCATGCTCTTCGCAAAATTCTTCAAAGGATGAGTTTTGGAATTCTCCACAATGATCGCTTCTAATGGAGGCTATAGTGAGTGAATTCTCGTTTTGTATTTGCTTTGCATACTTCTTGAATGCTTTGAAAGCATCACTTTTCTGCACTAAAAACAATGTCCACGTATATCGAGAGAAATCATCAACAATAACTAAAGCATAAATGTTACCTCTGAAGCTTTTCGTTCTTGATGGACCGAAGAGATCCATATGCAAAAATTGAAGTGGTCTTGATGTGGACACCACTTTCTTGGACTTTAAAGTTGTCTTGGTTTGCTTTCCCTTTTGACATGCGTCACAAAGCTTATCCTTGATGAACTTTATCTTTGGAAGACCAACAACTAGGTCATGCTTTATCAACTTGTTTAAGTGCGCCATGTGAATGTGAGCAAACCTTTTATGCCATAGCCACGCCTCGTTGTTGTTTTCCATTAAGCATTTTACCTTCAAGGAAGATTCATCAAAAGAAATCATAAAAATATTATTAAATCTTTTACCTTTTAGCAAGATGTCGTGGGTGACTTCATGTTCTATCAAACATTCATCCTTTGTGAAGTTGATTCGGAACCCTTTGTCACACAATTGACTTATGCTAAGTAGGTTGTGTTTAAGGACTTCAACGTAAAGGACGTCTTCGATGATTCTAAATGGAGATGCACCAACGGTTCCTACTCCAAGAATCTTTCCTTTATTATCATCACCGTAAGTAACGTATCATTTGGCCTTTAAAGATAGATTTGAAAATTTGTTGATGTCGCCCGTCATATGCTTCGAACAACCGCTATCAATATACCATTGATTAGAAGTTGTCTTCAAGCATACCTCATCGATTTCTTCATCGGAGTGATGTGAATCCATAAGAGCCATATTCCCACATTCATCCTTTCCTTGCAAGTTTCGGGCAATCTGGCTTTATGTAACCTTGCTTCCCACATTCGTAACATGTGACTTCTTGAATCAATGTGGATGCATCCTTCTTCCTGAAATGTTTATTCTTTTTAGGGAAAGAGCAATTTTTATTTTTATTAAAAAACTTACCAAGCTTCTTTACAAGAAGCATGAAATTCTCATCTCCGGAAGTCTCGTCATCTTTGTCATCCTTAGTATCAACCTTCAAGGCAATTCCCTTGGACTTCGTTTCTTGACTTTCATGCTTCTCGAGCCTTCCAAGTTCCAATTTGTGCTCTTGAAGTTTAGCAAATAAGGACGCAGATGTCATCATTGAGAGACTCTTCTTTTCCGAAATAGCAGTCACTTTCAGTTGCCATTCCCTTGTCAAAGATCTTAGGACTTTCAAGTTGAGATCATCATTGGTGAAGGTTTTCCCGAGAGTAATCAAGTGATTTTTTAGATGGACAAATCTCTTCTGCAAGGCAACAATAGATCCACCGGGCTGCATACGAAACATCTCATATTTTTGACTCAATGTGTTTAGCCTCGATCTCTTTACTTCAGTAGTTCCTTCATGCGTTTCTACCAAGGTGTCCCAAATCTCTTTTGCCGATTTACACTGTGATACACGGAAGAACTCGTCCATACTGAGAGCGCTTTGGAGCATGTTGATTTCCTTCTTCTCATTTAGAATCTTTTTCTTATCGTCTTCATCATATGTGCTTTTCAACTTCGCGGTTCCAACACTATTGATCACGTTTACAGGATTGTGTGGACCTTCTTCGATTGCTTCCCATATACCTTCTCCTTGGCCTTCAAGATGTGTTTTCATTCTGATTTTCCAGAAATCAAAATATTCCCCGGAGAAGAGTGGGGGCTTGCTGCTACTTCCACCGTCTTTGAAAACCGGATTTGTACTTGCGGAAGCCATGCTGGATCTCTATGAACAAGTTACCTATAACTTGCTCTGATTCCAATTGTAGTTACATAGATAACCTAAGAGGGGGGGGGGGGGGTGAATTAGGTTATATAAAATTTTCTCGGTTATTTTATAGGTGAATGGATTTTTCTCTTTTAAGTGTCTAAGAAATGAAAGCGGTAATGCAGAACGTAAAAAGACACAAAGGTTTATCATGGTTCCCTTCACAATCCGAAGGTACATCCAGTCCCCTTACACCTCGTAAGATATTTTCACTATAGTTTTTTATCATACAACCTATCGCACCACAAATCAGTAAGGCCTACTATCTACAAACTATACACCAAATAGTGTGCAAGAACAATCCTCTTGCAAACACTAACCCTTGCATCCAACAATCCTGGATCGCAAGTCAGAAATAGAAATAATTCTATGAGTTTGTTTTTTAGAATAGAAATGAATTGTACAATATCAATAGTAGATTGATCTTCTCCTTTTTAATCAAAATTCACTTCACAATATTAATGCAAGTGTTCAATTTCTATGAGTGTGAAAAGTATGAACAATTTGAACACTTTTAAAATATTTAAAAATGAGTGACTTTGATTGTTTAGAAATTCTATGATAAAAATTTTGGAGGTCTTTTTCATATTTGAAATTTTCAGAATATAAATGTTTCAAAAACACCCTTTCAAAAAGGTATGAAATGTTTATGAAACAATTAATGAAAAGGTATAAATTTCAAACAAGTATTTCAAATGAAAAGAAACCATTTTTCAAAATCCGTTCAGTGTTAACCAGTTAACCAAATGGGGTAACCGATTAACGCTGTAACGTTAACTGAGATTATTGTAATTTTTGAACCTGTTAACCGGTTAACCTATTTGGTTAACCAATTAACACTGTAAAAACTCAGAAAAATATTTAAGTTAAAAGTGTTAAACCAGTTCCAAATTAATTCTAAAAGTTATATGCAATGCTTATCATGAAAACCTATATTTGAACACTTGTATATAAATTTAGATGTGAGTTTTGATATACCTAAGTCTTGTGCTCAAGTCTTGAAAGGGTTATGAGCAATTGCACCCGGAGTTTGATTCGCATGATGACATTTCCATTGAGTGATGCATAGCCTTGGTTCTTGATCTTATTGAAATCTTGACTTTTTGCGAACACAAACTGAACTTGAATCTTGTTGTCTTCATCAAAATCTTTAGATTGAAGTGTGCTTCTATAAATTATTCCTTCCACTATTTTTTTACTGATAAGATAAGACTCCCTTACAATAAAAGATAAGATTCACTTACACAACACAACCTATTTTTGTTTTGTTTTCCTTTTCCATTTTGTTTTCAAATAATTAAATCATTTTTTATTTCATTTTACATTTATACGCCAATCCAATTGGCTTAGGGATTACGATTTTACAGTCATACGCCATACCGTTTGGCTTAGGGTTTCATTCACACTCATTCGCGAATCCATATGGCGTGTATGTGTGTTTCAAAAACTGCATGCATGTGCTTGTACTGTCTACATGAGATTCCTTCTTGTGTTACGTGTCATATTCATTGTTGTGACACATTATGTCGTTACGTGTGAGATTCATTGCATGTGACTTCTGCATTGACCGTCTGACATGTTGCACGTGACTTCCTTACAAGATTCCTTGCATGCGCAACTTTTTCTTAAAATAATCACTTTTGCATGCTTCACATTTATTCATTCCACATCCATGATTTTTGTGATCCTATAAAACAGCCATACGCCAATCAGAGTGAAGTATGGTGATCCTCCAAAACACCTATACGCCAATCAAATTGAAGCATGCAAATACCTTGAACTAGGGAAAAATATTACACTTATGCGTCAATTCATGTGGCGTATACAAACATATGTTATCTTCAAACATTTGTATGTTTTATTTACTCACATTCAACCTATAAATATACCTTCTATTAACTTCATAATCATTTACTCACGTTATCTTGTAACCATTTCATCATTCACTCACATTTAATCTCTCTATTATATTCAAACCATTCCTCAAATACAATGGCTCTATTAACTATGAGTGACAAACATAGAGGAATAATATAAAATATTGCTTCATTCGTAAGTTTCCTTTACTACAACCTCTTATATATATTATTTTTAATTTAGCCTCTTACTTATATTTTTCATTCTTATATTTTTTTTATGTACGGAATGTAAAAATATTCGGTTGTCGTGTGCATGATTATATACCAAACGATCCAATCATAGAACTGCATTTATGGTCATGCGGTTTTGGTGGTGTAATAAAGGTAAACAACCATTCAGTTGATACAAAATTTATTCTTGCATGACTAGAACGATGGAGACCGGAGACTCACACTTTTCACCTGCCATTTGGTGAATGCACGATTACACTTGAAGATGTTTACATGTTGTTGGGCTTACGTGTAAATGGTAACGTTGTTTTCGACAAAGTAAACCAATATAACAAAATATGCGAGGATTTGTTGGGTGCCTCTTTCATTGATGAAGGGGAACTGTCAAATAGTTGTAACAGGGGTCAATGCATTAATTTAGGCTACCTTAGAGCCCATTATACTAGTATGACACTAGAAGATGAGTCAACAAAGTATGAAAATATTCTTAAAACTAGATGTTATATTATGATTTTATTTGGCCATGTTTTATTTCCTGAAAGAACCAGTAATACAGTTAACATAGTGTATTTACCGTTGTTATGAAATATCAACAAAGTAGACACATATAGTCGGGGTTCAACTGTTTTAGCCCATTTATAAAATTCCCTTTGTAAATATGCAATAAAGGTTACTTGTACATTTTATGGTTGTGCTTTTTTAATACAAGCACGAGGGTGGTCAAGATTATTGATGCTCTCCCCACATAACGTGAATCAATGCTCGTTCCCCTATGCCAACTAGTAAGTGTGTTATTAAAATTCAGTTGTCGATAATAAATTTTAAATATTGTATAATTATTGTAACTAATTGATTTTTAATATTTTCTTTTTAGCTAGTCAGATCTTGGGATGAATTACAACAGGAATCCAAGAAATTATATAATTGTCTATCGCAATTTATTAGACCACATTGGAGTCGACCAAATATTGCAACTAAACTACTATAAGTTTGGTTTATATATTAACATCCCACACCTCAACTCAAGAAATTCTATTTTTATTAATGTAAACAATACCGTCCTCGCCCAACCCAACCACAATGGACACTGAATTGAATTACGACAGCGCTGTTAGCAGCAAGCCACCAAGTATTTTGGGACAAATGGTTGCAAACATATCAAATACCTAGGGATCCCCAGACCAACAACACTATCCTCAACCAAACACGCAAAAACCATAGACACCTCAATAAAATCGTACTAGAGTTCGAAGCCTGGGCCATCCACATGCATGTGGAACCGTGGGACGTCTAGATCGGGCGAGGAATTGATTTTTGTATAGCCACTTTTAAATAATATCATATTTATTTCTTTTCTATTATTTATTGATATTTTTTAAATTCAGTTTTTTAATTATTAATATTATTTTTTTAAAATAAAAATAAAACTCATGCACCAAATGAATTGGCGCATGAGTACATCAATTTTTAAAAATAAAAAATAAAAAAACACCATAGCCAACTCAATTGGCGTACTTATGTATATTTAAAAATAGGGTTAAATATGTTTTTGGTCCCTCTAAATATCTCATTTTTTGAATTAGGTCCCTATAAATATTTTCTTCAAACATTGGTCCTCCAAAACTTTTCCGTTTCGAAATTTAGTCCCTCCCGTTAGTTTGAACTAACGGATGCTGAGTTGGCAGGCCATGTGTGCGTAAATAATTTGCTGATTTGTATGAATGTGGCCAGCGTAGATAATATGGAAAAAAGAAAAGGTAAATAGGAAGAGTAATGTTAAGAGTCACATTGCATTGTGTAATCCAAGCCTAAGTCAACGTACCTCCAAGTGATGCGATTCTGTCTTCTCCTTCCGAAGCTTCGTTCCAAGTGCTTTGATTCTGTCGTCTCTTCTCAAGTTTAGAATATAGTAGTTTGCCCAATTCAACTTTCAGAGTGGTCCCAAGCAAGCGTTGTTTTCTTGAAGGTGGTCCCATGTTAGTAAATCTTGTCTACCATTGTTGTACTTGTGTGGTCCCATTGTTTTCGATTTAGGTTGTTTGATGCATTAAGTGTTTCTGTTTGTTACTGTGAATAAAGAATTAGGGCATATCAACATATTTATGTTTTCAATTTAGATTTGGTGAAAATTCAGGGTTACTATAATTTCCTATATTAAACCTAGGTTAAATTATGTGTACAGGTAAATGGATAAGTTCAAGATAGTTTTCTTCACAAAGGGTCGTTTTGTAAAAGACACTAACTTAAAATATGAGGGTGGGGATGTATTCGCAAACCATGTTCTTTGTTGTTGTTTTTTTGTTTTAATTTAGTATCTAAGAAACAATTCTGGTGTGAAGTGTTTTTTTGGTTTTGGATTCAGATGTAATGCACTACTTGTTTAGTACTTGATGTTAAATAATTATGATATTTTTGTTGTAATGCACTTCTGGTTAATGATGTACAATGATGCTTTGAAATTTTAATATCATATTTCTGGTGTAAATCTTACTGGTTTAACAAATTATGTACCAAAGCAGACCAGAACAAAATCTGGATTTTTATGTATGTCTTTGTAAAAACAACATTTTGTGCAATTTGTATATCAAAACAAAAACATATTGTGCAAAAAGAAATAAGTACTCATCACCAAATTTCGAAACATATTTGTTCATAACATTCCAACATACCAAATTACAAACATTCCAACATACCAAATTACAGAATACCTAAACATTAGTACCTAAACATTACAAATTCAACTTACTACCTAAACATTACTTGTTCAAAACAACATTAACATTTACATCTAAGAACAAAATACATGTTGACCAACATTGAAATTACAATACATATGGTCTTAAACTTTCCAAATAATTCCTCCTTCTTTAACTTCAGCTTCAACCTGGTGTTCTTCTTCAATGATGCTTCATAAAGCTCTTTAAACGTATCAACAAACTGCATATCTCTCTCATCATTGTTGCATTCAGAATCTTCCTTCTTTAAGCCATACTCATCATCCCAGACGAACATATTACACGTTCCCGCATTCTTCCAATATGGGCATCTCCAGAACAATCTCCCATTATTCTTTCCCTTCTTGCACATGTATGCAATCAAAGTACCCTTGCATCCACACTTTTTCTCTTCATTGTTGGTGGCAATGATGGATTGCTGTGACCTAAAGTTACTTACCTTAGATGAAGACGACATCACGATTTGGAAGAAGGAGAAGAATTTGTGGATGTGACGAAGAGATGAAGAGAAAATATGAACCCTAATTTACAAATTATGTGCAAATATGAACCCTAATGTTTGACTACATATACACTGCAATGCATTCACACGTGGGTTCTTTCAGTTACACCATGGCAAATTATTTACGCACACATGGCCTGCCAACTCAGCATCCGTTAGTTCAAACTAACGGGAGAGACTAAATTTCGAAACGGAAAAGTTTTGGAGGACCAATGTTTGAAGAAAATATTTAGAGGGACCTAATTCAAAAAATGAGATATTTAGAGGGACCAAAAACATATTTAACCCTTAAAAATAAATAAAAATACATACAAGCCAAAACAATTGACGCATGCTTGTTAAATTAAAAAATAATAATAATGCATGAGCCAAAGCAATTGGCGCATGAGTTCAATATAAAAAAAAATTAACTTTTGTACTTGATCTTTCCTGATCATAAGAGCCTTCTAGTAATTGAACGCGAACAACAAAGGTGGTTGGAATGGAGAGAATGTGTACCTGCAAGGCACTCCGATGTCAAAGTAAGTAGAGGTACATAAATGGTAAGCAAGAAGAAAATGTTTTAGAATACCTGACCCTTTAGTGAAAAAGGGTATTTATAGTGAGCCCCTAATGCTGGGCCAAGGTCCTTCTTGGGCTGGATCAGCAAGGCCCAAGGAAGAACTGCCAAGGTACGCGTAAGGAGCGTGTAGACCTAACAAGTGGTCTAGTCCTTGGTCCAACCGCCCCTATCTTTCAGGATATAATAGGGAATAGTTGGGTGACGTGACAAGTGGAATAGTGGACCTATTACTTGTCCGACGCGCCAATTATATGCTCGACCATCAAGCATACTTGCCCGAGTGGATGGGCATCTACTCGACGTATCGGGTCATGGCCCAATACAGTCTCTGGAGGCCCAGTCCAGAACAATACTTATACGCTAAATGGTATGACGTACATAGTACCAAACATAATTAATTTGATAAATAATTTGAAAATATGATTATTCTAATTTTTCTTTAAATATTAGTTATTCTATTTTTTTTGTCAATATTACAATAATTATAAGCTATTCAACTTTTTGTATTATATAATATTCTATAATTTGTATTTTTTATTTTGGATTACTATATAGTGTATACTTTCCCACACGTTAAAAGTTCAATTTTGTATACTCATTTCTTATTTTTAAAAACTATATGTTATTTATTTTCCAAATGTGTATCATATTGATTAAATAAAAACTGATTATAGCTTATTTAGAGTTTAGAATTCATATTTAAGATTTACAATTATATATATATATATATATATATATATATATATATATATATATATATATATATATATATATATATATATATATATATATATATATATATATATATATATATATATATATATATATATATATATATATAAGATTTGCTAAAGTAAACCCATTTGTTTTTATAAAAGTCTATTTTAACAACATGCATCTTAAGATGCATTTAAACATTTTTTTAGTTAAAACTTGTTAAAATAAACCTTCATAAAAATATGTATATGTTAGTAAACTTCATTGATGATTTGGTGATGCAGAACTGTGGATCGAAAGTTAAGATTACGATGCTTCTTGGATCGAGAGTGATGATATTGAATCAACGTTGTTGATCAGTGTCAATCCTGAATCGATGTTTGTTATTTTCGATATATAGAACCTAGGGGGTACTTACATGGTTAACACTTCAATGCTCAAGTCAATTAGGGTTTAAGAAAACCATAATGGAAGTGGAGATTATAAATTATATACTTGAAAATATTTTGTGAATGTATTTATACCTCGGGCTTGATCGAGTAGTGTGCCTCGTGTTATTGGACCTTTGGTCGACGTGGAATAATGGATCACTAAGCCATTGACCGCCATGAAACAATTGTCTCCAACATTCGTCAGACATTCTAGGTGCCGATAAAGTCTTTTAGTAGTTGTGCTCGGCTGATATGCGCTGCTTTGGTTATGTCAAAGCATAGTGGGTAACATAAGCATTAAATGCAATCACATCATCGAAGCATTTCATCATTTCTCTTTGACGTGAGACCTGAAAAGGTGCAGAGTGGTGACACAACTTATTGTGCTTTTGAGTTTGGGTGTGTTCCCAAATTGAAATATGTTCATTGATCTATACTTGCTTCTTGTTTTCAATATGATCCTTTTGATTGCCTTTTTCCTGTATAAGGATTGAAAGAGAGTGTCGAGAAACTTTTTTGTTATCGTGTAGATTGAGTTTCCCTTGTCTCTTTGAGTCATTCTCTCTCCTTTGTGAGCGTTTTCCACGAGTAATCAACTTTGCACATATAAATCCTTAATATTGAAGCTTCGACTCTTCGCCCATCTCCCTGCTTTGTTGAGCATAAAAATTGAGTTTTAGAAGAATTGGCTCGGACCATGGTTAGTGAAATGAGTATGCCTAAGTATTTTTGGGCGGATGCTATTAATACTACATGTTATGTCTTAAATAAGATGGCCATTCGACCAATATTAGAGAAGACACCCTATGAGTTGCTTAAAGGTACAAAACCAAACATTTCTTACTTTTACATTTTCTGTTGTGAATGTTTCATTTTAAATAACAGAAAGATAAAACTTGGTAGTTTGATGCTAAGTTTGATGAAGGGATATTCCCAAGGTACTTGTCTTTGAGTAAAAAATATAGAGTTTACAATCATATAACATCATCGGTTAAAGAATTTATTCATGTTGCATTTAATGAATATGTTCATTTCTCAAATTAAACCTAAAATGACATATGATGCTTTACTTGACGAGGGATGGTTACTTGCTATGAAATAAAAACTTATCCAATTTAAACGCAACGATGTTTGGGACCTTGTGTACAAGTCAAGATCCAGATAGGAGATTTATTTTTCACACCATTATTTTGGGTTCATTATTGGACAAACTTGTGTAATATTTGGTAAAACATAATGGAAGAAAAACTTTCAATGGAAAGCCATTAGCGAGTGGAGTAGGCTCCTGCGAGGAAGATAAAGCCGAACCATTATACATCTCGGTGTAATCTCTCTCTCTATCCCTCTCCCTCTCTCTCTTGCATTTAATTTTGTAGGATATTGCATGTTTAGGTTTTCGTTTCTCACCGTAATTTATCTTTAATTCCTATTGGTAGTGATTTATTACGTAAGTGTAGGTTTTATTAGAATCAAAACCCAATTGAGTTTTACCGCTAATTAAAATTTTAGGACTAATGGTGTTAGAATCCTACAATAATTGAATTTTTGTAAAGATTACGTCTCATCTAATTTAAGAATTATCAATTAATTATAATGTGTAACTTTTTGCGTGTTGTCTTCGAATAATCTGTGATATTTATGAATTGTGTATATGTAATCGTAATTGACTTCCAATATAAGCATAAGCTCTTTACTTTTTCTTTATGACTTCTGTGCGTTTTAAAAACTCTGATATTACTTTTTGAAAATTGGTTAATTTTTTAAAATGGTTTATTCACCCCCTCTAGACCGTTCCTATACTTCATATTCCTACTCAACATCCTCCTTAAGGATTAATATGCCATAGTTTGAAGAATGACCTACTTCAAGTAAAGCCCTTTTAAGACTACCTTCACGAGCAAAGATAGAAACATTTATCGAAATCACATGATCTACCTAAGAGACAAAAGTATCCTCTTTCATCTTTTGACACATGGTGGGTACCACTTCCATTAGTCAAGAAAAATGGTATGTTGAAAGAATGTAGATAACAAAAGAACAAATGTAGTGCACCAAGAAACGATATAAGTGTTATGCAAAGATCGTGTAATGTCTTACTAAAATAAAGAAAATAGACACTGCTATCAATCCATATTTATTCATAAGTATACTCAAGTACTCTAGTCCCCAAAGGTCATTATGATCAATCGTGTGAAAAGACATCTAAATCATGAGGTGCATTTAAAGCATGAATACCCCATGACAATCATTCCATTTTTCAATAAAATCGGGTTACAGTTGGTAGAAGATGACAAACGTAACAAAGCCTCACCCTACAGAGTTGATGCAAGGACTTGGAGGACAACTACTTTAGGTCATTTAAAAGGTCCAATAGCTACGATCCAGAGGACACACATGATCCATTGTGTCACACATGGAGTATGGACGTTATCCTATTCTAGAGTGCATGTGGTCTAAATCCAATATCCATTAGACAAATCTCCTCACTCCACACCTAAAGATTAGCAATTTGTTATAACTACTCTACATAAAGGGAAACAAACAATTTCTTAGGTACAATTTGAATTCAAACATCATTCACTCATCACACTCTCATGTTGACTTAGGAGTTACAGTGTTAACCTTGTAGGTTAACCCCTCTTTCACCGCACCAGAAGCTCAAGTTCATTGTTGCCATTTGCAACCTCCGGTCAACGATCAATTTTGGCTCTCTCACGTAACATAATCCAACAGAAGTATTATTCTACAAAATTTGAAGGGTACCAAAATGTGAGTAAGCGATAAAATTGGATAGATGCATTCTATTGAGTTTCATAACATTCCATCTTCTTTTTCCCAATCCAAAATGATGGTACATAATCTTATTTCATTCTATTCCACTCAATTTCATTATATTTCATCATATCAAACCTAACTAAACTTAAAAAAAAAAAGTTAAATATGTTTGTGGATCTTCTAAATATCTCAAATTTCGTTTTTAGTCCCTCAAAATATTTCCTTCAAAGAATGATCCTCCTAAAAAATTTCATCATAACTTTTGATCCATAATACTCAAATTGTCACTAAAATTGTCGCTAATTTAGTCGCTAAGTAATAAAGTGTCGCTAAGTTGTAAAAATCGCCACTAATTTGCAGGAGAAATTAAAAATGTGGATGAAATTTTTTAAAAGGATCATTATTTAAAAAATAATAATTTGGGAGATTAAAAACGAAATTTAAAATATCTAATAGAATCACAAATATATTTAAAAATTTAATTGAAATGCACTGACAGTGTAAAGCAGTTTTACACTGTCAGTAACCGTCATATCCAAAATTATATTTGACTTTTATTTTAATTATATTTAAAATAATAATTATGAATGATTGTGATAGTGACAATATATAACAATTAATCCCTGTATTTAACCCTAAAAAAATTATTAAAAGAAAAAATAAAGAAATGAAAATTACGAATTTAACATATCTATAGATTATTTCTAAATTATAATGTTATACATATTTTTTTTCAAGTAAACTTAGTAAAAAGGTTGCTGTGCAAACAACATATAACATAAAGACCAATATCACAATATGAAAAGAAGAAAAAAAAAAGTATATTAAAGGAGCAATTTTAAATAAAGGTTAAACTTATTAAAGGAGCACATACTTAATTTTGCCTAATAGTAACATTGATGATGAAGAGAAAGTTGCACCAAATTATGGTGATGTTAAGTTTTGAAAGAATAGCTTATATTTGGATAATCAGCTTAACATTTGTGAAGAAGCAATTTCTGTTAAGAGAAGCCTGTTCTTATTATAACTCAAGTAGCGTGGGCTAGGAGAAAACAATGGCATGCATCTTCGTCCCATCAGGATCCTTTTTCTGCACAGTTCTTTCTCATTATTCTCATCAACACTTTCTTTTTCAAATTGCTTTCTCTCTTTCTTTTTCACGAGACACCTTATCATCTTCATCTTGAGACCAATGACCATAAATTTGGAGGGAATCTTAACCAATCCCCACGAACTAACCTTCTTCCTACTACCCCTCCATTTGTTTGTAATCAAACTATTCCACTCTTTCTTCTTCTCATGAAAAAATTTCAGATGCTGCTTAACCATTCTTTTCTGCTTTTCGTTACCTCTTTGATTGTTTTCAAATGCATGCTCAAGTACAAGAAGACGAGACAATGTAGCTACAACTGATTTTGGTTCAGACTCATTTGGCCTTGTCTTCTTAGCTCTTATGCTAGCAACGGCCTTGTCTTTGCAGTGAAAGTGAAACATTGTCTGCATCATTATGGTTATGGCAATCTTGTGTTTGATACAAGGTAGAAGTTATTCTGTTATTATGATTGACGGAACAATTTGGAGAACAAAATGTAACTTGTATATAGGAGTGGAGAAGTGGATGTGTGTTGTGAAAGACAGAGAAATAGAATTTACCCATGCGTGCTATGTAATCGCATGTTATGTTATATTATTGTTCATGAATAGCATCGCATGTGCTACTACTATTAAATTATTATTTATTAAATATTGCGATTTACTGTAAAATATATTTTATGCATATTGTATAACAATTTTTCTATAAAATTATTAGACGTGTTATGTGCTATAAAAATGATGCTATTTTTCTTAACAGTAAAAATAGTTGTCACAACCAAGTATTTGAGGTATAGTGGTAAACAAACTCATGTTAAAAAACGAAGATTCAGGAAATACCGAGTTTGATTTCTGGTGGGAATAATACTTAATTAGTGTCGGTATCTTTCGACACGAATTTTGAATTACTAGACCCCGTTACCATGGAAACTAGAGTGCGTAAAAACCAAAAATTGTCACAATCTCGATTAAAGACTCATCGGTCAAGACCAAAGAATTGGCCAAGGTAAAATTGATTAAAAAAAAAAGGGCTAAATAATTAATCTTATGCAATGAGAATGATTATTTTTGCAAAAAAAAAAAATTGAATGGTTTTCTTGATAATTTATATGATTATTATAACAATGTCTACAAGATCTTTGAAAACGAAGTACGACAATAAGGAAGTTGATGCAAAAAATATTTTGTAAGCCACTAACTCAAATATTATATGACTAGTGAAAAAACTATGGAGATTCAATCTCATAAAATCCAAAAAAAAAAACAAATGAAATATAAGCTATAAATCAGACTTCATTTTTCTGTGATCCACTTAATTTTGAATAAAATATGGTCTGAAAATGAATCTCCATATATTATTTGGGTGTGCCTAAAGATGCATCTTCAAAATGTTCCCTAAAGTCCTTTAAAAGGTATTGGAAGCTTGTTAATTATATAGGGGATGTTTCGGAGATGCAACTCTCAAAATTCCCCTAAATCATTTCAGACCAACATCATTGTCTCAATTGGAATTTTTAGGCCAAATTATATTAAAATAAACTCAAGTTACATTATAACACATACCATGCGTCCTCGGTTTGGTCATCCTTAATCTCAAGTACCTCATAACTAGTTGATATTGGTGGTTTTCTAGAAGCGTCTGGTGTCATGATAGGGTGTGACACTCCATATAACCATGTCATGTATTTGTATGTATATGCCCAATGTACATGAGTTAGTACCATGTGATACTCGTATGATACCAGATGTCTATCGAAATCGTCAAGTATTGCATCGAGATCTCTGCGACGGATGGTGGGAGAAACAAACTCATATGGTGGTCTCTGAATAATCTACAAATAGTCAAACTGGTACATCAATCGCTTGACCAAATAAGGATACATAAGAGGTGACCCACAAGTTAGCCACCGGAGTATAAGAAAATGACATCCAACGGATGCATCTTGCGGTAACCCATGTATGGGCAGAAGCAAATTTTTGTCATCTATTACATGACGGTCAATATGCACTATGAATGGCTCGATCGCATTATTTCACCTGTACGAAAGAAATGCGATAGCATGTGGCCAATCCTCAATGTAGGTAGGCATAGTTTTCCACCTGGTAATGTGAGGGAAGTGGGGGATGATTGATCTCTACAAATGGTCCAAATACAATATGAATAAGAAGTGTAATAAATGAATTATGAAAATACTAGTAACACTAAATTATCGTAAGCAACATGCAACTCCCTGTCATTTGTTTTGTCTTCTAAAGATAACTCTAGTCCAACTTCGAGTACATGTAGACCAAACAGGCAGTTTGAGACGCATAATTATCATCGACTCGAGAGGAACCATCAAACGAGTTATCATCGACTCGTAACCTCGTTATCCTGGTTGCGCCCCTCTCACGTCGCACCAACGTGGTTTGGGGCACACGATAAAGCCTAGTTCTGTTGGGGGTTGTTTTTAATCATTGCACCTGCATTACTAACAGACACAAAACATCGTGTTAAAATAAGTTCACAAAATCCACAAAATCAACCAAATTTTAGCCTGAGTCAAATCTGAAGATGCATATGTGAAAATAACATTGCTTTACGCTTCAAACAAATGTCAATACATGCTCTTATATGCTACCTATTTCGTTTCCATTACTATCTAATGTACCTTAAACAACTAATTTAACGTAAATAACTAATTGCAAAACAAAACATAAAAAGAGAATTTTGAAAAAATTACCAAATTAAATGGATGAGAATGAAAAGCTTGAATGTATGAGATGTTGGAAAAGAAGAGAAAGAGCTCTAATGGTATAAATTTGAACGAATGTATGAGAACTAGAATGGGTGCGAGAGCTTAAATATTTATAGAACTTCTTAGAAAATAAAGGAGGAAGAGGGAAGAGCCCGATGTGACGATATGAAATAAAAACGTCCAAAGATACATTTTCAGACCATCAACTAATTTTTGAATAAATGGTGTTTACAGAGATGCATCTTCGAGCTTACCTTTTACGTATACGGAAATGAATCTCTGAATTAACTTTTGACATGATAGAGTATCACTTCAATTCGATCTGATGAGTGACTTAATAAAATATATTCGGAGATACATATCTAGATATTAAGAACTCATTCGAGACTTTTCATAATAATGGAGGAGCACAAATAATAGTTGAAAGAGCCATCCTCAAAAAATAATATGTTACTATGATAAATGAGATCAACCTCTAGATGGATCAGATGGATAGACATTGGCATCCCATCATTTCTTATATGAAAAGACTTTGATCCATAAAAATGTTATGCACACTCCATTAGAAAGATTCTTGTTTCTAGATTTAGTATGTATAAGAGTAAAATTGTACACCATTATTAAAAAGAATATTTTTGTTGAAAAAGAGTACACCATTAATGACATGTTCTAACTTAATAATAACCTGAATAAAATTGCATATACAAATTATATATTGTATTATTTTAATATTTTACATGTATAATTAGTCATTTTCAAGAAAAATTCTCTCATTACCTAGTATGACTCGGCCATTAATCTCTTTGGTGACAAAATCTTAAATTATTCTAAACATGAAAAAAACAAGTAGTCCTATGCATCTCATTCTACCTTATGCCTATGATATTGATAAATAAAATACAAACATCTAATTTATTAGAATATAATCTACTCAATAAAGTTTATTTCATCTATTGATATTTTAAATAATTAAAAAAAAACACATATTGATGTCATTTTCATGTATTTCATTTCACTCTATTTCATCTATGTAAACAAAACCCGAATTTGAAATTGTAATCACTACATCTTTAAGGAGATACCAAAAACAATTCATAAAGCTAAAGGATATATATGACGGGAAAATAACAATTTAAATAAAGTAATAATCATGGTGTTCATTACAAATGCTGTTATTCACGACAAATATGTTTCTATTACAAATGCAGATGTTTCTATTCCTCCAATTCTTACAAATGTAGATGCTTTCATTTCTCCATTAAATGTGCAGATTTCTTCTAAAACAATCCCTCTCCTGACAGCATGAATTTATTAGTCAGTCGTAATTCTAGTCAATGACAGACTTTGATCTTAATAATAACAATGAGTCCAACAGAACTCCAAAAACTCAGTCACAACTCAAAAAGTAAAGTGTCTGGAAAAAATAGTTAAAAGAACTCACGCAATTCGTCTAAGGAAATTTTATCAACGCTCTCTCCACTTTTGATTAGGCGGAGTTTCCCTGAAGAGACAGCGAAGACAGCATTAACAAAGCATGATCCATATGAGCAACAACAAAGTATCAGTTTGAAATGAGAAGAGTGAAACGAAAACGGTTATAATTAGAGCTTAATGCTTGTTGGTCTTTCACAGAAACCATAATAAACAAGAAAAATGCATATAAATCAGCATACCATCACGGCGAACGCATATCTCTGGAATGCTTTTAACTTCACCATTAATACTATCATTGTAAACTCTAGTCTCAATTTCACCCTCAACATATACTGAAGAACTGCATTAACGCTTCAAGTGTCAGTCTTGAATAATTTTATATTTACAACAAATTCAAAGATCTCTTTATATGTACACTTACTTTTTAAAAAGTTGTTGTACCGCATAAGCTCCTAGTACGTCATTATGCACGGCAATGCGATGCCACTGAGCAGGTTTTGGCAAATCCTTTGATCCTATAATTCTTTGGTCATACATCCCCCCTGTCCCAACTGTAAAGATGGTTACGTTCTTCCCATTCCTTAATATCTTCTGTACAGGGGTTTGGCCAACTTTTCCACAAATAATTGCCTGCTTCAAATCACTACGGTGTTGGTCAAATTATTTGTCGGGTTCAAAAAGCAAATATAGCACCACTTGTCATATCTAAGGCTAACGAACAACGGAAGACTTGTTCATTAAACTATCTTCTATTCCGAAGTCTCAAGCTATGTTTAGTGAGTGTTTTTCTTATTAGCTTTAGCATGAACTTGGTCTAAAACCAATACTATTTATTCAAACTCACAAGTTACTGGTTCTGATAATGGGAATGTTACACAAAGCATTTCACGTTGGATGGATAAAAACTAACCCTATTAAATTTAAAACCTTACACAGAAAAAACTTCTACCTATTCATAGTAGACAAAACATGATTTAATGTATCAAGCACATCAAATTACAATCTATCTCATCATAAAACAAGAAGTGTTTGGAATTTAGATTAGCTTCTAGTTTACGGAAGCTCTTTCAATATACACAAGTATATGGTTACACTTACACACTTATAAAGAAAGTCGTTATAAACTTATAGGTTTTTATAAAGAAGTTAAATAAGAGGGTTTCTTCAAAAACTAAGATGTAGAAGCTAATTTCAACTAAATCATTAAGCTATTGTTTTTAGAACTCCTAGTTGAGTGTTTTTTGAGAGGTTAATCTAAACCGATTCTACATTCATGAATTGGTAGGTTTTCTTTCAGCCGTTACAAAATCAAAATTCCATCACAGAGATGTCTACAAAAGTAATAAAATTCGGATTAACAACAGCCAAGTACCTTGTGCACACCCCGAAATCCCCAACCTCTTCTAGGATCAACACCTTGCAGCTGTAACTCTGGTCTACCACCAAGAAAATCATCAAATTCTTCATCTAATTCTCCCTTGTTTGCTGAAGGCTGATCACCATCGGTTTCAGATGTGAAAGATGAGTACCACATCGCTGCACTTCTCGGCACAGCATCTGATGAATTCAGAAACAGCAAACATTTTATCTCACACATATGAAATAGAGTAAAATATAATAAGTCCTAACAAGTGTTTGACAAAATGCTCCAATGAAACCTAGAAATGAATGTGCCGTAAACATGAGGAATTCATAGCAGAAATAGTGACACATTGAAGTTATTGTTTACAAGTTATATGCAGAAATGGAAAACGAAGAGAGATACCGTAAGAAGAGAGTCGCAGATGCTTGACGAGTCTTGCTGCTATTGAATTCATTTCTAGCAAAGATGAACTAACAACTGCAAGAAGGGTTTAACGTTCCTGGAACACGGTGTTGTTTTTCTTTTCTTGTCAATAAATAATGGGTTGAGCTTAAGCAACACAAATGGGCCAGGCCCATATAAAAATCCTTGGCCTCACTTACTTATTCCTGAAGAGAATTTCAATATCCATCCCATGATACTCTAGTCTAAGTCACATGTTGCATTTTCTTTTGTCTTCTGTTTTCCGGAGATACATATCCGGATATACTATTTTTTTTTATGCTGACCGCTTTCAGAGATGCATCTGTGAAAAAAGTTCCTTAGATACATCTCCGAAATCTTATCATAACAATTTCTTTTTAATAAATAAATTCAGATTTGTTAGTCGCAGAAGAATACTCAATGGCATACAAACATAATATACATATATATTATATATATATATATATATATATATATATATATATATATATATATATATATATATATATATATATATATATATATATATAATTAACTCAATGGCATACAAACATAATATATATATATATATATATATATATATATATATATATATATATATATATATATATATATATATATATATATATATATATATATATATATATATATATATAAACATTATCAGAAAATACTATATCAATGTCATCAAAATAAAGTATATCAAAGTAAACACCACAGTAACTAATGTGTGTCAAACTACATCTGCACCCTCTCATCTGCATGTGTCTTTGCAGCCTCCTCTGCCTCTACCGGCTCCTCGACCACCCGGTCAACGTCCTTGGTCTTCGATCCCACCCGTCCTGGCGCGATGTTTGTGGTACATAAGTGCCCCATCTGCCACTCGAATTATGTCATCTGTTATACGCCTGCAACCAGACCCCTCAGGAAAGAAATCGACCTCAATGCATGCCCGTCCAGTCGTAATTATCTCACGACATCGAGGCACCACATCCTGAGTGTAGTCCAACTGAGACTGCTCCTCCTCCAATATCTCCTGATGAACTGGTTTGGGAGGTGATCCTTCTGCATTGGGCAACGTGTAGGGATGTGAGACAGTAAAGAACCACGTGATGTAGCCATCGACGCAACTACAATTTTTATCAGATTTGTTCGCTCGAGCCTCGTCCGGTACCAAGTGGTTCTGATAGTTAGCAAATAACTCATCTATCTGCCTACGGGTCAGGCCGAGAGGAGCGGAGACAACATGGTGCCTGGGTATGATTTGAGTATAATCGAACTGTTTCATGACGCGCTTAGGCAAATATGACACAGTGATGGTTGAACTGTATGTCAACCATCCATTGAACAGTGAGATGTCATCAAACAGGAGCGTCTGACTGTGAGCTCCATATACATCGTATCAGATGTCCTCAACAACCATGCGGTCGAGATAAACTTTGTACGGATCGACCATCTGGTTCCCTTTAAGCGGGAGAAACGTACGTGCACACGGTATGCCCTCTATGTACTCAGATGCATGTTGGGAAAGTCGTCCATTTATCAGTAAGGGATCTGAATCATCCATAAAGTTTACAAGATATAAGAATTAGATACAAATAAATTGAAAAAAAATGAAAAAAAGACATTTTCTTGTTTCCATATGTATACATACGGAAGGATTCATAAATGCATCCACGAAAGCACCTAGAACTCACAACGTTTGTATTGTTATGTAAATGCATCTACAAAACATCTCTAACATTAATTTGTTTCGTAGATGCACCTGCGGGACCTTCTGCAACTTCAAAAAATATAACAACGCCATTAACATCCCCAACATGTAAAAATCAATATTTTGATACCCTGGTCGTCCGTTTAAGCCAACAAACAATACCTACATTGTCTCTAAATTATGTTTCTAAAATAATCTAACGATTTCTACACCTAAAAGTCTATTCTAAATCGATTACGGAGAAAACTCGAAAATAACTTGTAAACTCGAAAACTTACCATTTATATTGAGCTATGGATGATTAGGAGTGTGTTGATCATTGCAGATGATGCTTTGTGTCGAACTCGAGTGAAAACGATGTGTTTTGGTGGAAATAATTTTTTTGAAGTTGAGAGAATGAAGGAGAGAAGTACGAAGAAGAAGATGAAAAATGAAGAATGAGGGAGGAGAAGGGTCTAACCCGAATTGTATAAAAATATGTTCTGAAGATACATAACTGAAAATATTTCGTAGATGTATCTCCGGAACAAATCAACGTTAAATAAAAAAATGGTGCGTCCGGAGATACATCTCCGAAAACAGAGACAATTTTGACAACGCACGTGGTGCGTAAGAAGCCCATGGGGTGGGGTAAAAAATTCCCGTTCCCCAAATGATTTGGAAATTCCTTAATGCATCATATTTATTATTAGAGCACCATGTGAAAATATTAAAATGTCCTCAATTTTTTGAGATGCATATCCGGACGCATCCTGAATAAACAGAATTTCGACTTAACGTTACAAAACTCTAAACTCTGGAGAAGCATCTTTGCAATTATTTCGGATATGTATCTTAGGGCGACATTGCCTCTATATTGCGTCAGAACCCTTCTCTTTCCTCATTTCTAAAAAAATTCAACTTTCTCAAATTCTCTCAAAGATTCTTCCATCAACCAAGTTCAAAATCAATCAATCAAATTCAAATGTTCTTTCATCAATATCAAGTGCATCAAAGACATCACTTAACACTGAATAAACTCTCAATTTGTAAGTTTTTTATATTTTGAAAAGTTGAGTTTTTATATAAATAAGTAGAAGCTGATGATTTAGGTGAGAAATGATGGTTAAAAATAGCGAGTTTTTATATAAATAAGTAGAAGTTGATGATTTTTAGGTGAGAAATGATGGTTAAAAATAGCAATCAAACCATTATTTTAAGGGTTAAAAATAACAATCTTTTGCAATTGTAGAACATGTTTGATGGTTAAAAATAACAATCAAACATTGCTAATTTCCTATAAATTTTGAAGACTCGATCATATTTTAGACAATCTTTTGCATTTGATTTGATAGAAAGAAAAGCCAATTTTCTCAAAGCCATGAAAATGAACTCATTCCAATACTTCCACAAGGTGTGAATGGTAACATTAAAAAACATTTCTCAATTATCAAGTGTTACCAATGGATGTATTTGAGAAATTTCATTAATACAGGTGCCAAGCCAACTTATGAGGATTCAATAAATAGGAAGTGCTTCCAATTTATTTATTCATGAGGTCAACTGAACAACTGGTAATGCTTACCACTTCTCCCATGTTCTGTGGATATCTTATCTGAGCATCTTGAAGAAATGCCTTCGCGTGTGTATATCCTTAAGTTGAATTTACAGGCACTAGTTTCACACAATGGAAGCAATTGATAGATCTATTATGTTAACAGTGAAATTATCAGTTAGTTACAAACCGTTAGCAATCAAACAAATATAATTTATCGACTAAAACATCGTGTTTGTTCTTGTCAGTCAGTCCAACAGCTGAGCACAAGCCAAAAAAATAATTTGCAACAACCTTCAATGGACCTAACCTACCCTCAATTGCTACATTTTTATGACAATCACCACCCAAATGTAGAGAAGAACCAAGCATTGCTCACACTGCCAGGGAAAAATTATAAAAATATTTACTATGCTACTAAAATTGAATACTAGATTGTTATATTGTTGTCACTTTCACTTCAGGACCTTTTTCCTTCCATTGCGTCTTTCTTCTTCTGACAGATTGTGCAGAGGAATGGACCTTCCCGTGGCTTAGATACCGTTACCGGCGTGATAAAATGATCCGTGTTCATTGATAAACCATTATTGCCAGAGGGTTGATCTTGATCTGCTAGGCAAACCGCACAGCGGTATATGCCAGAATTCGTATTAGAAGAAACATCCTTACCTAACCTGCATTTTAAGAAAACAAAAAAATCTAAAAATCACTCGCAGAAATACACACAAATGGGAAAATAGGTATACATTTACTTTCTAACAAACATTTCCAATATATTTTTGCATGCTATAAAATTTGCAGTTATAGTTTCAAAATGACCTTTCTGTAAGCATTGCAGAACCCTCTTCAAATAACTCCTCTACAACACCAACCGCAGAAAGCTTATTGGTTCCTTTGTTTGTAGAGTTTTGAGATTTCTTTCGAAAGAGAAGTGAACTTAGCATGTTAGGTTTCTTTCTAGGAGTTGATGGCATCGGCGATATAGGATAGTCCGAAGGAATAATATCTACAACAAGGCAGGTTGTATCATCCTTCAGCCCTCTTGACCTAAGAGCTTCCTGTTAAGATTAAAAAAATAAACAGCATGGAGTAGAATATTAGACAAGATAATGATGCTTTCATTCCTCAAAAAAATAGCAACATTGTCCGAAATAACCATCACCTTAACAACCAGCTTTGCAGCAAGTTCGGCAGGTACACCCCGACATGCCTTGGCGGCCATATCAGAAGACAAGGTATCCCAAATTCCATCAGAAGCTATGATAAGCCTTCCACCAGCATTTGAAAGCTGGGTAACCAACGAGAACGTCAAAAGTTAGAACTAAACACCTTCATATAAAAGGGTCGGTAAAATAAGACTGAGAGAATTAAACCAACTCACCTTCACTTGCTTAACATGTGGTATTGGAACGATATACTCTCCCACATCAGTGTCGCCAATTGATCTAGAAAGGCACAATCCACCAGGCCAGCAGCGAAGTGGCCCCACCTAAACATATTAAGGAACCAAAACAAGTTAGATAAATGAGTCACTATTTGAAAGGAATATGAAGATGATTACACATCATACCTCGTTGCCTCCAAATATGTTGAGTCTTCCTACTTCACCACCACTGGCAGTAACCCGCTCCCTCTCTTCTACATTTTCTTCCAATCTGTGATCAACTGTCAAGAGAGAAACAACACCTCCCTGGGTATCTAATATGCATCGGGAATCCCCAACACATGCAACCGTAACAGTCCATCCATCAATAATAACAAATGTAGCGGTCGTGCCAGAAGTTTCCCCTGCATGTGAAATTAAAACGTTATGAGTGGATACGAACAACACGACTCTAATAATGATACAAGGAAACTCTTCACGTACCTTTTTTCTGAAATTCCATGTCGGTTTTCACAAAAGCAACAACTAGAGCCCGAGGCAAAGCTTGAAGCCATTCATCCCTGCTTATACCTTGCGGTATTGCACTCATGACATTGTTTATTATGTTTTCCTTAGCGAAAATAGCAGCGGATATACCATTATGCCCATCAAGGATCTGCCAATCAAGAATTCCTTATTGATATCATAACCATTGTGGGAATAAATTGACGCTCCACTTGATCACTGAGAAAATGTAAGATAAGAAAGAAATCACACACTTCAACTCTCATTTATTTACTAAACCTAAGAAACAAACGCCCCCTTCGGCGTGTCGAAGTAGAACCAATTACCAATACCAATACCAATTCATTCTTATGATCTTATCTTAGCCTAGGCAACATTATCATTTCTTACTAATCAAATACCTTTCTCCAAATATTTCACTAAAAACAAAAGAATAACAATAATCAAGCTAATTAAATACACATGTAAACCAAGAACACATATGACGATACATACCGCAAAGACAGAAAACAGCGTTGAAGAATCCCCGGGAACCCTCTGACAATCTGTCTTGATTAGAAAGTAATCTTCTCCTTTCTTTGCCAAACCAGCCTGACCATACTTCACAAAAGGCTTCTCGGTTTTTCCATTTCGTAGCTCCCGGCCAATCAGAGTTGCCAACGGAACGAGCGGTTGCTTCATCCTTGATAACTCAGTCTCACTCATTCTAGTTTATAAATCAACATTTCTACAACTCCAGCTAAAAAAATCCTAATCATCCAAACAAAATAAAAATACCTAAGTTAAATATTGAATAGAAATCCAAAATCCAAAAGACTCTTTGGTACCACAAATAGATCTACAAACTCACTGCAACATTTGACACAAATAATTCATTTTCAAAATAAGATCCTTACTTCAATAGAACCAAAAAAACCAAAGTTTCTTGAGAATTAAACCGGGAAGTTGAATTATCAAATAAACAAAATCAAATTTTGTACATATGAGAGAATGTTGAATACAATAGCTGGCGATGCAAAAGTCATAAACTTTACAATCATCTCATAATTGTGTAACGTGCATCCAACTAACTAAGCTAGATATTTTATTTTTCAACAACAAGAACAATTAAAAAAAGAAGGAAAATTCACGGGTGGAAAATGGAGAAGAAGGAAAACTCACGGGTGGAAAATGGAGGGAGATTGATTATGAGAAAGGTAGAGAGAGAGAGATCAAAAACCCTAATGAGTGTTTAGAGCGGAGAGAACAAGAGATCTTTGCTCTCTGATTCGATTGGTACAACACAAATGTTGATGTTCACAGAGGAAACGCGGAAAAAGAACAAGAACAAAATTTAACAATTTAATTTTTTTTAAGGAAAGAATAGACCACTTTGTAATGACGTTTTTGTCCTTATCCACCTTGAATAAATAAAAAATCATTTTATCTTTTCGGTGGAAATTTAAATTTTATGATATATATTTGGATTGGTTTATGATCTTTTACACTTCGTCTAATTTTTCATTAAATTTTCGATTTTTGTTAAAAGACAAGCTTATTAGTTTGGAATGTGTAAATCTTTTTTAAATGTCTATTGAACCATAATGTATTTTATATTTGAGATGTGAGATAATTGATTGAACTTTAGTATAGTTGAAGAGATGTTTTTAGTTCGATGGGGATTAAGTATGAGGTCGAAGTTTATTAACATGTTGTTGTCGAAATAGCGCGTGTTGTAGTCGAAGTTGTTTTAATATGTAAGTTTATATTGCTAGGTTTGTTAACATATCGAATTGGCCATGTTTGTTAAGCCTAATTAGTTTAAGTTAGTTTGTACCATAAATTAACTTGTACTGGGTAATTGTTAAAAAACTCATTAGTATAATATGTTATGTTTTTATTATAAATAACATACTAGTCTTTCATCATAAGTGTGGCAAACCCTAATTAGGGTGAGAGAGTTATTTGTTATTCTTGAATACTTGTAATCTGATTCAAAAAGAAAGTAAATAATAACAGTTATAATCTGTACAGAAAGAATCCGAACAGGTCTTCGCGGCCTACATCTGGGACTGTGGTGCGTTGATGAGAGGAAATGGTGGGGTACCTGCAAGGTACTCCGACGCTCAAGTAAATTTCAGGATGAGACAACTGAAGTGTAAGCAAAAAGGGGAATTAAAAATGAATATCTGACCCTCCAAAGGTGGAGGGTTTTTATAAGGACACTTGCTCGTAAGAAGCAGACGCGTAGCCTTTGACTAAGCCTAACTGTTTCCACAAATCAGGTTGGCAATTGGCTGCGTGGAAAGCGTTATGGCGTGTGAGGGGGAGGTCCTCAACGACTATATGTCAATGACTCTATTTTATAACGGTCATATCCTCGTTGATTCCTTAATGGGTTTTGCCCAGTCAAAGTCTGGATTGTGCCTTAATTTGGTGTAGGGCATATGCTTGGCCAGTCCAGAATAGTAGCCCCCAAGTCGCTATGCCCGGAGGGGGTAGTGACTTTAAGGTGCCGAGGAGGTGATCGACATGGCCTAGGTGCAAATGTGACATAATTCCTGATTTTTTGTGTCGGGCATCTGTTCGTAAAAGGAATTTAAACAGATTTCAAAAAGATTTTCTTCTTGGGAAGATAAAACGTCTAAGGTATTAATGACACGCGTAATTAAACGCCGTCATCTATTTTTGACACCTGGGGCTAGCCCTGGGTAATAATTGCGCTGGCCTTTGTGAATCTCTATGCAAGTTTGAAACACTATAAAGAGGGAGAGGACAAGTTCATTTGCTCATTTCTTACAAACTTTTCCCTCTGTCGTGAAATTTTGTCTGCAACTTTCTTGCCGGATTTCTGCTGCTGCCACCGTAAACTTCCCAAAAACTTCCAAGGATCCAGGTACATATTTATCTTCTACCTCTGTTTTATGGGTTTGATTGATGAACATTCATCTGTTTTCTATGAACTTCATAGGATCTTCATCATTTTCTGGAGATTACTATGAAGTTCTGGAAATCCATATGAATGTTCATCACAACATATGAATGTCCATGAATCTCTAGGGTTAGTGAATAAGTTATGATTAGATCCAGGTTAGGCCTTAGTATTGATACTTTAGTGTTAACTGACCGAGCATAGGATCATAGAGGGCTTATCCCTGGATACTTTAAGTCAATAACAGGAGGATTAGTTCGGTGTACTGATTTCTCCCCCGTAGTGTTTTTCTTGACTAAAGGGCTGACCTGGGGGGCGTCCCCGGTCTTTAATGAAGCCTTTTCACTTGATCTGCGATGGAAGGGTGGATTTGAGTTTGTCGAATTCATTGTGTTCCCTCTGCTTTTCAGGTGAATGTAGTAAAAAGAACGCCCGCGAGGTCGAGGAGGTCGATGCTCCTGATAGTGTGGATGTCCCCGCGCATGATCGCTCATGGATAATGGATGAGCCACTTGAAACGACATCCCAGTTCGCGGTCGATGCTTCCGATGCATGGGGAATAATAGAGAGGAAGAAAAAGGGGGAGGTCACCAACTGGCGAGCTTTACCTCTGAAGCCCACTCAGAGGATATGCTCGCGCTTTCCATCCCTCTAGTTCCCAATGTATGAATTCGCGTTTCGCGAGGCTGGGTATCGTCTTCCCTTCACCGATTTTTAGCAGACGGTCTTTACTCACCTCGAGATCGCGCCCTCTCATCTGCACCCCAATGCTCTAGCCTTCATCAGAGCCTTCGAGTTTGTGTGTCGCTATTTGGAGACAGGGACGATGATCAACTTGTTCTTCCGGATCTTCCACCTACAGAGGAAGTCCCAGGATGGTCGACACAATTGGGTGTCGTTAAAGCAGGCGAGCAGACTCTTCAAGACCTATCAAGATTCTATTCGAGATTTTAAGTATCGATTCTACGTGATCCATCCGAGCTCGTAGGCTTCCAAGGATTCCATGTACGACCTAGAGATGGTCGGTGATGACGAGAAGATGGTGGCCCATTTCCCGTTGGAGTGGGTGAACGTGCATTTCAGCCACTCCAACGAGCATTATATTACCAAGCCCGAGGAACTGAACGTCGACGATACTGCGACTTATAATACGTTGTTTAATTATGTTGCTAGATTTCGTCCCACAAAACTGGTAGATTCTGACGGGCACGCTCTTCTTCGGACTGACGGGACGCCAGCTACACTGGCCAGATTAATCAACGTAAAATTGTTGCTCAGTTGCCCTAACAAAGAGGAAGCTATGTGACTCTTAGGTGAATTTGTAGTTTTAGCCTTTTTAGGTCGTGGATATGATCTCCATCTAACTATTCTATTGTTTTCTTTTGCAGTGCAAATGGCCAAAATCTGAGATCGTCTGGTGAAGACAAATAAAGGAAATGTGAAGAAAGGCGTGAAGAGTCGGGTCGATGTTGTCAAAGACCAGACTACTCTGGCTATTTTTGTTGGTTCTGGTAGCTCCACTCTGGGGAGTACTCTGATGGGTGGATCTCCGATGGGCAAGAGACCAAGGACCGATGAGCCCTTTCCTCCTCTAAAAAGCAATGTTGCAGCAGCATGCTCATTCGATCTTCCCCCCTGCGTTACTCAAATGTCTTTGTTTGACGGGGAATCATCTATCCGGGTACCTGACCTTGACGATGTCGCCGTCCTTTTTGCAGATCATAAGAGCTTGAGAGCTGAACTCTGTCAGGATGATGTGGGGATTTTCCGGATTCTAGAATCCGCTCTTGCTTTTAATGACGCCGACCTCGTCCCCCGCAAGACTCTCCAAGCGGTCAAGGACAAAATCGAGGAAGTGGAGATCGAAAATCATAAGTTAGAGAACGACTTGCTCCAAGCCAAAGGGCAATACGAGAGTAAGCTCGAGCTTATGAAGGAGGTCCTCGAAATTCGGGACAAGATGGCGGAGCTTACTGAGGAAAACGAGCATTTGAAGAAAAAGGCTACGGAAATGGAGGGCAAGGCGACTACCGGAGATGACGAGACCGAGGAAGAAGCTGCCATGACGACCAGAGCTAAATTGATTGCCAGGATTCGACTGTTGGCCCGGGACAACCTGAGTATGGCCTCTTTCGGATTTTATAATGTCGTGGAGCAACTTAAGGAAACTAATTCCATGGTGGATCTGGTCGTTGATGGCACTGGTCCCCTTCACTGTGTAGAAGACGGGGTGGTGTTGCCTCCTGACGAAGAGTGATTATCTGGCATGCGTGTCATTGTTGTTCTGGCTTGCGTGCCATTTTTGTTAAGTTTTTTGTTTGGGGCTTAGTCCACTTTTGATTAATGTAATGACAGTGTTGGCCTTGTCGCCATAACTTTATGTTGATTTGTGTTGCTTTATATTACATTGTTACTTAAATCGTATGTATGTTTTTCATGTCTTTTACGTTGATAGAACCGGGAAATGCTCAACGAAATGCGGAAAATAAAACTACTAACTATTACAAGATAATTAGTATTTCTATACACTTGTTCTAATAAATGGAAAAGAAATTAAAATCGAGAAAAAATAAGAATGGAGAAAGAAGAAATATTTGAGGATTCGTGTAAAACTGATTAATTGTTTTCTATTGAAAAAAATAAAGTTTTTTCTTATGATTTTTGAAGTTTAAATTATTAATTAACTTAATTATATAAAAAAATATTTTTTTATGTAGTTATTTTTTATTTAAAAAAAAGAGTTATTAAATTTATTTTTAATTTTGTTATTGGTTGAAAAAAAGTTCAATTATTAATTTATAAAAGAAATTGAATAAGAAAATAAATAAGAAAATAGAAGGGTAAAAATAAGAAAAATAAAAATAAGAAAATAGTTTTAAAAAAACAGGAAAAAGGGTAAAAATAGAAGGGGGGCGCTGGGTTTCGAACCCAGGCCCTGAAAGTCCTATGCGCGTTCCCCAACCACCAGGCCAATTGTGCCTGCGTGAAAATTAACGGAAAGAAACAAATAAATATTAAAAATAATCACAACTCAGAGCCAACCAATAATCGCGCGCCACACATTCTTCCTCTTCCTCTCCACCTGCATATTTAGCTACGAAACTGCTGCATTTTTGCTACGAATTAGCTACGATTTGGTTCGTAGCAAAAATACCTGAAAATCAAAAATCATGAAATCGTAAGTTTTAATAAATCAAGACCATCAAGTTCTACTAATTTGAACCCTAGGAATTCAATGGTGGTGTCCATTTGGCCAAAAGAAGCTTGCATCATGAGATTCGAAGCTTGGAGGTTTTATGCCCTAACAATGGCAATTCTCCATTCTTGTATAATAACCTGAAAACGATGGATCTATAAATGACCCTAAACATAAAGTTAAACACAAATATGCATAAAAAATAATTTAAATTGCATGTAATGAAAGATTCGAAGAAAAATAAAAGAGTGAATGGCGGTCATGCTCATAGGTCATGCATCACGCGTTTTCAACCTTCAACAATGATGGGGATTGCCTTCTAGGATCTCCTTGATGTTGTTTGGACGTGGAAAAGTGATGGAAGCTTGCTACAACAAGTTTTTGTGGTTTGCCCTAATTTTACCTTTTTTGAAATTTTTTTCTAGGGTTTTTTGTGCATGGAAATTCGTCCTTTGACTTTGTGTAGGTGATGAGTATTTATAGAGGATGTATTTTAGGTCAGATTTTGGGCTTGGGTGAAGAATATTTGATTTGATATTCAAGTGTGATTCAAATCTTTCTATTTTTGAATATTTGGTCATCACACATTTCCTCTCTTGCCTTGCACGAATTTGGACAACATATAATGACAATAAACCTCAAAATCTGATCCCAAAATAAATTATAGATCAAATATTTGATTTTTCAATATTTATTTTAATTAAAATTGAATTTAAATGAATTAAATCCAATAAAATATATAAAAAAATCAGAATCTATGACTTATAGGTCGTGAATCCTCTCATGATTAAGTTTGGGTTATGAAAATATAGGCCCATTTGGCAAAAACTTGAGTTTTGGTCATTATTTGCCTTATACACCTCCTCAAACTTGCTCAACTTTAACAATGCACAACTCTCTCAATTTTTATCCCATGGATGTATTCTTGGACTTTTTAGAAAGCTTAGAGTGTCCTCTAATTACTCTTTTTAGTCCCATGTCCATTTGGTCTTTCATATTCAAGTTATGAGCTTTTGAAAAAAGTTGACTTTTTGTTGATTTTTTAAAGGACTTGTAATGTCTTAGCTCATATCTCTCAAATGAAGCATTTATGGCCTTGTCTTGTGAGACACAAAGTTGTAGGGAATTGAATTTCCTTCAAAATGAGATTTGGATGAGAAATTTTTGATGAAGTATGTGAAAGTTAGAGCTGGTCAAAGTACATTTGACTTTCTTAAGAAACCTTAATTTAGTAACTTCTGACTTTTGATGAATTTGAGGTTTTCTTGATGAATCATGATCAACCCTTGATCAAATGATGAATCTCACTTCATAATCTTGATATTGACCAAAAAACTTGAAGTTTGACTGTATGTTTACCATAGTTGACTTTTTAACCAAGTTAACAAATTTTTGAATATTTGAGCATCTGACTGACCAAACTTGTAAGGCAAATCTTGAAACCTGACATGAGGATTCTCTGAAGTATATGGGATATCATGAAGTCCACTTGAGGCTTTGGAAGTCCAATTTACCTTGGTAAATTAAAAACCCTAATTTAAGATCCATTGCTCAGAAGGAGGTTTTTTCTGATGAAACCTTGAATCCTTTTGAGCAATTGTGAATCTTATGACCATTAGGAGATCTATTGAGACATATTGTCTTAAAGATGTCAGGGAAACTTTTGGGGTACAACAGGAGACCCTCCGAGTAGTTCCTCCCTGTAGAATGTGATCGGTTGGGATTTCCCCTTAAGCCTCTCGATAGATGAAAGTTGAATTGGTGATGAGTCGACTAGATGCTCGAGGTTTCTCCTAACGGACCCAACAATCATCTCATTGTAGCCTCCACCTAAAATGAACGTGGCTGAAGTTAAACATTCCCAGGGACTGTGCGATGAAAAATACCCTGTGTGTAGGTGTCGAGGAATGAAGAAAACCTTGAGTCTGGTGATGGATAAGGCTACCTGCATAGGGGCGGCTTCCTCAGTGAATTCATCGACTTTCTTCGTCTCTTCCTCAGCGAATTTCGAATTAGGGGGGTTTGTTTTAAGGTTGATAAAAAAAACAGAAAAATTAAGTGATTAAAATACGTGATTATGAAATAAATCAATCTACCGATTCAGTTCCTATTATCATCGATTATTATAATTATAATGCCCTAAACGGATTATTCATTCCTATTCGGATACAACCTCAATGACAAGCGCGGTGAGATTTGTAAGATGTACGATCCTATTGTCTGAATTAAGCAAACGTGATAAAATCTCATGAATTAAGCAAACATGATTGATCAGACACAAAACGAATTAAGCAAACATGTCGTGTCTATGTTAGGATCATACAATCAACCAAATTGAATCAATATAATTTCATGCAATTGAATTAAGCATGCAAGAACACAAAATATAATTGAAAGGAATTAAACTAAAATTAACATTATAATAATCTCAAGTGTTGGAACCTGAATACAGTAGATTGACTCAAGGGCGATTAGTTATCCATCGTTCTTTCAAGCGTAAGTAATAAAATAAAATCGTGAATAATGTTTTTTTAAAAGCAGCTGCGGCTGCTAGGTTAAATAGAAAACCTAAAAACTTGTTTACAACCCGAATGAGTCAAATACATAACCCATGCCCAATTCTAAATGAACTGAAACTGAATAAAACTAATGCAGCAGCTTCAAACGAAATTCTGGAAAATATGACTCTGAATCTGACTTTGACTCCAACACGAAAGTTGTAGCTCTCTCTCTTAGCTTTCCATCGACTAGTAGAGCGCCTCAATCAAATTCCTGGAACTTCGGTTATGATCATTTCTGTAAAAGCTACTAAAGCTGAAAATTAAGTACGGAAATCAAATTAAACCAAAAAAAAAAAATTAGAAAAAAAAATTAAAATATAAAAATAAACAAAGAAAACTAAAGAAATTCCTAAGTGCAATCATGTAGGAATGTGCACCAAAATGCATTGATCAATGCCCTTCTTTAATGAGGATCTCAATGGCATCTTTGAGAAGGATGCAGTCTTCGGTGATGTGCTTGTGGCTGTGGTGAAACCGACAATACTTGCTCTTGTCAGTATTAGCGTTCAACGCAGTAGGTTTGGGAAAACTTACACCTCTCTGTTTGAAATCAGTATTGATGCACTCACTGAGGATCTTCTCGCAGGGAGCGGTGAGAATGGTGTTTTCTGAGAATCAACCAGTTGGTCCCCTACTTTCTCGTGGGCGATCATCCCTTCGTTTCTCCCGCTGTGGGGCCTCATCATTATCCTTCTGCCTATGCGGTTTCATGCTCTCCTGATTTCATGAATCTCTTGTTTTGTACGCGGCCTCTTTCTCCTCATACTGGATGTACGCTTGGGCCTTATGGAGTAGCTCGACTAAAGACTAGGGAGGCTCGATGCCCATAGCTCTTCGAAATTCACTGTTCGGGCGCAACCCTTTTTCCAAGATATATTGTTTCATACGGTCAGTAGTATTCACTTCGACGATCTCTTTATCGAACCAATCAATTTAGTCCCTTAAGGGCTCTTCCTTTCCTTGTATGATCCCTTCAAGGGTGGCTTCAGACTTGGGATGACGTCTAGATGCGGTGATGTGTCTGGTGAATTGATTCTTTAGCACCTTCCATGATGTGATGGACCCTGCGGGGAGATGCTTGTACCACCACATCAAACTTTTACGCAAGGTGATAGGTAACAAACTGTATTTGATCACACCCTTTATGTTGTGGTAGTGGAGCATGGCGTCGAGATATTCAATATGGTCATCCAGGTCGGTTGTCCCGTCATAGGTGGCCAAATGGGAAGGTTTCTCGAGTCCCCGTGGTATACGGGCTTCCATGATCTCACAGATGAGCGGTCCACGGTTGTCCTCGTCGTCACTACTACCAGACTCAGGGTATGGGGACCTACTTGGTCGACAATGATCTTCATCGTGCCGAGTTTTCTTGTTGCAATCTTGATCTTCAGGTGAGCGCCTGGTTTTTCGAGGAGGAGATCGAGTGCGTTTTTCGGCCCTTTCCGATCGTGAATCCTCAGGAGGATCTTGGTCCCTAGGAAGGGAAGGGCATCTGGAATCTTTACCTTTTTGAGCTCGTGGAGGAGATCGAGTCGACGGGGGGAACCTCTACGACGACACCTTCTGGACGATGAAGGGGAACAATATCTGCGTTTGAGTACTTGCATGTGTTTGCTCTGTTGAAAAGGGCAAGGTTAGCTTTGTTGAGGGCGGCTATGAGAGCCTGAGTGCTTGTATCCGCGTCCAATGGGATGGGAATAGGTTCGAACACAAGATCCGCGTGAATAACGGGTGGCTGTTTCAGGTTATTTGAAGCTGGGGAATGAGAGTTTCCTTCGTTGTGACCGACGTTGAGTTGGAATGCTCCTTGGTTGTCGGTGTTGTCACTGTCACTGAGAATGACGACAAATGTATCTTTCACGGTCTCATTAATCTTTGTAGCCATGAAGACGAAAAGATGAGCTTTGGTCTTGCAGTGAAATAGAGTCTTGATCACGAAAGACGAGGGAGCTGTTAGTTTCCCACAGACGGTGCCACTGTACATAAAGAATCCGAACAGGTCTTCGCGGCCTTCAACTGGGACTGTGGTGCATTGATGAGAGGAAATTGTGGGGTATTTTCAAGGCACTCAGACGCTCAAGTAAGTTTTAGGATGAGACAACTGAAGCGTAAACAAAAAGGGGAATTAGAAGTGAATACCTAACCCTCCAAAGGTGGAGGGTTTTTATAAGGGCACTTGCCAGTAAGAAGCGGGCGCGTAGCCTTTGACTAATTCTAACTATTTCCACAAATCAGGTGGGAAGTTGGCCGCGTGGAAAGCGTTATGGCGCATGAGGGGGACGAGGAGGTCCTTAACGGCTATATGCCAAGGACTCTATTTCATAACAGTCTTATCCTCGTTGATTTCTTAATGGTTTGGCCCAGTCGAAGTCTGGATTGGGCCTCAATTTGGTGTAGGGCATATGCTTGGCCAGTCCAGAACATAATCAATCTTTGTTCTTCTTATTTTTCCCATTAATTATAACTCTTGTGTGTTTCTTGATCATAAAGAAACAATTTATACTTTGTTTTCAAGGCATCAAATTTCACAACAAATTAGTGCGGTGAGCGTGGAAGAAGATGCCTTCAACAAAGTATGAGATTGAAAAGTTCACAAGAGTGAACGATTTCGGTATATGGCGCTTGAAGATGAAATCCCTACTAATTCAGTAGAGTTGATTGGAAGCGTTGAAGGGAGCGACAACCATAAACGCAGAGTTAACAGAAATTGAAAAGACGACCGTGATAGAAAAAGTTCACAATGAAATATTGTTGAGCCTTGTGATAAGGTTCGTTGGCAGGTATCAAAGGAGACTAGGACATCAGGATTATGGTTCAAACTTGAAAGTGTGTACATGAACAAATCATTGGGGAATGGACTCTACCTAAAGCAAACTTTATATTCATTCAAGATGAGTGAAGGCAAAGTGTTGATTGAGCAATTTGATATGTTCAACAAGCTGATTCTTAATCTTGAAAATATTAATGTGAAGATCGATGATGAAGATCAATTGTTGTTGTGCGCTTTCATGAATAAACACTTCATCGTTATTGCATTTTATCCAACCCAAAGAATGGGGATCCCGAAACACCCCACAAATGGACAAAGCATTAGGCGGCTTAATAGATACACTAAATGCTTTAATTATGCCAAAATCAGTCGGTTGATAAACATAGTTTTGGTACAAGAATTACCAAAAAAAACATTTGCTTCGAAATCCTATTGGCTGCCAACTGCCACAACATCAAACCTACCTTTCCCGTGTTTAACATCATTACAAAACTTCCAAATTAATGTCAACGTATGAATAATGGTTGCCTGCAAAACCACCTGAGCCTGAGGAGCAATAATGTGATTTACCATCAATAAACAATTATTGACATAACAACAATCGAAGAAAATGTGATAGAATGAATCAGCAACAACATGGCATAAAAAGCATCTTGAAACAATAGAAATACCACACTTAATAAGGATGTCTCCCGTGGGAAGCTTTCGATGAAGCTTCCTCCAAAGAGGAATGATTTTGTTTCATAAAATCTTTGCCCACAGAATAGAATGGGAAGGGACTGACGAACGAATACACATCTTTTAATGTGAGATTACCATTATCCAAATTACTCCCAAAAAAATCCTCACCTAAATGATTTACTACCAAAAAGATTTTTCTCATTGAACTTAGGTATTCTTACAAATCAATTAGTATGTCCTTTATTTTTATATAAATATACATACATGTATTATTATTTAGTTTCTGAATTAAATTATATATTATATTTTATTGAATATATATATTTTGATTGATTTATTAATTTAATTCTAACATCTGCGTATTGAAAACGAGCTACTTTAAAATAGTAAGAAATATCTTTTAACAAATAATAAAAAAATGTTATTGTTTGATTTATTCACTTATTTTTTGTTTTTTATTATTATTATAAGTATAAAATATGAGAAAAACAATAAGTAAAAAATAATAATTTTGTCAACTAGAGACGTGAATTTGATGTGGTTTTTTTCACCGACTCTCTTCACTTGAACTAATTTTATTCAAGAAAATTGTTGAATATTAAATGTAGACGTTTATTTTTTTTGTGGGAATTCAACTATTTATTTACCGAATGGGGAGAGAGATCACTATTATTTTTTTGCTATACTCAATTTTGGTTGATATTTTTATGTAATTTACGCATAAATGAACAGAAAAAAAAACTCGTAAAATAGGTTGAATTTTTTTTAAATGAGGATAATATTAAAAAAGAAAAAGGTGGAACACAAAAAAAAAGGGGGATTAAATCAAAACTCTCACAAAAGAAAATCAGAAATACCAACTAATTAAGTTGTGGTAAATCTATAAGCCAGCATCCCAAGCCTATTTTGTACCAAAAAGAAACTTCCTAATGCCAATAGGTATAGAATCAAAAATGGTTAGGTAGTTACAAGATAAACCTATGTTAGCCAAAAAGTCGGCACAGGAGTTTCCTTCTCGAAAAATATGAGAGACGAAAAGACTTCGATACGCAAAAAAAAAAAAGAGATGCAAGTGTTCCACCTTTGCCTGATTTGCCAAGGCACTGAAGAAGAATTACTAAACGCTTGGACGATGTTCATTGAGTCTGATTCAAGCCATAAGAAGTTCCAAGTGTTATCTCTAGCCAATTCCATGGCTCTAGTAGCTGCGGCGAATTCACCCAAAGAAGAAGAGAGATCGAAAACCGGTTCAGCGAAAGCCAAAATAAAGTCTCCATGAGAGTTTCGAAAAATACCTCTGCAACCGACAGCGTTTAGGTTAAAAGAACCATCACAATTACACTTAATCCAATGAAGAGGAGGAGGATGCCAAAGAACTTCAATGATCTTCAGAGCACTTGGCGGATTAATATGAATGTTGAACGCTTTTAACACTTGGAAATCAGCCATGGACGAAGATGAAACAACCTTTGTTTTACGCCCAGTGAAAAAAAGTTGCTGCTGAATTTTCTTGATCGACTGCTTAAAACAGGGTCGAGATTCGTAAAATCTGCACCAATTTCTCGCTTCCCAAATGTAATAAATGATATAGATGATGCAGGGCTTCAAAACGAGAGCGTACTGCCTAGAGCTACGACTGTTGCAAACAGACCACCAATCATCGAACGAATTCAGAGGGTGTTGAATTTGCGCAGTGGCATAGAACCAAGACCATATTTTCTTTACGAAAGAACAATCAAAGAACAAATGTTGTTTGTTCTCCTCAGCAGCCAAACATAAACAACAATGAGAAGCAATATAACATTCCCGTAACCTTAATTGATCATCCGTCGGGATCTTGTTAGACATGAGTCTCCAAGAAATCAAAGCTTTTGAAGGAGGAACATCCTCACACCAGAAATTAGCGGCCCAAGGTTGACGCAAATAAGGAGCCTTGAAGATATAAACATGCTTCAAGTCAAGAAAGGCCACACCGATGTATCCTTGGAATCAATATTATCAATGGAAACTCGATAAACCTTCTGCTGCAGAACCGGAAACAAGGAGTGCCAATCAACAGGAATATTCTAAGCACCATTATCGTTGAATTCAACCACTTTCAAGAAGGCAGAGATGCCTCTGCTTTGTTAAAAATCAGAATATGTATCTAGCAAAAGCGGAAGACCGCACCAGGAGCTAGCAAAAAATTAATACTTTTTCCATTCCCCAAGATCCATGAGATATTAGAGTACAAGCTGAACCATTCTGATTTCATAAAAGACCATAAAGAAGAGAAGATATGATATCGAATGATCCTGTAAGATTTTAAAATTCTAGCTTTAAGAATGTAGGCCCAAGGATCCAAACTAGTCAAGAGGTCCTAAGCGAGCTTAAGGTTAGACGCCCCGTTCAAAACCAAAAGTGACCTAAGACCAAGCCCACCATGAGAAAGAGAAGTGCAAATCTTTTTCCACGACACCGTAACCAGCTTCCTATAATTAACATCTCCGGACCATATAAAATTCCGCGAAGCTCTGTCGATGTCCCTAAGAAGCGATGTGGGCCAATTATAACAAAAGATAGAGTGAGTAAGCATGTTATGGGTGACTGATTTAACCAACAACATCCTACCCGCCATAGAAAGGGAAGAACCTTTCCAAGAACTAAGCTTTGCAATAATTTTATCCTCAATCGGAATAAGATGCGATTTCTTGACTCTGCCTTTAAAGATTGGAACACCAGGGTAGGAGAAAGGAAGTGAGCCAATTGTGAATCATGTTTTACGAACAATCTGCTCAACATTGCCAACTGAAGTGGAACCAGAAAAAATGAAGGATTTGGAGCTACTAATCCTTTTCCTAGAAACAACAAAATAGTCTGAGAAAACCTTGATCAAACAGTCAATGTTAGAAGGAATGCCCTTGCAAAAAACAAAAATGTCATTTGCATACATCACATGTGACGGAAAGCAACAATTCTTCGACGATTTAATAAGCTTGAGGTTGCCCGAATCCGCCAGCTTAGAAAGACTTCTGCTAAGCACATCCTACGCTAAACAGAAAAGCAACAATGATAGCGGATCCCCTTGTCGAACCCCATGAAAGCCTTAGTGATGTCTACCTTCAAAGCTAAGTTACCCCTAAAAGAGTGATGATCCAAGTGATTTATGACTTTGAAAGCGAGGCAAATACAATTTTTTATGGACCTCCCCTGACCAATGATGGCATGAACATAGCTAGCCGGTCCGCTAAGATTTTAGTAATAATTTTGAACTTGAAATTCGAAATAGCGATAGGCCTGAAATCTTCAATTTTGTTTGCAGTAACAGATTTAGGCAGCAGGAAAATAGAGTTTGAATTATACTTTGGCAGAATTCAACATGTCTTGAAAAACTCCAGGACAACATTAATCACATCCGAATGAATAATGTGCCAATAAGTGTGATAGAAAGAACCACCAAAATCGTCCAGACCAGGAGCACTAGTCTTGTTGAGATTGAAGACAGCTGACTTAATCTCTTTCGCAAAGGGAATATTTTTAAGGAAATTATTCATATCAGAGTCGACCAAAGAGGGAACAACATCCTCTACAATGGAGTTGTCTGTCGAGGTACCTGCAAAACAGAAAAGCATAGTAAAATAATCAACAACATGAGAAACCATGTCCACTGGGTCCTTAATGATCAAGTCATTGTGCATCAAAGAAGAAATCTTGCTTTTGGCATCCTTAATCTTAGTGATAGTGTGAAAGTACGACGTGTTCCGATCTCCTTCGACGTGCCATTAAGATCTAGATTTATCAATCCACAACACCTCTTCCCGAGAAAGCAAGGACTCATGATCAATCTGAGCTTTAGCCTCCTGGTTTCGAAGAGAAATGTCATTACTGTTCAGAACCAAAAGTTGATGGATATTGTCAAGATTCTCAACAACAATCCTGATGTTATTTTGAATATTTCCAAACACGTCTCTATTCCATATATTAAGCTTAGTTTTAAACATCTGCAAATTTCTATTAAGGATTAACATATGACATCCAATGATAGGAACATACCAACAATCGGCAATGAATTTCTCGCAGTCATCATGCATAGTCCATATATGGAGGAATCTGAAATTGGAAGCTTGCTCGTGGACAACGAAATTAAAGTCAAACAGGATATGGAAGTGGTCCGATCTGAGCTTAGGCAGGTCTGTGACATTCAACGAATTACATTTGGAGAGCCAACTATTGTTACAAAACACTTTATCAAGTCCCCTCTCTACAAAATGCAAGCCTTGCCTATTGTTGTTCCAAGTAAAATAAGCATCAGCTGTTGGAATATCAATTAATTTATTGCCATCAAACCAAAGTTTAAAGTCCTGCATATGTGAACTGTTAGGAATACATCTACCATTGTGTTCATGCGAGCCCAAAATAGCATTAAAGTCACCTAAACAACTCCAAGGAATATCATTTGAATGCAAAATGGAAAAGAGGCAGGCCCAAAGATTCCTCCTGGCCAAGTGACAAGTGGAAGCATAAATAGAAGAGAAACCAAAAGTTCTAGAATCATGATCAAAAGTGAAAGAGACCTGTTGGTCTGAGGTTAAGATGACTTTAGGATTTAAAGAGGAAAGGCAGAAGCACCAAAGACTTGGAAAAAGGCATCCTCTATCATTACAAGCAAAGAGATTCATATTCAAATTACCAAAGTAATTATATGGTAGATTATTGAAATCCATCCAAGGTTCCAAAATAAAAACGAAATCTGGTTTGTGGGTGTTAATAATATTCTTCATAGCCAATCTTGTAGGGGAATTGGCAAAACCCCTAACATTCCAAAAATGGCTTTTCATAGTAAAGGTTGGAATTTATCCACCTCTGATTTGGTAATGAATTTGGATTTAGCTCTGGACCTTTATCTTAGTTGCTTATTTGTGGATTTTGATAAAGCTAGTTGAAATCCCTATTTTTCACTATGATTCGTTAACTCGTCATCTTCATGCTCTTGTGCCATATTAGCCCACAAGGCTTTTAAAAAGTTTTCTGCTTCCTTTTATGAAACAACCAAGTCTTCAACATGTCCAACTACTTGAGTTGCATCCACAATCTCAACGTCCTCAGAACTTGTTTCACTTTGAACCACCAGAGTTTTGTTAGAAATTGGATTGTCCACCACATTGACGGTAAAGCTAGCATCATTGTTTTCTTCCTGCTAAATATTACACTCATCCACCAGGACCTTAACATCTTCTTGCAACAACCCATTGTTTTTAACCTTACTAGAATTCCCAACCTCTTTAAAGAGAATCATGTTATTTACCGAACCAGAATTCTTAGGCTTATCTTGGCCATAAACCTTTCTCCTACCAGCCATGGAATTTGGTTGAATTTCTGCATCAGTGGCCTTAAATTTCTTTCTACAGACCCCCAAAGAATGGCCAATGATATTGCAGAATGAGCAGAATTCAGGCAACTTTTCGTACTCAATTTCGACAAAAAAGTAAATCAAACTTTTCGCACCAAAATCTTATAAGTTAACTCCTTTTGGAGGTCAGTATTGTAATACCTCAAAATTTGCCCTCCTATTTATTCCCTCTATTGGCATATCGTTTTGCATTCATCCGCATTTCTCACTAAGTCATTAACAACACATTACTGTATTTCATTGTTTTCTGAGGCATGGGATCAAAACATTTCCTGTGACTAGATTTCTCGGATCCCAAAGGATTCACTAAGGGTGCCAATCGCTTAGGGTTTCATCATGGCTTAGCATAAGTTTTTGGAGCAAGGACTTTGGTGATATTCTACATCTCAAGCCATTCTTCTCATCACAGGGCCAGGGTTTATTTCCCTAAGCATGTGACACTCAAGAGAGCTTAGTGTGGAGCTTGTCCTCAGTGAATCCTATTACTCCAGAGATTTCATCATCATTTGAGATGTAGGGCATTGAAGATCAATGTGGGGTTGTGTAAGAGGTATTCATGATATAAAAGGTCTAGGTGGGCTCATGTGGTAATTCGAATATTGTGGTCTTATCAATCATACATGGCTTACAAGATAAAGAAATTTCAGATTGAGGTTGAGGATTGATGGAGTACAAGAGTACTACGGAGGTTAATATGATGTGGATTAAATACGCTATTTTTAAAATCTTAGTCCAAGTCCGTATGCTCACTTTGGGAAGTATACGTAAACCACACGTAAGTTCTGTTTTACCACATTTAAATTCAATTCCCAAAAATCATGTTAGCTTATCAATTATTAAAGCATGACCACCCTTTTAATCGTTTCTCACTCATTTACAAATTATATCCCAATCTCATCTCATTGTTCAACTCCATAATGTCCATTAAACCAAATCCTTTTTGTTTCCCCTAAATCCAAATTCCAAGTCATATCCAAATGTCCAAGTGTTATCCAAGTTTATGCAAGTTCATCCATTTTATGGAGTTAGTACATTATCCAAGCTTCATCAAAATCAAAGGGTTCTTTCAAAGATTTCAAGTTTCAGATATTCCAAAGGCCGTTTTTACTTAAATGTTCTCATTCAAATAGGTGCTTACCGAATTTTGATAGCAAAAGTGCCTGTGAAAAATGATAAATTGACTTGTAGTCCAAGGTTGCATGAAGCTACATTACAACAACAAATATTTGTTGGTAGAATTGAAGAAACAAGCTTGAACAAGCCTTAGGTTAAAAAGTCAAAACTTCGCTTGAAGTTAGAAAAGCAAATATGAAAAGCTGAATTTTGTCTTTAATGTAAGAAGCCACATCTACATTCAACATGGAAAATTTTCTAAAAAAAAAGGGGAACAATATCAAGTCTTCAATATAAGTTCAAATTCCACAGGAACTGTTTTTCATAAGAACAGTACTCAAGGAAAAGTTGAAAGTTCTATTAAGGCTATTCAAATAGCTTTACAGAAGTTAGAAGAAGGATGTAGTATTGAAGAAGCAAATATTTATCCTACCCATACACAAATAGTGAACCAAGACTTAAAAGTTTTCCAGCTGAAACAGAAGAATCTAAGACTCCGAGTCCCACTCCTAAAGCAAAAGCTTCAAGCAGAACCAGTAGTCCTAAAAATGGATCTCATTCATCAACTAAAGTGGGTGGCAACAGGTTCCAAAATAACTGGTACAGAAAATTCATTAGCTGTAGTAAAATGTCTAGTAATCCAAAATCCATCGGTGCATCTTCCAGTGACTTACTTTCAGGATTGCACTCTTTAGCTGTTGGTAGTATGTCTCCAATTAAAGATAAGAGGTTTGATATGGTTGAGTGGTTCTTCTGCAAATATAGAATAGCAAAGTATCACGATGAGACTGAGTTGGCTACTTCCCTGTTTAATCTGAATAAAGGGAACACATCGAAACCTGTGGACAATGGTGTTGTGGATACCAAAAGTGAGAAGAAGAGAATTCAGGACAAGCAAAATTTCAAGTAGAAATCACAATTCATAAATTATTCACAAAAGCTATAACATAATTTCAGTTAACCTATAACTTACTCTTAACAAAATTTCATCAAGGAATAAACAGTGGAAACCTCTTAACAGGATTGGAAGCTGTGAATTGAAATCACAACAGAAAACCAACATAACTAACTAATCCCAAAATTCATAACAGAATCCATAACTGAAAAAAATAACTGAATCATAACAAATACCTGAGAACTTTCTAGAAGAATCCACAGATCAACCTCTATAAATCAGAACTTCCTATCTTCTCACTGTTTCTTCTCCACAAGTTTTTCAGAACCCTTCACCATCTTCTCTGAATCCTCTTCACCACTCCATTCTCTTCCCAATTCTTCAACCTCTCAGCCTCACCAATCTCTAATCTCCCACATTCAATCTCTTTCTCCTATGAATCAAGGATTGCATAGCCACCATTCATAACCGGCAGCATTCATCAACATGGTTTATCGTTCTTCAATGCCATAAACGTTTCTTCGCCACTTCTTTACACCACCTGAAGCAATAGAGTTTCAAGCTGTGACTTGCAAGTTGCATCAAGAAGTGACGAAATACCAAAACGACAAACGGGATCGGAAGAGGAAAAGATGAAATCGATAATCATACCTGAGCGGAATTTTGAACTGTTCTCTCCTCAATATCGATACACCCACTGTTGAACTCTTGTTTTGAAAACAATTTGAGTTAGCATCGATCTCGCAACAAACGGAAGCAACACGCCTCTATTGTTGAAGGACCTCAGCGCAGACTCTGAGTCAAGAAGAAACTGTGTAATCGAAACCTGCAAGAAGAGGAGTTTTGAATAAGCCATAATCGTTTTAGAAGCAAAACAGAAGACGAGTAGAATCGAACAAAGGTAAAAATCACAGAATGACAAATACTTAGCTCATCAATCTCACGCCGTCGCGGATAGCTTCAGGTTTCATCAGCACCTTCGCGAATCGCCCAGCGCCGCCGTGTTCCGTCAGCTAACAAGGTATGTCTTCTTGCTGTTAACCCTCATGCCGTAACGATTTTATCGTTGTTCTTGTTGTGTTCGAGGTTCTTTTTAGGGTTAGAGTTTCGGATTGAACAGACGGAGGAGAGGTTTAGTTTCAATTGGGATTTTCATTTTCGTATAATTTAGGTTTAGAAAGATGAAGTTATGTTCGGGTTAGGATCATAGAGAGGTTTAAGGAAGGTTTTGGGGGGATGGTGGCGGAGAAGAGGAGTGCGGCGAAGAAGAAGGAGATGAAATTGAAGATGGCGGCGAGGGTTAGAGAAAGAGGAAAATACTAAAATTAGGGTTAGATGTTTTTCTTTTGTTCTTGTAAATTATTAAGAATTCAGTGGATTAATCTTTTAATTAACAATAATCCAGATTAAATTATCATAAGTTCTGTTAATCTATAATAAACCATTAATTCATATTAATCTTCTTGATTATAGATCTTGGGCTTATGTTCTTTACTATTTGCACCTCCATCCTAAGCCCATCAGAAAAAAGAAACGCAAAATAGTGCTATCTGCACCTCCCTCAGCCACTCCTGCATGTTGGGCCTTTTCATTTTGCTGTTTCCACCCCATCTCTAGGCCCATATAGAAAATAGTCACAAAAAAACTACTTCCAGCACCCCCATTAGAAGCCTGCGAAATGGGCTGTGTATGTTGCTATTTTCACCCCCTTTTAGGCCCAGTTGACAAAGACAACTTAAAAAACAGCTATCTGCACCTCCCCTGGTTTCCTGTGCATAGGCCCAAGCATTGTTCCTATTGGCACCCCCCGCATAAGCCCAGTTAGAAGAAAATAACCTAAAATATTACTAAAGTCACCCCCCTCCATTTTCTTTAAATTTTAGTTTTTAGTTTAAGTATGGTTAGAAATAATTCATGAAAAAATAATAAAAAGCATTATAAAATTCCCCAAAAATTTCAGTAGTTAAATAAGTCAATTTAGAAATTTGTGACATTTTTATTTTCTGAATTTTGGTTATTTTTCAATTTAATTCTGAATTTTCTTTCAATTAGCCTTTATTGGATTCCATTTAATTGTGCTGAGTTTTGTTCATTTTATTTTGGTAACTTCCAGTAGGATTTTTGAGCCACTTTTTTTTCTGTAATTAGAGGATTCATAATAGTTCTTAGGATATTTTTAGTGGATTTTTTAGGGCATTTTATCCTATGTTTTAGTAGCTTAATCCTTAGGAAATAATGGTTAATCTTTAGGTAGAAATAATGGATTTTTTAGGCATAGGAAAAATAAGATTTTTTAGGATCCCTCTTAGTACAATTTTATAGATAGTTTTAGGACCCTATAGTTTAATTTTCATAATTTTTCTAGAAGTTTTAATATTTTTTAGAATATTAGTTTTAGGCCTAGTTATGCATAATTCCCATTAGTTTAGGCCATTGAAAAATAAAGTACAAAAAATAGGTTAGTTTAGATTTAATCCTAGAATTTAATATAGGCTTAGGCTAGTTTAAATTGAGTTTTAGAATGAAAGTATTAGGTTTGACTTTGATTTAGTACTTAGGCTTAAAGTTTCATTTTCATTAGAACTAGAATAAATAAAAATAGACTATTTTTTTAGTTCATGCCTTTAAAGTCATTTTTAGAATTTTATTTCTTAATTCCATTTCTATTGTTTTTTCTTTGTCTTGATCTTACAACTTGAATAGGTTTCCCATTGTTCTTAGAATCAACTTAACTTCATTAGGAAGTAAGTTGAATTCTAGTAGTTTCTAGTTTCTCATTAGGATTAGAATACCTCATTAACCATAGGACCTCTTTTGTAAATAAATAAACAAAATTAGGATTGAGTCTTAGTCCCTTAGATTTTTCCTTTTATCAACTTGAGTCACTCTTTCTCATCTCAAAAAGAAAAGCAATAAAACACTTAATAAAAACCGAACAATCTTGTACGACACGAGACTTTGTTGCGGAGTGTTTATACGCGTCCTGTTTCGGGGCGAGGTGTAAATACTTCCCGCGATGGATAGGTCTTAGTACAAGACCGTTCACAAACAAATTCAAAACATTTCTTTTAAAAGCCAAAAACAAATAACAAGCGACTATCCTGCGGGAACTTCTTTTCTCATCTCATTCACTCACAACGCGAACTCGCGACGACTTGTCACACATGCAAGACGGTAAACGCACTCGTACCAGACGAGCCTGCAACACCTGAGCATAGACATACGCAGTTCCAGCTGTAAAAAACACAAACAAATAGTTCCCGCCTAGGTTAGGCGAACTACGTCGACTCTGATCCTCATTATCCCAGTGAGGTACGTAGGCAGCGGGGTAGGGCCCGTTCGAGCACATTCTTTATTTTCCCTACATTTCCCCCTTTCTTTCCATTTTCTTATTCAGTTCCTTTCTCATTTCACTTCCATTCCAGTTAGCGGTTTTATTCAGCAGCAGTTATTTTCTCACCCTTTGAAACAAAACAAGCAAGCGTGGATTCCGTCGGGTACGACGGACGATCTGGGGTGCTAATACCTTCCCAGGTCGTAACCGACTCCCGAACTCAGATCTTTGGTTCGCAGGACCTTGTCCTTTCCTTCTTCCTCAGGTTTGTGCAACATTACCTTTCCCATTCATTCGGGATAAAAATGTCTGGCTGGCGACTCTAACCTTTCCGCGCCACTTTCGCGTTTGTACTAGGATGAAAATCCCGGGAGCGACAGCTGGCGACTCTGCTGGGGACCCAAACCTGATTCTTCCGGTTTCCCTTGTAGAGTCAATCCTAGCGCCTGTTTGGTTTTGTTTCTTTGGGTGTTTATCTGTTTGATGCTGAGTGCTTTAGTTCAACTTTACTTTTTTATTTACGGTTTTACTTTACAGCTTTACTTTATTGCATTTATTTACCGCTTTCAGTATTTTATTTTCCATGCATCATATTATACTGGACTGTCTGGCTGTGCTGGTTTTCATTTTTTCTGTGGGATGGGAGTTACTGTGAGATAAGCCAAATACCCGGCTTGAGTGCACCATAGGATTAGCGTGGACAGACATTGTACTCTTATGGTATCTCACCATGATGGGTGGCGATGTGTTCCACACCCAGATTGCGACCGTCTTGGAACTATTCTGTGTGGGGATTACCTCACTTCAGGGTACGACCTTGATAGTTATGTGCATCTGGTGACCGATCTTCGAGGACCTTAATGGGAACACCCCTCTCCAGTGATGACAGTGGCAAACCACATTTGTTGGCAAACCCACTCGCATCCGAGGGTCCATTGGGAACTCGCATAGGATGACCTGGTTCTCTCATAGGAATTCAGTTAAAGCAAACTGATCGTATGACGATAGTATTGTACCCTCCGGGATGAATGTACTATTGTTTCTCGACTCAGTGCTTGAAGCTGAGGACTTGTGAGGGATGCTTGTTTTTCCGGACTCAGTTGAGGCCTCCCTGAGTAGTACATAATGCCAAACCGATTCCCTGATTTGGTCATGAGCCATTTCTCGGAAATGGTGAACGTATTATTGCTATTCGGCTTTGAGAGTCCGTGATGTTGACCCGAGTAGCACACCCGTGAGATTGGGAGGGGTTTGCAGGAACCCTAAACTTCAATATACCCGCTTTGCCAGTGTTGTTTTATGATATTATCTGGTGCTATATGGTTCTTTGATTCTGAGATCCGGGATTTCTATTCAGAGAGATTGTTACTGTAATTATCATGGTGACCCTGATATTGTGACCGTTATTATGACTCTCCACAGACACTTGGTTTGTTGTTCAACTTCAACACCATCAGTGATTGTTCTATTATGTGATCCAGTTCTACAGTTATTGGGTTCTCAGTTATGGGGTTCTATACAGAGATAGTGTTACCATTATGGTTCTATTCAGACACTTGGCTCACTGCTCAACACCAACATCAGATCATTGATCACATGCATGTTGCATACATGACATCATAGCATTTCTGCACACATGTTCAGTTATTTCTGAGGATCACATATCTGAATCATGCCATTGGACTTTTTCTATGTCAAAACTTGAATCAAAGCAGATAGATTCCTAAGAAATAACTGAACATGGCATTTGCATACATCCTTGCATTCTTGACAGGTGTTCAGAGACAAATTCTTTTCCTGACTTGATTTCTCATCAGAATGGACAACTTGAATCACATTCATCAAGGTATATATTTGAAGCAACTCCGGGCGGAGGTAATCGAAGGAAGACCCAGCTGAGGCCATTCAGGGCAGAGGTATAAGCTTTATTTCAAAACCAGAAACTGCTGAAACAGGAAGTCAACCAGATGAAGACTCAGATGAGCTTGGTTATGGAAATTCTGAACAAAGCTATTTTCATCCCTACTGAGGGGAACTACGCTGCTCTGATTCTCCATTGGTCAATGGAGATACGTAGGCAGGAGATCACATGAGATCTTTCCGAGCAACTTTATTTATCAACTTCATTTATCAACCTCTTCCCTCCAAACGTCATTTGTCGGCATCCAATTTCAGCTTCCCAAGAGAGTGCAGCGGGCAGAGCATAAGGGTAAAGGCCAAAACCACTTGAGAAGAAGTTTGATCATATTCTGATGACGTACGTGCAACAAGTTTCCTTATTTACGCAAATTCGAAGTGGTTGAGCTAATTGCATCAGGATCATCTCTGACAAAGCTTCCTTTGGGGTTTCAATGCCAAGTATGATTACCATTCTGGGGCACCTGGCCTTTTAATTGAAGATTGCAAGTTTTTCAGAGGCAAAGGTAAAAACAAGGTCGCGAATTTGATTGAGTAAACATCCAGGCTACTGACTGCTGAAAGTCTCCGAGAGCAATAAGTCCAGACGGAGTCAAACCTCCTCAATAATGACCACCATGATGTGAAGGCTAGATGCAAGTACCGCTCAAGGGCATTTAAGCATACCGTTTGACAACTGTCATGCGTTCAGGCACAAGGTTCAAGATTTGATCGAATCAAAGTTCATCATGCCAGAAAGTATGCTCACATATTGAAGTCTCCTCATCAAATGGGTCTCCCAATTTGCAAAGGCATCTTCAGAAACAATAAGTCCAGACGGAGTCAAGTCTCCTCAATGACGGCAATGTTCAGCTTCTTTACTGCATTTTTCATTTGTAGTTTATATTGTTTGTTTAAACATTTGTATGCATGCATGAAACTTATTTGTTTTTGAATGATAGCCATAATAAAATGCACATGTTTTTCTTGAAGTAATCCATTTGTATTCACTCATGATTTTGTGTATGTGCATTGCAATACCAACTGTTGTGCTTAAACTCTATCAAGGAGGATGACGAAATGAAAACGCAAAAATCTCTAACTGTGTGCTTTTGAGAAAGACCCTGTTGACGATGTACAGGCATTGTTTCAAGTCCTAAACACCGGAGATATAAGGGAGATAGACCCTCGCCAACCCATTTGAGCCTTGAAGTAGGAGTTTATTTTCGCATGAAAAAACCCTTGCATTTAACCCAGGGGCAGGGTAGGTGTCAGCTAGCTGGATCGAGCATTCAAATTTCAAAAAGGAGTGCAAATCTGAGGATCCATTACCTTTCGTTGTACCAAATCAAGAGGTCCAATGACCAGAAACCACAATGGTTATCCCAATCAAGAGGTCCAAAGACCGGAGACCACAGTGGTTATTCCTCAACAACAAAGGAGTGAGACAGTCACGACCCTCGCAAAGCATTCAAGACAGATAGTGTCACACAATTTGTTCAAAAAAAAGAATTGAAAAAAAAATGAATGAGAAAGCCCGCTAAGTCGAAACATGAAAACAAGCGACTTAGGCAAAAATTAGGGCATCCCGCTGGACTTCACAATCAAAGATTCACAAGAATCAGTCCAGGCAAAAGTTAGGGATAAGAAAAATAATGCAAAAGCGAAAGACGAAAGGGATTTCACAAGAAAGATCCTTAAAAAAGAACAAAGTCGTGTGGCACAGACACCAAGGGTAAGAGGGGTGACTAACTCCAAACGACAACCTGAGTGGTGCTTAAACCGTTAGTGTAATTGGTTCCTCAACCATCATAAAACCCTTTTTGAGAAGTGAGCGCTTGTGAAAGCTAGCTGAAAATAAGAATGGAGAACATCACGAAGATGGGTGGGCACAAATAAACTTCGAGCCTATATCCTTTGCTTTTATAACCGTGAGCCTGACCACGATACAACCCTCAAAAGTCCTAACTGAAACAGGGTTATTTTTGAGAGCGTACTACCACAAGATCGTGTTCCTGACTCCTATGAGTTGTGCTAAAAGTTCTTTGTTGGTGTTGCATGTGCCTGCTTTCATTCATCAAAAATCAATGTCGTATCTTAACCAATGATTCACTCACAAAGGTTTGCGACATCTTTTTCAGTAAAACTTCAAAATTAACATGTGTGTTGCATTAGAATTTTCATTCTCAAAATAAACATTTTCTGCTTGCATACAAGTTTACATATGGAATCTCAGTCCAGAAGCTTAATCTTGCCAAGTTGAGAAGTCTGAAACTTCCGAAAGACAATCTATGAAGATGTAATTTTCCAAGAAACTCCATTGAGTAGGGACTTTCCCAACAGTCGTAGTAAGAGCCAATTAATCTGGGGCAATCATGTCGAGCAATCTCTCCAAAGTTCAGCCAATCTAGGGCAATCACTTCGAGATTCAAATCTCTCAAAGAGCCATTAGTCTGAGGCATGTATTCGAATTTCAGCCAAACTGGGGCAATTACTTCGAGATCCAATCTCTCAAAGAACAATTGGTATGGGTGTTCTTCAAAACACATTCACTCATAGGTGATCACCTCAAGGCTCGTACTGGGGCAGGCCACCCCAAGAGCATGAGAAGTCACTCTCTTCCGAAGACGGTCAATCCAGAGTTCAAAATACTGAGATCTTTCATGAATCCTCGCGAGGCAAATTCTTTCATAGACCATGCAGTCTGGGGCAGTTATTTCGAGATCCGATGAATCTCTCCAAGAGTTTGAAGACACTGAGGCATCTCGTATGTCAGTTTTCTGTAAAATCCTCTTGAGACATTATCTTTTGACAAATCCTAGTAGAAGGCGAGTTGAAGATTGCAAAGAACCATTGCTCACTCATGATTAGCAAGCAACCTATCAACCCAGGGCTAGGGGCAAAGCCATTGTCGGCACAGTACTTCAAGAGTTGTTTCGTCGGCGAACTTCATTGATTAGAATTCCTTAGCAAGTCTCATTATACAATTCCTTATCCAGTAGTGCGACAAATGGAAGGTTACTTCTAGAGCAGAAGGATATCATCATCTTTTATCCCCAGCATGAGACGCCTTACATCTCTCATTCCCAACATGAGAGGATTTATCTCTTATCCCCAGCAAGTGGCAACTTGAGCTCTTATCTTCAGCGGGAAGCTTTATCATTGACATCCTCCATCATCCCCAGTAGAGTTGGAAGTTGAAATCTCTCCCAGCAAGGTAACAGAAGGTGGGTGTCATCCCCAATCAGAAGTTTCCCTTCAGACAGGGGCAATTCTCAGCAGTATAAGGAGTGTTTTGCCTCCCCAGCAGTTGCTTCCTCAGCAATATCATGCCTTTGGTTCCCAACCAAGTCAGGAGGTCCTCACTTCCCCACCAGGGTACAAGAATTGTTCCTCTCCAGCAGGGTCTTGGCGCTCCAATCTCAAAGTCCAATTTATTTTTGGCAGTGGCGGCTGTTCAGAGCCGGTGAATTATTAACAGCATCCCCGCAGAGTTATCTACTCCTCATCAGGGTGGATCAGATCAATTCAGTGATTATCGTTCCTCCCCAGTCAAGCCATCTGGGATACCTGCAGTCTCCTTATCAGGAGATCTCTTTGCATTTGCATACTCCTAATCATCATTACATTTGCATCTTCCAAAGCGTAGCATTTCCATCATCATGGAGCATTACGCCATAAATTCAAACATATGCATACCAGCATGGGCCAGTTTTGAGGTATATTACATAAGACCCGCTGCATCTCCCATCAGATTGAATTATTCCCTACAAAATGCAACTTCGTTTCCCAGGGTGGTTACTTTTACCAAGTCTTGTTGTTATCCCCTATTGAGTCTTGTTTCCGTACAACAGTCTCATTTGTTCGCGTCTCCGTTTCAGTACAACGGTCGCGTCTTGGGCTCTCGTTTAAGTACAACGATCCCGTTCCTTTCGAGTTTCCATTTAAGTACAATGGTCTCGTATTTGAGTCTTGTTTCAGTACAACAAACTCAATCTTTTCGCGTCTCCGTTTCAGTACAACGGTCGCGTCTTGGGCTCTCGTTTAAGTACAACGATCCCGTTCCTTTCGAGTTTCCATTTAAGTACAATGGTCTCATTTTTTCGCGTTTCCGTTTCAGTACAACGGTCGCGTCTCAGGTTATCATTTAAGTACAATGATCCTGTTTGCTTGGGCTCTCGTTTAAGTACAACGATCCCATTTCATTCGAGTCTCCATTTAAGTACAATGGTCTCGTCTTGGAGTCTTGTTTCAGTACAACAGTCTCATTCTTTCGCGTCTCTGTTTCAGTACAACGGTCGCGTCTCAGGTTATCATTTAAGTACAATGATCCTGTTTGCTTGGGCTCTCGTTTAAGTACAACGACCCCGTTCCTTTCGAGTCTCCATTTAAGTACAATGGTCTCGTATTTGAGTCTTGTTTCAGTACAACAGTCTCATCCTGTCGCGTCTCCGTTTCAGTACAACGGTCGTGTCTCAGGTTATCATTTAAGTACAATGATCCTGTTTGCTTGGGCTCTCGTTTAAGTACAACGATCCCGTTCCTTTCGAGTTTCCATTTAAGTACAATGGTCTCGTATTTGAGTACAACAGTCTCATTCTTTCGCGTCTCCGTTTCAGTACAACGGTCGCGTCGCAGGCTATCATTTAAGTACAATGATCCTGTTTGCTTGGGCCCTCGTTTATGTACAACGATTCCCGTTCTATCTTGTCCTATTTTCTTTTTTATGTTTGGTTATCGGTCGAGGCTGATACACCTTTGCGTATCCATTCGAGGATGGCTTCGTTTTTTATCCGAGGATCTTTTGAGTTGTCATTCGAGGATGGCAATCTTCCTAGCATATTTCCACCTGGTTCTATTATCGCTACCTATTCAGAGGTCAAAATCAAAAATATATAAATAAATAAATGGGCAGATGGCATTTCTGTTGCCCTCAGTGTGCAAATTTTCAGGTTTTATTCGAGTATTCAATCACTCCATACCTTGAACGTCTAAAAGCTGTTGCAATTATCCGTTCAGGTCCGTAGTTGATTGAATAGGGGCAGCTGTAATACCTCAAAATTTGCCCTCCTATTTATTCCCTCTATTGGCATATCGTTTTGCATTCATCCGCATTTCTCACTAAGTCATTAACAACACATTACTGTATTTCATTGTTTTCTGAGGCATGGGATCAAAACATTTCTTGTGACTAGATTTCTCGGATCCCAAAGGATTCACTAAGGGTGCCAATCGCTTAGGGTTTCATCATGGCTTAGCATAAGTTTTTGGAGCAAGGACTTTGGTGATATTCTACATCTCAAGCCATTCTTCTCATCACAGGGCCAGGGTTTATTTCCCTAAGCATGTGACACTCAAGAGAGCTTAGTGTGGAGCTTGTCCTCAGTGAATCCTATTACTCCAGAGATTTCATCATCATTTGAGATGTAGGGCATTGAAGATCAATGTGGGGTTGTGTAAGAGGTATTCATGATATAAAAGGTCTAGGTGGGCTCATGTGGTAATTCGAATATTGTGGTCTTATCAATCATACATGGCTTACAAGATAAAGAAATTTCAGATTGAGGTTGAGGATTGATGGAGTACAAGAGTACTACGGAGGTTAATATGATGTGGATTAAATACGCTATTTTTAAAATCTTAGTCCAAGTCCGTATGCTCACTTTGGGAAGTATACGTAAACCACACGTAAGTTCTGTTTTACCACATTTAAATTCAATTCCCAAAAATCATGTTAGCTTATCAATTATTAAAGCATGACCACCCTTTTAATCGTTTCTCACTCATTTACAAATTATATCCCAATCTCATCTCATTGTTCAACTCCATAATGTCCATTAAACCAAATCCTTTTTGTTTCCCCTAAATCCAAATTCCAAGTCATATCCAAATGTCCAAGTGTTATCCAAGTTTATGCAAGTTCATCCATTTTATGGAGTTAGTACATTATCCAAGCTTCATCAAAATCAAAGGGTTCTTTCAAAGATTTCAAGTTTCAGATATTCCAAAGGCCGTTTTTACTTAAATGTTCTCATTCAAATAGGTGCTTACCGAATTTTGATAGCAAAAGTGCCTGTGAAAAATGATAAATTGACTTGTAGTCCAAGGTTGCATGAAGCTACATTACAACAACAAATATTTGTTGGTAGAATTGAAGAAACAAGCTTGAACAAGCCTTAGGTTAAAAAGTCAAAACTTCGCTTGAAGTTAGAAAAGCAAATATGAAAAGCTGAATTTTGTCTTTAATGTAAGAAGCCACATCTACATTCAACATGGAAAATTTTCTAAAAAAAAAGGGGAACAATATCAAGTCTTCAATATAAGTTCAAATTCCACAGGAACTGTTTTTCATAAGAACAGTACTCAAGGAAAAGTTGAAAGTTCTATTAAGGCTATTCAAATAGCTTTACAGAAGTTAGAAGAAGGATGTAGTATTGAAGAAGCAAATATTTATCCTACCCATACACAAATAGTGAACCAAGACTTAAAAGTTTTCCAGCTGAAACAGAAGAATCTAAGACTCCGAGTCCCACTCCTAAAGCAAAAGCTTCAAGCAGAACCAGTAGTCCTAAAAATAGATCTCATTCATCAACTAAAGTGGGTGGCAACAGGTTCCAAAATAACTGGTACAGAAAATTCATTAGCTGTAGTAAAATGTCTAGTAATCCAAAATCCATCGGTGCATCTTCCAGTGACTTACTTTCAGGACTGCACTCTTTAGCTGTTGGTAGTATGTCTCCAATTAAAGATAAGAGGTTTGATATGGTTGAGTGGTTCTTCTGCAAATATAGAATAGCAAAGTATCACGATGAGACTGAGTTGGCTACTTCCCTGTTTAATCTGAATAAAGGGAACACATCGAAACCTGTGGACAATGGTGTTGTGGATACCAAAAGTGAGAAGAAGAGAATTCAGGACAAGCAAAATTTCAAGTAGAAATCACAATTCATAAATTATTCACAAAAGCTATAACATAATTTCAGTTAACCTATAACTTACTCTTAACAAAATTTCATCAAGGAATAAACAGTGGAAACCTCTTAACAGGATTGGAAGCTGTGAATTGAAATCACAACAGAAAACCAACATAACTAACTAATCCCAAAATTCATAACAGAATCCATAACTGAAAAAAATAACTGAATCATAACAAATACCTGAGAACTTTCTAGAAGAATCCACAGATCAACCTCTATAAATCAGAACTTCCTATCTTCTCACTGTTTCTTCTCCACAAGTTTTTCAGAACCCTTCACCATCTTCTCTGAATCCTCTTCACCACTCCATTCTCTTCCCAATTCTTCAACCTCTCAGCCTCACCAATCTCTAATCTCCCACATTCAATCTCTTTCTCCTATGAATCAAGGATTGCATAGCCACCATTCATAACCGGCAGCATTCATCAACATGGTTTATCGTTCTTCAATGCCATAAACGTTTCTTCGCCACTTCTTTACACCACCTGAAGCAATAGAGTTTCAAGCTGTGACTTGCAAGTTGCATCAAGAAGTGACGAAATACCAAAACGACAAACGGGATCGGAAGAGGAAAAGATGAAATCGATAATCATACCTGAGCGGAATTTTGAACTGTTCTCTCCTCAATATCGATACACCCACTGTTGAACTCTTGTTTTGAAAACAATTTGAGTTAGCATCGATCTCGCAACAAACGGAAGCAACACGCCTCTATTGTTGAAGGACCTCAGCGCAGACTCTGAGTCAAGAAGAAACTGTGTAATCGAAACCTGCAAGAAGAGGAGTTTTGAATAAGCCATAATCGTTTTAGAAGCAAAACAGAAGACGAGTAGAATCGAACAAAGGTAAAAATCACAGAATGACAAATACTTAGCTCATCAATCTCACGCCGTCGCGGATAGCTTCAGGTTTCATCAGCACCTTCGCGAATCGCCCAGCGCCGCCGTGTTCCGTCAGCTAACAAGGTATGTCTTCTTGCTGTTAACCCTCATGCCGTAACGATTTTATCGTTGTTCTTGTTGTGTTCGAGGTTCTTTTTAGGGTTAGAGTTTCGGATTGAACAGACGGAGGAGAGGTTTAGTTTCAATTGGGATTTTCATTTTCGTATAATTTAGGTTTAGAAAGATGAAGTTATGTTCGGGTTAGGATCATAGAGAGGTTTAAGGAAGGTTTTGGGGGGATGGTGGCGGAGAAGAGGAGTGCGGCGAAGAAGAAGGAGATGAAATTGAAGATGGCGGCGAGGGTTAGAGAAAGAGGAAAATACTAAAATTAGGGTTAGATGTTTTTCTTTTGTTCTTGTAAATTATTAAGAATTCAGTGGATTAATCTTTTAATTAACAATAATCCAGATTAAATTATCATAAGTTCTGTTAATCTATAATAAACCATTAATTCATATTAATCTTCTTGATTATAGATCTTGGGCTTATGTTCTTTACTATTTGCACCTCCATCCTAAGCCCATCAGAAAAAAGAAACGCAAAATAGTGCTATCTGCACCTCCCTCAGCCACTCCTGCATGTTGGGCTTTTTCATTTTGCTGTTTCCACCCCATCTCTAGGCCCATATAGAAAATAGTCACAAAAAAACTACTTCCAGCACCCCCATTAGAAGCCTGCGAAATGGGCTGTGTATGTTGCTATTTTCACCCCCTTTTAGGCCCAGTTGACAAAGACAACTTAAAAAACAGCTATCTGCACCTCCCCTGGTTTCCTGTGCATAGGCCCAAGCATTGTTCCTATTGGCACCCCCCGCATAAGCCCAGTTAGAAGAAAATAACCTAAAATATTACTAAAGTCACCCCCTCCATTTTCTTTAAATTTTAGTTTTTAGTTTAAGTATGGTTAGAAATAATTCATGAAAAAATAATAAAAAGCATTATAAAATTCCCCAAAAATTTCAGTAGTTAAATAAGTCAATTTAGAAATTTGTGACATTTTTATTTTCTGAATTTTGGTTATTTTTCAATTTAATTCTGAATTTTCTTTCAATTAGCCTTTATTGGATTCCATTTAATTGTGCTGAGTTTTGTTCATTTTATTTTGGTAACTTCCAGTAGGATTTTTGAGCCACTTTTTTTTCTGTAATTAGAGGATTCATAATAGTTCTTAGGATATTTTTAGTGGATTTTTTAGGGCATTTTATCCTATGTTTTAGTAGCTTAATCCTTAGGAAATAATGGTTAATCTTTAGGTAGAAATAATGGATTTTTTAGGCATAGGAAAAATAAGATTTTTTAGGATCCCTCTTAGTACAATTTTATAGATAGTGTTAGGACCCTATAGTTTAATTTTCATAATTTTTCTAGAAGTTTTAATATTTTTTAGAATATTAGTTTTAGGCCTAGTTATGCATAATTCCCATTAGTTTAGGCCATTGAAAAATAAAGTACAAAAAATAGGTTAGTTTAGATTTAATCCTAGAATTTAATATAGGCTTAGGTTAGTTTAAATTGAGTTTTAGAATGAAAGTATTAGGTTTGACTTTGATTTAGTACTTAGGCTTAAAGTTTCATTTTCATTAGAACTAGAATAAATAAAAATAGACTATTTTTTTAGTTCATGCCTTTAAAGTCATTTTTAGAATTTTATTTCTTAATTCCATTTCTATTGTTTTTGCTTTGTCTTGATCTTACAACTTGAATAGGTTTCCCATTGTTCTTAGAATCAACTTAACTTCATTAGGAAGTAAGTTGAATTCTAGTAGTTTCTAGTTTCTCATTAGGATTAGAATACCTCATTAACCATAGGACCTCTTTTGTAAATAAATAAACAAAATTAGGATTGAGTCTTAGTCCCTTAGATTTTTCCTTTTATCAACTTGAGTCACTCTTTCTCATCTCAAAAAGAAAAGCAATAAAACACTTAATAAAAACCGAACAATCTTGTACGACACGAGACTTTGTTGCGGAGTGTTTATACGCGTCCTGTTTCGGGGCGAGGTGTAAATACTTCCCGCGATGGATAGGTCTTAGTACAAGACCGTTCACAAACAAATTCAAAACATTTCTTTTAAAAGCCAAAAACAAATAACAAGCGACTATCCTGCGGGAACTTCTTTTCTCATCTCATTCACTCACAACGCGAACTCGCGACGACTTGTCACACATGCAAGACGGTAAACGCACTCGTACCAGACGAGCCTGCAACACCTGAGCATAGACATACGCAGTTCCAGCTGTAAAAAACACAAACAAATAGTTCCCGCCTAGGTTAGGCGAACTACGTCGACTCTGATCCTCATTATCCCAGTGAGGTACGTAGGCAGCGGGGTAGGGCCCGTTCGAGCACATTCTTTATTTTCCCTACATTTCCCCCTTTCTTTCCATTTTCTTATTCAGTTCCTTTCTCATTTCACTTCCATTCCAGTTAGCGGTTTTATTCAGCAGCAGTTATTTTCTCACCCTTTGAAACAAAACAAGCAAGCGTGGATCCCGTCGGGTACGGCGGACGATCTGGGGTGCTAATACCTTCCCAGTTCGTAACCGACTCCCGAACTCAGATCTTTGGTTCGCAGGACCTTGTCCTTTCCTTCTTCCTCAGGTTTGTGCAACATTACCTTTCCCATTCATTCGGGATAAAAATGTCTGGCTGGCGACTCTAACCTTTCCGCGCCACTTTCGCGTTTGTACTAGGATGAAAATCCCGGGAGCGACAACTATCAATAAGGACTCTAACAAAATGCCCAAATGGCCTATCAAAACTAGATTTACTGGAGGAAGAATCAATGTTGATCGGCGTACCTAGACTACTTGCAATGGAAAAAATAATCTTGGGCCTCCAGTATTCTTGTGATAAACCATGAATTTAAATCCATACCTGAGCAGAGGTGTGACTAAATCTAGAAGGCACGAAGTCCTTGGACCAAGGAAAGAGTTTAAGAATATCAGGGCTAAGATTCCACGAACCAGTGGACCTGACTATTTGCACACACTATGTCAAAAATGATATTTAACAGAGCACCTTAGACAGTGTTTAATTAAAAAAGTGCTGCTATAAGTAAAAAAACACAAAAATTGTTCACAAAAAAATTAAAAGCGCTGCTAAAAGGACTACCTTAGACATCGCTTTTGGAAAAGCGTTGTCTAAGGTAGACATTAGCCAATGCTTTTTCAAAGTGCTTTTAAAGGAATATATTAGACAACGCTTTCCCCAAAAGCGTTGTCTAAGGTCTTATAATTTAAAAAATAATAATAAACTAAAAGCGTTGTCTAAGTTTGACCTTAGCCAACGCTTTTAGAAAGCGCTTTTAAAGGGATTTCTTAGCCAGCGCTTTTAGAAAGCGCTTTTAAAGGGCAATCTTTGCCAGTTCTTTTCTCAAAAGCGTTGTCTAAGATCTAATTAAATTAAAATATTAGAATAGTCAGTATTATGTTTTCATATTCCTTTTCTCTTTCTTTCTCCCTCCCTGCGAACGAAAAACCTCCATTAATGCTCTTTCTTTCTGAAACATTGCTCGTTCCCCTTTACTACGAACGAAAAACATCCATAGCTTGAACATTATTGTTACTTCGTTCATATTTAATGAGTTCATCATTCGTCTTTACTGAGTTCGTCGTTTTCGTCTTTACTGAGTTCGTCTTTACTTAGTTCGTCCTCCATTGCCGTCGTTCAAGGTACGTTGTTGTGAAGAATACGGTTTTGGTGCTTTATATTGTTTTTGTAGTGAAAATATAATTTTGTGAAGAATAGGGCAATGTCATTGTTATGTATTTCTGTGAAAATATGATTTTGTGAAGAATAGTGAAAATAGGATTCTGTTCACGAAAAATAGGCAATGTCATTGTTATGATTCTGTGAAGAATAGTGAAAATTCAGGTTATGTATCTCTATTTTCATTTGGATTTAATTAGATTATGTATAGGTTATGTATAGGCAATGTCGTTTGGATTTACATTGTTTATATAGTGAAAATATGTATCTCTGTTATAGTTTTTGTGTTCACGAAAAATCAGGTTATGTATAGGCAATGTCATTGTTATGTAAGTTAATTTTGTTGTGAAATTTTATAGTAGTTGTGAAGTTGAAGTTTTATATAATTATCATTTGGCATTCCCCTTAGATTCTAGTTTATAGTATATTCGTGAGAAAATGAAAACTAATACTCTTATTATCTTTGATTTATCTTTTATTTTAGTGCAAATCAAAAGCCAAATAAAGACTATTAGAAACAAGAGTTTCTGCCATTATGATTAATTATTAATATCTATTAGTTAAATAGTTTGAATTATTGGTAGCTGATGTTGTATTGAAGTTGATATTGATTGCTTTCAATTGTGATTGCTCTTTTCAGATTGTTGTCAAAGGAGAATTTGTTTTCAACCAAGTGCTACTACTAGAAAGGTATTTTATTCTTGCACTCAAATATTCGTATGGTATTTTATTTTATTTACCTTAATAAGTAGGAAAACCATGGATAAAAAATGGATGTTTGTCGATCGATTGACCAAAGAGTACGAGAATGGGATTGTGTAATTCGTTAAGTCTGTTGTTCAACACGTTGAAGACCCTAGTCGAATGAAATGCCCTTGCTTGGGTTGTTATTATATTGGTAAAGTTGACGCAGATGAATTAAAATCGCATTTACTGAGGCATGAAATTGATCTAAGTTATAAGTGTTGGATATTTCATGGTGAGAAAATTAATGAGAATGTTGAACCGAGGGGGAAAAGTAATACGACCTATGCTTCAGACGACAAAGACTCAAAAACATATGATTGTGGTTGAGTCGAAGAGATTGCAGAAGCATTTGAAGAAGATCTTCATGATTGTCCCAAAATGTTTGAGAGGTTGGTAAGGGATGCATAGAAACCGTTATATAAAGGTTGCAATAAATTCTCAAGACTCTCTGCGGTATTAAAGTTGTACAACTTAAAAGCAAGCAATGGATGGTCGGATAAAAGTTTCACAGAGCTGTTGGCCTTTATGAGAGAAATGCTACCGGAGGATAATGTTCTTCTTAATCGAACCTATGAGGAAAAAACTGTTGTGCTCTATTGGAATGAGCTATGATAAGATACATGCTAGTCCAAACGATTGCATTTTGTTTCAGAATGAATATGCATCGTTAACTGAGTGCCCTAAATGCGGTTTGTCTTGATATAAGAAAAAATTGTCTCCAGCAAAAGTCTTATGGTATTTTCCTACAATTCCGAGATTTAGGCGCATGTTTCATAGTGAAACTGATGCAAGACACCTGACTTGGCATGCAAATGAAAGAATTATTAATGGAAAGTATCGACATCCGGATGATTCACTACAGTGGTCGAAAATTGATAATGATTATCCTGACTTTGAAGAAGAAGCAAGAAACATTCGCTTGGCATTATCTACTGATGGAATGAACCTGCATGGTCTTCAAAGTATCTCACATACCACATGGCCTGTGATTCTTATGATTTATAACCTACCTCCATGGCTATGTATGAAGCGTAAGTACATGATGTTATCTATGTTAATCTCTGGGCCTAAAAAACCAGGGAATTACATACACGTATACTTGACACCTTTGATCGAAGATTTAAAGATTTTGTGGGAGAATGATGTGGGGGTTTATGATGGATATAGGAAAGAAAGTTTCAATTTAAGGGCGAAGTTGTTTGGCACAATTAATGATTTTCTAGCATACGGGAATCTATCTGGGTATAATATTAAAGGTCAACGTGCGTGTCCTACTTGTGAAGATGGAACCGATATGATGTGATTAAAACTTTGTCAAAAGAATGTGTTTCTCGGTCATCGTATACTCTTACATTCTAAACATCTCTACCATGGGTAGAGAAAAGCATTCAATGGAGACACCGAACAACGTAAAGCTCCACCCGCATTGTCAGGTGACCAAGATTTTAAAAAGGTGAAAGATGTGCGTACTGAGTTTGGGATGCCTTTTTCATATAAGGTTGTCAAAGGTGGGTGGAAGAAGAGGTCGATATTTTTTGAATTTCCATATTGGAAGTCTTTGTACGTGAGACATTTTCTCGATGTTATGCATATTGAAAAAATGTATTTGAAAGTGTTATTAGTACGTTACTCAATATAAAAGAAAAGTCTAAGGATGACCTTAAATCAAGGGAGAACATGTTAAAAATGGGAATAAGAAATGAATTAGCACCCGTGAAGAAAGGAAGACGAACATATCTACCACCTGTTGCTTTTACTCTATCTAGAAAGGAGAAAAAAATATTGTGTAAGTTTCTGAGTGAAGTCAAGGTTCCAGAAGGATACTCTTTAGATATTAGAAGACTTGTGTCTATGAAAGACCTCAAGTTGAAGAGTTTGAAGACACATGATTGCCAAGTTATAATGGAACATTTTCTACCAATAGGTATACGTTCTATTTTTCCAGAAAAAGTAAGAAGTGCCATAACTAAATTGTATTTTTTCTTTAGGTCAACTTGTAGTAAGGTGATCGATCCCGAGATCTTACCAACATTACAAAAAAGAGATAGTAATTACCTTGTGCGAGCTTGAAATGTATTTTCCTCCCTTTTTTTTGACATAATGGTACATCTAGTTGTTCATCTTGTGAAAGAGACACATTTGTGTGGACCAACTTATATGAGATGGAAGTACCCTGTTGAACGTTATATGAAAATATTAAAAGGGTACGAGAAAAACCAAAGTCGCCCAGAGGATTGTATTGTTGAACGATACATTGTTGAAGAAGCGGTTGAGTTTTGTACTGAATATTTATCCAACGTTCAATCGATTGGACTCCCCAAAGCTCATATTTTCAGGAAAAAAGGAAGGTAAATAATTAATTGGAAATAAAATTGTGACAATATCAAGGGATGAATGGGATCAAGTGCATTTGTATGTTCTGCACAATAATAATGAGGTTGAGCCATATGTTGAAATGCACAAGGATGTACTTTGAATGTTAAATCCGAACAGAAATGAAAATTGGATAGTACGAGAGCACAATACAAGTTTTATACAATGGTTAAAGGATCATATTTATTCGAAGCGCTCTTCAGATCCTGCTTCGGTAACAGAAAGGTTGAGATGTTTGGCATATGGCCCAAGTTTGCATGTGTTTTCTCATAGCGCATATGCAATTAATGGATACACAATTTATACCAAAGAACAAGATGATAAGAGTACTATGCAAAATAGTGGTGTCACCGTGCTAGCTGAAGCAATGCATATATCAAGTATGAAGGACTTAAACCCCAAATATGCAAATTTGTCATATTTTGGAGTTATTGAACACATTTGGGTGTTTGATTACGAGAAGTTTCAGATTCCCATCTTTGGTTACAAGTGGGTAAATAGTAGTGGCATACGAATGAATAAGTTTGGATTTTTGTAAGTGGATCTTAATAGGGTGGGGTACAAAGATGAAACTTCTATTCTAGCATCTCAAGCTAAACAAGTGTTCCATGTCAATGACCTAACGAGTGAGAAATAGTCTATAATGCTTTTATCTAACAAAGTGGTTGATGATAGAGGTGTAGATCAATGTGATATTCATGTTTAGAATGAGTCATGCATTAGACGAAATGAATTGAATAGAAATGATCAAGATGAGGATCTTATAGCGGATGAGTCATTTATCAGAAATGATCATAACAAGGGAATTTGAATCAATTCATCCGTCCGTCTTGCTAAGAAACAAGTAATTCATATTTCAACCAAGAAAAGAAAGAGATGTTAGTGAAAGAGGTAATATAATAAAATGTTATATATTATGTCATTTTCAATAAATTTATATGCTTTTCCTAATTTTTCCTAATTTATATTTGATATCCTTGGTTTCTTTATTTTTCATTTTCAATAAATGTTATTTGGTATCATAATTTATATCTTAGACAATTACTTTCATTATAATTTATATTTAATATCCTTGGTTTCTTTATTACATGTTAGATATAGCTACTAACGAGGATCACCCACATGATGATGATTCTATGCATGAAGGAGGTAATAAAAAGGTATCTACAGAAGACGAGATTAGAAGAGGCATAACAGTGATGAAGAAAGTGATCAGTGGTAGAGATCGATGCATCATTTTAGATGTGCATTGGAGCCCATATGGCCAGCTTATTGAACCTAAAGGTTATACCTTGACTAGTTTCATTGGTGCATTAGTAAGGAATGAGATTCCAATTACTTGTGATGATTGGAGAAATAAACATTTGAAAGAAGCCAAAGACAAACTTTGGACTGAGATAAAGGTACAATAATTATGTCTTTAATTATGCGAACTAATTATGTCTTTTAAATTACTTGTACTAATGTACAGTGTATGTTTTTCTTAGAGGTGTTTCAACATCGAAGATAATAGAAGATATTTTTGTCTTAAATTGGCGGAAAGCTACTAAGAAGGTTTAGAATATTTTTATCATCCAAGTATCTTAGGGATGAGGATGGTAATCATGTTGATGCAGATCTTCCATCTAAATATGAAAGTTTGATTTCACAAGAAGAATGAGACACGTTTAAATCCAAACGAAAAACGCCAGAATTTAAAAGAATAAGTGAAACAAATCGGGAAAGAGCATCAAGTCCCGCGTATCCATACAGAACAAGACGTGTTGAATATGGACGCTTAGAACAATCTATCGTAAGTATCTATAAATTGCAATAATATATTTGTTCATCATGAGTCATATGTGATCATATTATTTGACTTAATGTGTAGTTGCAAAAGGAGAAAAGTTCTGAAACATCTCTTCCTACACATGTTTTGTGGAAGGAAGCCCGTGTGGGCAAGTCTGGAGTTGTTAAAGAAGATGTTCTACAAGTATATGAGAAATGTGTAAGTATAACAGTATTTCTTTAATTAAATCAAAACTTTATTAACAAATATTTGAAAAATATTCGATATTTATCTGATTTTCAGGAGGCGTTATCTCAGTCTTTATCTCCAGATGATACTAGGAGCATACTTAGTCGGGCATTAGATGTTCGTGAGTATTCGGATCGGGTGAGGGGTAAGGGATTTGGGATCACTCCAACCTCCTTGTGTATTAAAAAAGGAAAGGCTCTTAGTAACAAAGAACTTCAACTAAAATTGGAAGCACCGGAAGCTGAAGTTCGTGAATTAAGAAAAGAAAAAGAAAGTAGCGCTTCAACATGTTTTAAAGATGGTTCAGACAAAGACAGTATCAACTGTAACTTTCAACCGAATATTCTAGAGATAATTATATTTATTTTTATGAAATTAAATTATTAGCTTAAATTATTTAAGGGTTAAATATGTTTTTGGTCCCTATAATTATCTCAATTTTCATATTTAATCCCTATTAAAAAAAAATTAGTCCCTACAAATTTTATATGCATGCAATTTTAGTCTCTGTTGTTTTCTAAATTTTTTTGAAAACTATTTAATTACCCTTAAACTTTTAAATTTTTGAATAATTTTTTTCATCCATGTTTAGAATACTATAACATATCTCTTTACTAAATTTTAGAATTTTTTAAAATGAGAAGAATTAAATACAAATTTTAAAATTTTAAAATATAATGATAAAAGTAATGAAAACCTCGACTTATAAATCAAATTTTGAGTTCTTTTTTTTTCGAAAAACTTTTTATAACATTTTAAAGATGTTTGTAAAATAATCATTTAAAAATACACATCGGTTTAACAAAAGGGACTAAAACTACGTGCATAATAATTTTATAGGGATTAAAATATCTTTTTTTTTATTAGGGACTAAAATTAAAAATTGAGATATTTATAGGGACTAAAAACATATTTAACCTATTATTTAATTGACATATATACACATTAACAATGTCATATTTATTATTGGTTTTAGGGCATTTCCGTTTGTCAGCTATACTTATCGTCACCGACATATCAGATGGTTGGCAAGGGAAAAGTGTATAGCATTGCGGATTATTCACTTCACACTACCCCCTACCTATTGGATGTTTGAAAGTATCGGTTGAAATTGTTGTAGAGCCGAATGCATTATTACCATATCCTGACGATGTTTCGGATGCAACAATGGTGGAACAAGCAATAGGTTCGTTTGTTGCATGGCCGACAAGTCTCATTAGCGTCGGATATGAGGTATGCTTAAAACCATTATGAACCTTTGTTAACCTTAATGTGTAGATTCAAAGTTTGTACGCGCATTTTACTAACATTTTTTACATGGTAATGTTAATTAGACTCCAACGGGATCCAAAGGAAAAGATAAGGGGATTCCGCGACATACCGAGTCCGTTGTTTTAGAAAAAAGAGGTACATCACATTTTTACGCACATTTTACTAACATTATGAACCTTTATTAACCATAATGTGTAGATTCAAAGTTTTTACGCGCATTTTACTAACATTTTTTACATGGTAATGTTAAATTTGTGATCTTATACTTCATCTAACTAATTATATGATATGCAGCTTCATGGTAAGAAGATTAGCAACGTCTCCACACAAAAAAAATGTTGGTGTTAAGAAGACTGCGACTATAAAAAAACCTACCTCCTAGTATAGGTCGTACCTTCAGACGTTTCTAGAATTGACAGATTTTCCAAACGGAGGTATTTGTCTTATACATATGGAGGGAGGTATTTTTGGCTTTGAATATGAACAATAAATTGGTAATGACGAATTTGTGCAAGTTTTTCGTCATGAAGAATTAGGCGTCAATGTTGTCAATACATACGTGAGGTATATCCGATCTACTTTGTTTTATTAATTGAACAACTTATTTACTTTATGTTTCAAATAAATAGTCTAATGTTAATGATATTTTTATTTAAGGTTTTTGTATGACAAGTGGATTGGACGAAAGATTTTCATTCCTAAACCCCGCATCCGTCAACTTAACTTTAATCTTAAATAAACCAGACGAGGTCATGGTGTATGTACGCAACCTCTACATGGCCAACAAAGATACGAAAAAGTTGTTCTTTTTACCGTTTAATACTGGGTTAGGTTTTCATTCTAAATTCATCTATTATATTTATTTATTTTTTGTATTTTGACGTTGTGTAGAAAGTTTACATCTAACATTTGTTTAATCTTACAGTGGACATTGGTTGTTGGTCGCAATTAATCCTATAAGAGAATTTGTTTATTATCTTGACTCTTTAGAAAATGATTGGACAACATACCCAGATATGAAGAACATGATTGACACGTAAGTGAGATTGTTCTAAATATTCATGTGTGTATTTATTTATTTATTTATATGAATTGTTATAAATATTCATTTATATTTTATTAGCATTAAACAAGCTTTTCGAGCCCAACGAGATATCCAAGTATCAAAGAGAAGAGCCAACAACATTACATGGATAAAAATGGCGGTATATTAATTAACACATTTTTTATTATATTAGTGATAATACTTGATAAAACTTAGGATTTATCCATATTTTCTTTTCATGTGTAGTGTCCTCGGCAACGTAACGATATAGATTGCGGATATTTCATGTTGAGATTTATGAAAGAAACTCTTTATTTGGACATATTAGATATTCCATCCGATGTATGTATTTCTAACTTATGAGTTATTTTAATATTTAACACATATTTCTCATATCATTAAATAGTTGAAACTAAATCAAACTATGTTATATTATTATGTAGTACTTTGATGGATTCAAGTGTGCATATTATTCAAGAGATCATTTGGAGGAAATTAAAGAAGAATGATGTCAATTCATTATGGAGCTCGGAGTGTTATAAGGTATATCGTACTCTTACTTTAATTGATGAGAATTTTGAGTATGTGTAACTTTGTAACTATAGACATTTTGTTTATGTCTTGTTTTAATTGAATTACAATCTTTTTGTGTTGTTTCAGTTTATATGTGCAAAAATGTATAGTTGGATGAAAATGTATAGCTCGGAGTGTTATCACATTTTTGTTTATGTAGGTTTCATTTGACGCAAAATGTATAGTTGGATGAAATGATTTGTAAAAACTGTTTTGTATATATAAATTGGTTCGTAATTTTGGTACGTTTGTATAAATTGTTTCGTTTATATTGGTTTAAAAATCTGATTGTTTTGTATATATTAATCGGTGCCTAAATTGGTACGTTTAAATAGCCAAATTTGGTGATTTTTTTCCTGCAAAATGTGGTTGAAAAACATGTACAAATTCTGGTTAAAAACCTGGTGAAAAATGTGGTTTAAAACAGGTGCCTATAATTGGTAAAATCCAGAGAGCGCTTTTTAAAGAAAATTATTTTAAAAATTTCGTATACCTTAGACAGCGCTGTCTAAGGTAGGGTTTAGAAAGTGCTTTAACTAAAAGTGTTGCCTAAGGTGGGGTTTAGAAATCGTTTTTGACAATAAAAGCGTTGTATAAAGCACCTTTAGACAACGTTTTTGACATTAACCAAAGCGTTGTCTAAACCTTTAGCATCGCAGGTTTATACATCTCTTTAAAGCGTTGTCTAAAGTAAAAAAAAATGTTGTCTAATGTCTTTTATGGCATAGTGACATCTTCAAGACATGAGAAGGAGAATTAAAAAAGGGCTTCCCAAGAGAAGTGATTCCCCACTTGCCAATCGACGCCTAAAGCGAAGCGAGTTTAGTTTTGATACTAGCTACCGTCAAAGGAGAAATCCCTTTTGGCCAAATGATTCTTCCATGTAAGTTATGTTTGCAAGCTTCAAGTCTTAATTTGTATTTTTCCTCTGAAATTGAAATTGACAATCGATCTCCCTTAAGACATGGAGTTGGGAGCTAACTTATAGGGATGTTGCAAACATTCGCAACTTCTTACTCAAACGATCTTTGTTTTGAAGATTCTAAAGGTTTGTTAGGAATTTGAGATTGTTGGTTGTTATCAGACCGGGTTGAAGGATTAATATTTGTCTCAGGAAAAAGAAGCGTTGGATTCATGGAAACCCAAGGAAAAGAAAACATAAAGATTAAACAATCAAGATAAACCAACCCTATTGAGGTGAACGTGGTTCATCGCAAAAGAGAGAGGAGGAAAAAAATGTTATCTATCCTCCTCTATCAAAGAGGAACGTGGTTAATTAATATATATATATATATATATATATATATATATATATATATATATATATATATATATATATATATATATATATATATATATATATATATATATATATATATATATATTATAGTTGTATATCAGTATTTTTTTCTCACCATATATATTGTTTTAAACAAATTTTTATATTAATAAATTAACAATTTTTTTAAAAATAAAACAAAATCATTAAAAATATTTATGTTTAATCATAATTATGTTTAAATATTACATATAAGTTTTTTCTTACAATATATATTTTATTGATGATATAAAATATTTTACTTAATATTTAAAAATTAAATTATATTCCTTAACTAAACTTATTCATTTCTTAAGAAAAAAATCACTATGTACTAAAAATTAGCACGCTTCATATTTTTCTTATAGTTACAAAATGCTTTATCTTTATATTTTTTAGAAGAAAAAAAATTTCATTTACTTTTTTAATTAAAATTTACAAAACTAAATATATATTTTAGTTTGCTTACATACGAAATACAAAATATTTGTAGATGATTCAGATTGTTAAATTAATGTACACAGATATTTGATGTTTCTAAAATCATTAAATCAAGATTAAAAAAATTATATTTTGATATATTTTTAATTTAAAAATAATAATTTAAAATCTACACCAATATTTTAGTTATTATATTCCAATTAAACGACCATGAATATAATGATTGTGTGTCAATGACCCTACAAAATATTCTGATTTTCCTAGACAAAAGAAAAAGTTGTCTAGTGAATCATCCTTTTCATGTCATGATCAATGAGGAGGAAGTCTACGTCCTTCTTTTGAATTATTATTCTTTTTTTCTTTTTGAGCAACTTCTTTGGTATTCTATTGGTTCGTTAAATTATTAAAGAAAACAAAAACTTGAGTTTTCATTAGTGAATTCTTTGATCTATTTATTCATTTGTTTTTTCTTTTCTTTCGTTTTAATTGCAATTTGGCACCTCACAAGACGATAAATTTGATGGGTATGAAAAAAAAACCACCTATGAGTTGGTTAAATATTGATGAAGGAATTGTTTGCTCTATTTGTTCTGTTTGAAAGAAATGAACCGGTTGCATGTGGCAATACTCCCACCATGCTTTATTTAAGCCTACTAGATTGTTTACTTGTGTATTAGAGAAGCTTCAAAGATGGTTTTTAAAATATATATTTCTCTTTGTTCTAATATATTGGTTAACATCACAGAAAATTCCTTTTATTTTTTGTATGACTAATAGTATCACAAACAATAATCAATTGACTTATCATTTATTGTATATTCATTAGTTATCTAAAACCAAGAGTATGGTTGGTTTCTATCATGGGGTTATATTAAGAGACAGTATTAAAATATTTCCCCATCCTCTTTTCAACTTTTTTTTCTTTTTGAGATATAAATTCTCCTTTATAATCCTACACAATAACATGTTTCTAACACAAAACACAAAAACCCTTTTACAGAAAAAATAAAATAAAAAGCAAACCTCAAAAGTTATTCAATTTAAAGTCACTAACACTATTCATTCACAGATTCAACACCTTCACTAATTCATCTTCTACTTTCAACAATTCTTCAATTGACTTCAATAACCCATAAAAATGTATAAATATTTTGTATAGAAGAAAATAATGAGTAATGAATAGTTGATTATTCAAGATGAGTGCATGTACAGAGAAGAAATACGACTCATTATTCTAAAAATGTCTCGATTGTTCACTGGTGATGGTTTTGTCGTGTACGATTGTAAGGGATAACTCATTTTCCAATTCGACTCGTATGGACCTAACACTCGTGATAAGGAAGAGTTTGTTCTCAAGAATCCTCATGGTCGTAAGAAGATTGATGGAAATTATGAAGATGATTATTGAATATAAAGAAGAAAGTGACACCATGTCAGCTCACCTGCCAGGTAGACAAATAGACGGACATTTGAGGTCAACTGATGGAAAGGACTCCTTTGCATTTATGATTTACCACCATTGGAATCTAATTATTTCCTTGTAATTAATATTTTATTTCTTACATCTTTTAGCTATGAATGGTTATATTATGAATAACTAAATTTCTTTAAATTATGTTTTTAGATGAACTTTGTGGAATATTGGAACAAACCGTAGTATGAATAACATGTTGTCGAAGTCTGCTCACATGTTGTTGTTTAATTGGGCCTTGTGTTATGAATCCAATTGTTTAAGTTAGCTTGTACCCTAAGTTAGATTGTAATGGGTAATTGTTAAAAATCCCATTAGGTTAGTATGTTAGTTTTCTTATAAATAGCATACTAGTCTCATATTTTGCATAAGCGAAAATAAGAAGATAAAAAACTAATTCAAAAGTGAGAGAGGTTATTTGTTATTCTTGTATACTTGTAATCTTGTTTCAAGAGAAATGAAAGAATATCAGTTTAGAACCAATCCTTGTTGTTATCCTTGGTTACCCTAAACCATAACCCTCGTGGACTTCTTGATCATAAAGAAACCTATTATACTTTATTTCTAAGGTATCCAATTCACAACAAATTGGTGCGGTGAGCGTGGAAAAGATGCCTTCAACAAAGTATGAGATTGAAAAGTTCACTGGTGTGAACGACTTCATTCTGTGGCGCTTGAAGATGAAATCCCTACTTGTTCAGCGAGGTTATTTGGAAGCGTTGAAGGGAGAGTCGACCATGAATGTTGCATTGACGGCAGCTGAAAAGACGACCATGATTGAGAAAGCACACAACACATTATTGTTGAGCCTTGGTGATAAGGTTCTTCGAAAGGTATCAAAGGAGGCGCACTACAAAAAATTGTGTTAATTACGGCGTTTAATTTATGCAAATTATGGACTGACACAATTTAGAATTACGGCGGTTGCAAAAAAGCCATAAAGGTTTGTACATGACCAAATCGTTGAAACTTGAAGGTTTGTACATGACCAAATCGTTGGTGAATCAACTCTACCTGAAGCAAGTCTTGTATTCATTCAAGATGAGTGAACACAAAGTGTTGGATGAGTAGTTGGATATGTTCAACAAGCTGATTCTTGATCTTAAAAATATTGATGTGAAGATCGATGATGAAGATCAAGCGTTGTTGATGTTATGTACTTTTCCCAGAATACATGCTCACTTCAAAGAAACCCTCTTATATGGAAGAGTCCATGACCTTTGAAGATGTTCAATTTTCCTTGTACTCTAAGGACTTGAACGAACGAAAGGGGAAAAAACCTTCGACGATTGGTGAAGGTTTGGCCGTTAAGGAAAAAATTCTTGCGAAAGGATGGTAAGTTTAACAAGAAGAAAGGTAAAAGTCAGCAGAAGTCTTAAAGTGGTAAAGCATCTGGTGTTTGATGCTTACATTGTAAGAAGGATGGTCACATTTGAAAGGTGTGCCCTGAACGCTTGAAAGATCTTGGAGGTAAGGATAATGGCAACGCAACCATTGTTCAAGATGATTTCGACTCCTTTAATGTTCTTATGATTTCAACCGATGACTTAAGAAAATAATAGATTATAGATTTAGGTTGCACTTGGAAAATGAATCTAAACAAATATTTGTTTAAGGAATTATGTGATTAAGATGGTGGATCAGTGTTGCTGGGAAACAATAAAGCTTGTAAAATTGCAAGTATTGAATCTGTGAGATTCAAGCTCCATGATGAGTCAATAAGGCTATTGAATGAAGTTAGGTATGTACCTAACTTGAGAGAAATTTGATTTCACTTGGTGAATTTGATAAGAAGGGATATGTTTTTCAAGGAGAGAAAAGTATCATAAGAGTCATGAAGGGGTCGAAGGAAGTCTTGAGAGGCGTGAAGAAACAAGGCTTGTATACCCTTGAGGCTGAAGTTATAAGTGGTTCGACAAATGTTGCATCCATGAAATTGTTGTTGAAGACAAAATTATGGCACATGAGATTGAGCCATGTCAGTGAAAGAGGTCTGGTCGAACTGGGGAAACAGAACCTGCTAGGTGGTGACAAAGTTGAGAAGTTGGAGTTTTGTGAACCTTGTGTATTTGGTAAATCCTGTAGGGTGAAGTTTAACAAAGGTAAACAAAGAAAACATGGATCCCTTGATTACATCCATGCTGATCTTTGGGGGTCTGCGAGGAATCCTTCACATTTAGTTGCAATGTATTTTCTATCCATATTTGATGACTATTCCAGAAAGTTATGGGTATTCATTCAAAAAACGAAGGATGAAACTTTTGAGAATTTCAAGAGTTGGAAGGTTATGGTCGAAACTCAAACTGGCAGAAAGGTCAAGAGGTTGAAAACCGATAATGGCTTTGAATTCTGCAATGAATCTTTCAATAGTTACCGTGTTGAGTCTAGGATTTCAAGGCATAAAATTGTAGCAGGTACTCCTCAAAAAAATGGTCTAGCTGAGAAATTCAATCGAACAATCCTTGAAAGGGTTAGATGCATGTTGGTTAGAGCTGAAATTAAAAAGGTGTTTTGGGATGAGGTTGTTTCGACAGCAACATATATGATAAACAGATGTCTTTCGACTGTGTTAGATATGAATACACCTAAAGAAGTTTGGTCAGGACATTCACCAGATCTCGACAAACTGAGAGTATTTGGTTGTGTGGCTTATGCTCACATTAGGCAAGATAAGGTCAAACCTAGAGCTCTGAAATGCTTGTTCATAGGATACCCTAAAGGAGTCAAAACTTATAGGCTATGGTGCCTATAGCCAGGTCACAGGAGGTGTATCACCAGTAAAGATGTAGTTTTCAATGAAGCTGAGATGGCTTTCAAGAAAACTGATGATGTTAACAAAGAGCTAGAACAGGGAGAAATTACTATTGAGGCGGTGCATAGTGATGTTGAATTGCATGACCTAAATGAAGTCGAAGAAGAAACAAAAATTGTTGTCGGAGATAAGGAGACTGATAATGACTACCTATTGGCAATAGACAAGTCAAGAAGATTCATCAAGCCACCTCAGAGACTTGGTTATGAAAATCTTATAGCTTATGCCTTAATCTCTGCAAGTGAGGTTCTGGTCGAAGAACCTAGAGACTATAAGGAAGTTATGAGGAGTCGAAATAAGATTGAATGGTTGAAGGCCATGGATGATGAGATGGAATCTCTTCATGATAAAAAATACTTGGGAACTGATCAAGAAACCTGCTGGAACCAGGTTAGTCAATTGTAAATGAATTTTCAAAGTTAAGGAAGGAACCGAAAGAGTGACGTCGAAGAGATACAAGGCAAGGTTGGTTGCAAGGGATTTCACTCAGAAAGAAGATGCCAACTTCAATGATGTGTTCTCTCCTATTCTTAAGCACAAGTCCATTTGAATGTTGCTTTCCATGGTGGTATAATTCGACCTTGAACCGGAACAGATGGATGTGAAGATTGCGCTCTTGTATGGTGATCTTGATGAAACAATCCTGATGAGGCAACCTGAAAGGTATGTCAAAGAGGGGAAAGAAGAGTATGTGTGAAAAATGAAGAGATATTTATATGGGCTGAAACAATCTCCTCGATAGTGGAATAGGAGATTCGACAAGTTCATGGCACACATAAGTTTCATCAGAAGTCAGTTCGAGCACTGTGTTTACTTCCAATTTCGACCGGGTAATTCATTTGTTATTTTTTTGCTTTATGTGGAGTATATTATAATAGCAAACAACAATGTCGAAGATGTAAAAAGGGTGAAGGTTGGACTCAATAAGAAGTTCGATATGAAGGATCTGGGAGTTGCATCCAGGATTCTTGGGATTAAAATCCGGAGAGATAGAAAGCAGTCGAGATTATGCTTATCTCAAGAGGCATACCTGAAGAAGATTCTCTATAAGTTTGGTATGCCGAATTCAAAGTCTGTTGTGACTCTGACAAACCCTCAATTCAAGCTGAGTATAGTAGGTATATGGAAAATCCTGGAAAGGCTCATTGGCAAGCATTGAAGTGTATTCTAAGGTACATAAATGGGTCTCTGAGCAGAGTCCTAATTTATAGTGGAACCTTGGGTGAATATAGTAAAGCAGAAATCGAAGGATATGTTGACTCTGATTATGTAGGTTGTATGGATTCCATAAAATCTATTTTTGGATATGTTTTCACTATGTTTGGCATATCAATTAGTTGGAAACCAACACTTTAGAAGTTTGCTGCCTTATCAACCATTTAAGCGGAATATATCTCCCTAACTGAAGTTGTAAATGAAACATTGTGGCTTGAAGATTTTGAAAAGGAGATGAAACTTCAAGGTCGAGGTATCATTGTTAAATATGATAGTCAAAGTGCAATACACCTGTCAAAGAACTCATCCTATCATGAGCGAACCAAGCACATTGATGTGAGACTACATTTCACCAGAGAAGTAATCGAGCGTGGAGAAGTCCAAGTGCTGAAGGTTTTGACGAATCATAATGTTGTTGATATGATCACCAAGACGTTTCCTAGTTGCAAGTTTTCCACTGTATGTAGTTGATAAAGCATCATGAAGAAAACTAGTTTGTTTCTTGTTGGTATAAGGTGTGTTCCAAGGTGGAGATTTATGGAATATTGGAACAAACCCTGGTACGAATAACATGTCGTCGAAGTCCGCTCACATGTTGTTATTTAATTGGGTCTTGTGCTATGGAGCCAATTATTTAAGTTAGCTTGTAAAGGGTAATTGTTAAAAATCCCATTAGGTTAGTCTGTTAGTTTTCTTATAAATAGCATATTAGTCTCTCATCTTTTGCATAAGAGAAAATAGGAAGATAAAACCCTAATTCAAAAGTAAGAGAGGTTGTTTGTTATTCTTGTGTACTTGTAATCTTATTTTAAGAGAAAGGAAAGAATAGAAGTTTATAACCAATCCTTGTTGTTATCCTTGATTATCCTAAACCCTAACCCTTGTAGGTTTCTTGATCATAAAGAAACCTATTATGCTTTGTTTCTAAGGTATACGATTCACAACAAACTTATCTTGAATTGCTTGATTTATATAGTTTGCTAAGTAGTGACTAATACAATTGATACCTATTATTATTCCATAAAATTTGTTCTTAATGCTTTTATACAATGGTGAGTGTTTTAATTGATTCCAAATTATGAATGATTACTTATGTTAACTTTGATAACTATATCTAACTTTATTGTTCAACATATAACAATGCTAAATATAGGGTGTTATTTGATTTTCGATATTAGGAATTAATGTGCGATAAAACCTTCTTTAATTACGAATTCACCTAAGATATTAAGGGATTATAATTTAAGAAGAGAGTTGCACACCAAGAAATTGGGTGTGACTATTTTGTCAGTTCATCGTGACAATTGTGATTCAGTTGTAGTGGTCATTAAGTGTGTCTGTGTGTGTGTGTGTGTGTGTATATATATATATATATATATATATATATATATATATATATATATATATATATATATATATATATATATATATATATATATATAGAGAGAGAGAGAGAGAGAGAGAGAGAGAGATAATCCCTGCAAGCTACTGAATTATAATTCCTTGATGATTTAGGATCCACTTATCATTGAAGATATTGGTTGATTGTCCAATGCCAGTAAACACCTAGCTACCAATTCAATCACTTTCTTGGCATATAGGAGGATTTTTCAAGCATAAATTAATTAGTACCCCACTTTTCTACTAAAAAAACTTGATCTAGGATAATACCGAATTTTAAAGATCCTATCCATTAAGGAGTGTGTTTTTATAACCAATCTCCAACTTTGTTTTCTCATTAATGCCTTATGAAGTAATTTAAAGCTATAAACCCCTTTCATACTCTATATCTTTAGGTATGTAACCTCCTTCAACTCATCCAGTAGATCTTTCTCTCATGCTCTTTCACATTTTTCATAATTTGACCAACATTCCTTTGATATTTTGACAACAATATAACAACTCATTATATAGTTTGGAATTGTTTGGGGATTTTTTTTTAAATAATCCACTTTAAAAAAAATACCAAAATAACATAGATTTAAAAAAAATTACCAAAGTGGCGTACATTTGGTATACATTCGCCATATGAATTGGCGAATTAGAGCAAAAAAATGACCAATTCGCCACACCATTTGGCTATTGGAATTTTTCTATCACACATTCACCACACCATTTGACGAATGTGTGTATATACTTAAGGGAATTCGTCACTTGATGTGGCGAATGTGTGCAATGTGATTAAAGGCATTCGTCATTTGGATTGGTGAATGTGTTACCTTGTGATTTTTTTCCTATAAATACATGTGCCCGGTTATCACTCGTTTACACCAAACTTCTCTCACTCCTTCCTTACAATCCTTTTCTCATTCATTCCTTTCAATCCCCCTCTCTCACAACACGACTTCTCCTCGTCCATATACATTTGCATCGACACTATCATCCTCAACATCAGAATAACCGCTTCCAGAATTTGATATTTTGAAGAAAATTGCTTTGGTGTTTTTCTCACCAACAAAGCCTCATTTGAAGATGCTGCTCTGGAACCCGCAAACTTTGAAACACTTGCATAGAGAATTAAACTGCTGGCTAGAAGGAGAAATCAAGCCTAAAGAAAAGAACATTAAAATTGAGAAGCGGGTTATGGAGTCTGGTGTGATAAAATGGAGAAAAGTGGTCAATGATGCGGGTGTTCTTATGATGATGTTAGGTCGAGATGAAGTTGTCTTGATGGTTGTAATAAGTTAGATATGTTGAATGTTCTAGTTGTTTTATTTATGTATGATCATGTTATAAATTATGTATTTTTTTTGTTTTATTTATGTATGTTCTTGTATGTGGTTGTAAGATTTTATTGGTATGAATGAAACGAACGAGACTTCTATTATAAATAGATATGGTTATAATGGTTTAAATTATGTCGTTGTGCTTGGTCCAACATTGAGATATTTTTTACGATTGTGTCCGGGCTGACGACATGAACTGCATAGTCTCACCATTTTGTTCGCCGTATCCATTTCTGTGCGAATACGCGTGCTGTTAGGACGCCCTTTTTCCTTTCTTCGCATGTTTTCATTGTGTCAAACTATTTCCCCTTGCATGTGGGTCAGTAGTCCTCATTTGCAACAATCGAAAAACTTTTATTGTAGACGTTGCAAAGATTATAGTGGATTACTTTTTAAAAAAAAATTCACATGTAATGGGTGATTAGACATTTGATTTATACCTTGTCATTTGAAAAGGTATAAAAAAAATAAAAATAAAAAATTGTATTTGTCTACTAAAAAAATGTATCTATCCCAAAGTGACGTGCTGGCGTGGCCACGTGTTGGTGGTAACCCACATAACAGCTGGGAAGACAACTATATATTGCCGCTTTGTTGTTGTTGGAGTTGGATGGATGACCCATCACGCTAACATTTGCTTTAAGCAAATCATGCTATGCTGACTTTCAATATAGCTACATTTTCTAAAAATATTTTCATTTTGATTACAAATTGGAATAGTCAATCTATAGTATAAATCAAGTCTTTTAATGTCACATAATAATTTATATAAATATATTTATTTATATTAAATATAATTTATATAAATATATTGTTAGTGTAATATTTGTAAACATGCATTAAATTATATTTTACTATAGTATTTATTTTTGCATTATTTTTAATATATCCACGTTTATTTATTTAGTGAAACATAATTTTTTTTATTTAATAGAGATTACATTTTATCTTTAAAAAAAAAAAAAAAAAAGTACATTTTATTAATCATAAAATGCTTTGTCCAAATAGATATGGGCCAAATTTTATTTTAAAGAATTTCTTAATGCATTCTAGACCCTTATGATACATCACATAAATTTTTTCAAATGTTTCTTGATATTGGAGATGTATATTCTAACACATCTATTTATGAATAATGTTGATATATTATGAAGATATATCTCCGAAATCATTTGAAACATTCAAAACATGTTACTCATAAGTTATTTACAATTGAATTGTTTCGTAGTTTCATCTTCGTGAATATTTTGAAGATGCATCTCCGGAATGTATCAGAACAAATATTTTTTCCAATAAGTTATGTATTTATGTTCAGAAGAAGTATAATTCACAATCCAAAATATATATATAAAAAATAGACGTACAAAATAGTAAGAGACTAATATTGGGTGTGCCGGAAATAAAATAACAATATATATAGAAAATGTCGTACAATCAAGATTCAAAATGTAGTAAAACCATCATCAAAGTAAAGTACAAAGTATATTACTACAACAAAATAATAACATACTACTATTATGTGTCTGACAACATATCATTTACCTCATCTATCTGCTTTGTCTCCTCGACCATCAATCCCCCTCGGTCCTACAACGATGTCTCCGACACAATAGTGTCCCCTGTACCTCCGTCATGATGGCATCTAAGACTCGCCTGACACCAGACCTATCAGGAAAGATACTCTCGTCAATGTCTACCCACACAATCTTCATTATACGATGACACTAAGGCAAGACATCACCAATATGATCTAGTTGAGTCTGCTCCTCCTCTAGTATCTCTCGATGAAATGATCTTGGTAGATCTTTTGAAACTTCCTGCACCATATATGGATGTGACACCCTGAAGAACCACCTGATGTACACCTCAACGTAGCTCCAGTCATTCGGGGCTATGGTAACTTGTGCCTCATCCAGTATCAGATGGCTCTCATAATCAGTAAATATCTCTTTTATTTGTCTACGACTCAAGGTAGGAGGAGCAGAGACAACAGGGTGTCTGGGGATGGTTTGAGTGTATCCGGAGTATAACACTATTTCGCTAAATGAATGCGTCTGGCGGTGATCCACATAGTCATTGAAGTGCATGTCCTCAGCAACCAAACAATTAAGATAGACTCTGAAAGGCTCGATCGTCTGGTTCCCTCTAAGTGGGATAAAAGTACAGGCACGCGGCATATCCTCAATGTACTCATCCACACTCGTCAGGCCAACAATGCGCGGGAAGTGCTTGAGGATCCAAGCCTGAAAAAAAAATTGGAACAAACGATTCATCAATAATGGTTTTGCAAATATGAAATGAATATGCTAAAAAAATATTCAAGGATCAAGAATTATTACCACCAGTAGTGTCATGTTGTCTGTGACATGTTTCATCTTCCACCGACATCTCTCTTTCAACTTTGAATAAAAATAGGTCAGGCAAGCCGTCCCCAATAGTACTCAGGGATCTGAGTGAGATCCAAGAAGTAACAGACATATGCAACGTTAGTATAAGTGGCGCTCGTGTCCAAAAAAATGAAAGTATCCCTCAAAATACGAGCCATGTGTACCATCACCTTCTCATAATCACCATGATCCTGATGTGTCCTAAGGATCCCATTTTCATATTTGTTCTTCAGGAACTCAAATCTAGCATTAACACCCCTGGTCATATCCACCTCCTCCATCATCATCCATGGATCAGACCTCAAATGCTCTACCATCATCTTGATTGCCTCGTCTTTGGTCATCCTCTCATGATCGAGGAATCTCCCCTCTGATCGGACGGAAGATGCAACAAACACGAGACATTGTCTAGTGTGATAAACATCTCACCATGCGGGAGATGAAACGAAGAGGTCTCAGAGTGTCATCTCTCCAATAATGCATTAAGAATCTCGTGGTTGACCAGAGTGTAATTGTTCATGCATAGGTCCTTCAAGCCAGATAAGAACAAAACCCTCTAAGGTCATTCCTCCTCCTGTTGAGGCAATGCAACAATCTTCTTCTCGTGGTTAAGAAACTTTTGAGGATCACGCTCCTGAAATTTGTTAGAAATAACCAATGTCAGGAATAATCAATGTCAGAAATTATCAATGTTAGCAATTAAAATTAACACATAAAAATAAAGAATCTAACTAATGCTACTTCTATGTCTCAGATATGTCTGGCAGTGTGGTTTAGATATAGAGGAAGTAAGGACAAATCATATGGACCTCCTCCAAAACCCTTTGCCTCGGCATTCGCAACAGCTTCACCCTACGAAGGTGATTGGATCAGTAGTGAGAGGTTAGTCTAGAACAACAACATCATCCGTAGGAGGTGACACCGGTGAATCCTGACGCATGCGGGAGGATGGGGAAGTGACGCATCAGATGGTAAATCTTGTCTCCTACTGGAACAAGAAGGTGGAGTGTCCTGAGGTGAAGTACGAGCCACAGGAATAGACGACGCCCCAGAAGCCGACACCTATGTCAGACTAGAGGTACTTGGAACCTTCGAAACCTCTGCTCCCTCCGAACAGATGTGTGCTGACTCATGTTGAGAAACCATGTCATGTCTCAGTCTGTCAACCATTATACTTATAAGTTAAAGTAACGCATATCATTAATGCACGCACACAGACAAGCAAGAAAATTTATAAAAAAAAAAAAACATACTGCAGAACTCATTAAGCTCACCCCATACTGTAGTCACACCTCCTCGGCGAAATTTTAAAAATATTCTTAAAATTTCTTAAAATTTAAATTTTGAAATGTCTCAAATAAAATTAATCTATCCATAATCTATGCTATATACTTACAATTTGTAAAATTAATTATATACTTGCACAATTTTTTTGGTAAAGCTCCACATAGACCGAAGGGACTGCAGATAACAGTCAATAAATACATCGGAAGCATAAAAACAGCACTATCAAACTCTCTGTCCTTCTTTACTTTCTGTAAACTGACTTTTACATTCCTCCCCTTCACTTTTATTGTTCTAGTGCAGCCCAGGACATGACACTAAAACTATAAGTTGGATTTTCCTTTTCTCCTTTTGTACAAAAATTATGTCCTTATTTACAGATTGATATGGGATGGCATCTCATGATAACACTATAAAACAGGCAACTATTTCACTGCCCCTCTAATGATGAAAAATTAAAACCCCTACCATTTCTCTTTACAACTAAACTATAGATATATACAAATTGTTAAGGCAGTGGAGAAATAAAATAGGAAGCTTGTCCCTGGCCCTTGGAGCAGCTATCTCACTTGTCATTCCCATTCCTTCTTTTAGCAGCAATTGAACTTGAATGCTTTAATGTAGGTTGTTTCCTTGGCGATGAAGGAATCAACGACTGGACCATACTCCTTATTCACATTGAAAATTTATATGAAATGAAATACAAGTTAGTTAGTTAATAAAATAATAATGAATGGTACAGTGTTAAACTTAAAACTGTTTATAAATCACAATCACTTATAAGTGTGACTTTAGAAGTAGTTATGATTTAAAGTCAAGCCTTTTTAATGATACGACGATTAAGATTAATTGAGTATAAAAAAACTTTACCCTGATTGTGTATATGAATTCAATGCTAATAATATGATCCTTGAAAAGAACACACGCAACACGAAATGCAGCAAATAATACCTGGTTTCTAAGTTCTTTGCTTGTTTGAGATGAACTGATTTCTTTGGTCTAGACACTAATCCACTGGAAATGGCGGTTGTTTTGGATAAACGAGCTGGCCAACTCATGTCTTCTGAACATTCACTAGATGCTAACTCAAGCTCATCAGAGTCATTTGTGGGTGTGGTGGCCACCTCCATACATATTTTTGAAGGGTCTAAAAGATATGAGGGACTTAACAATGGAGAATGTTTGCTTCCTATTTCTAACTGTCCCGTGAGGCTATCATCAGTTGTTAAGCTCTCATCCCTATTCATACTTCTAGAAGAAACTGATTCCCAGTCATCCTCATTTACATTTACCCCAGCATGTGAATGTGGCCATGTAGGTAAATTCCTATATACGCGTTCAGGATCAAGGCTTCGTCCTTTTAGCATGGATGCAGCCATTTTAGGGTCCTACAGAACCAAATCATTATTATGAATATGTGTTGCTATTGACATATGAGCTGCTGGAGATTGGAAACTATGTATTACGAGATCATTCTCTTCTATATCATACTTCAAAGATGTTTAGCATTAGTAGGTAGTAGTGAATTTCAAAATTTAGATATGTTTAAATCAACTTGTAATCATAATATTGAGGACAGTTTTTTGAAAGAAAAGAAAATACATATTTTCTCTTTAAAAGTTAGCTAAGCCAAATCTTCAATATATGAATTTATCAAAGTCATGTTTAATTAGGTTACCTCAATGCTATTGGAATCATCCTTCATCCTTGCTAATGTTGCCTTTAGACTAGCAATCTGGCAAAGAAGACGGTTGAAACAATCAATGACGAAAGTGAACAATTTGAAGGTATAGAGACTCGCGGTTCAATTCAGAAAAAATAAGGTAAGAAGAAAGAACCTGTTCTTTCAGCACTTTCACTTCGCTGCTACCTTTATTAACTCGTGCAGCACCTAGTTCAACAGTGGAGACCCTTTCAGCAAACTTAAGTGTACTGATAGTTTCTCCAAGAGCTTCAGGCTCCGGGCTAATATGAACAAACATGAGTGTCTTTGCTTGGCCTCCTGATAAGTATATGCATATACATAGACAGGATTCAGTTACATAATAGGTAACATAAGAAACAATACCAAAAGAAAGGATATGAACATACCAAGAGAGTCCTGAAGCAACTGAGTAAGTTTACTGTTACGGTAAGGAACATGTGATTGCTTTTGGGCAAGGGAAGCAATTACATCTCCTAAAGCGGAAAGCGATTTGTTAATATGTTGAGCCTCCTTCAGCCTATCTCCTATGACCTCAGATTTATCAACCCTCTCACTTCCTGCCAAATCAACTAGGTGGATACATCCACGTAGACTATTTCCTGATGTAAGCTCTCTTCCTTGAACATGAACTGTCAAGCAGCTGCAATTAGCACATCACAAGCTAGTACTGATTAATAAATATTATGGAGAAACGTACATGATAAACAAGATACTAAAGTATGTCGTAGTCTAGCACACTGAGATACTAGTTTATCTATTAAAGGATATACATAACAAGGGAAAAAGTACAAGGTTTAAAATTTGAGCTTAATGAACATGCACAAAGGATCTATCGCGTTTACCAAACATCACAACAAATATCAATATCTGCATAGTTATTAGACTGTTAAGATTTCAAAGAGTTAACTAAGACTATTTTTCTTTTGATTTATTTTGGTACAGCTAGAAAAGCTTCACTGATTAGCTTGATTAAGGAAACAAAACAGTGCTGTAAGTTGAAGAATTTAAGAGATGAACTTGATCTCCACACACCTATGAGAACGACTACTCCGAGTGTTTATTGCAGTAGCACCAACTGCCCGATTCTTTTGTCCCAAGTTCATCAACTTTAAGACATCGGCTATGGATGCAACCGAAACAAGGTTTGCATCTGGCACATTAATACCATTATGGGAGCTGTTGCAAATTTCTAATGTAAGCAAGTGTTAATGGATCACAGACAGTAGCTAGAGAATCATTAATTTAAAAAAATTAGTTAGTAGTGTTGATAAATTAATAAAAAGGATATCTTTTGTTAGAAGCATCGGTCATTAGCAGGTCTCTCACTTGCTCATTGTATATCTCAAGCATTTGGACAGAGATATCATAGTGAATTGTGCCTTTCCGTTGTTCTAAAAGATTGAAAAGATCCCTCAAAGCGCGGTAGTTGACACCAATTGTTTCCTCGGTAATATTGTTTGGTCCAGACTACATCAACAAATAAGATGCACTCAAGGAGTTATAACAATTCGTACAGTTTAGAAAGTCAAAACAGAGAGGGGGCAGCATTATTGTCTGATTCTTAGTCTTACCATTGTGTGTGTTTTTCCTGAGCCTGTCTGGCCATAGGCAAATATACAAACATTAAATCCATCCAAAACTGAACGAATCAGAGGTTGTGTATCTGAGAAAACCTCCCCTGCACGTAAAACATAAAGAGCATCCATCATCCATGAAGCAAACATGAGAAGTATAAGCGTCAAACTCCATTGAAATTTATATATATATATATATATATATATATATATATATATATATATATATATATATATATATATATATATATATATATATATGTTATTATGCATAGACTTATGAATGGCAAAAACATCCATAAGATAGTAAATTATGGGTCATTTTAGTCTCTACGTAGAATATTTTGCAACATTGTATCCTTTGGATTAAAAGGACAACAGAACCTACCTTGAGTTGCAGAAGGACCGAACACTTTGTTAAAAGTAAATATCTTCTTCACCTCTTTTCCATTCTTAGAAGGCATTATGAGTGAAATACTTTCTTCTTCTACATTACCGACAATGCCACAATTGTTTGGTTGCCCTTCTAAGGGGCGAACTCTACAGTACACCCTGATATTACCTACAAACATCTAAAAATGTTTTACTATTTATTCTCATTCAGAAAACTAAGAAGGAACTAATTATCATACACCGATAACAAATTGAGTTTCACCTTTCAAGTCCTGCATCTGATTGTATAACTTGCGGTTTTCTTCTAGAATTTTCTGATATCCTGAAGCAGCAGAATCTATTCTCTTCAGATGCCTAGCTAGATAGACGAAATCCTCCATGTATTTTTTATGTAGACAGTGCATTCCTTCTTTTGTTTGATGAACAGTCATTTTCAATTCCTGAGGATTGTCAATATCAAATTCATCACTTAATCTTTTACATTCCTGAATTAATCTAGCTCTAGTAAGGCCCTTATATACCATCATTTCATCCCACACTCATGCAGTATGCAACTTGAGTTACTACATATATTGCTTTACGTGCATGAGTTACCTGGATGTTTTCATTTTGCCTTTGAATTATGATTTGGCAGTTTTGATACTTCAAAAGCTGGCTACTTGATTCTTCACTGCCATTGTACTTCACACCATGATTTTGCCTTTGTTTGAGCTCTACATCATCATTTTCTTCCATCTTAAATAATTTATGAGACAAAATGTTAAGTCAAGTTGTTGCACCATAATATTAAGCAATTAATGAATACATTGGCTTGCAGAAATAGTGATTTGTGAAACAAATTATTTTGAAGAGTCTCTTTTGAAATCTAAATTTTACCTCTTCATCACCATCAACAGATTTTAAATTTGAATTCAATGCTTTAGATGGTGCCTTATCTTCTCGGGGTGTTATAGACTGCCACCAAAAAAGTTGTCATGAAACTTAGCAAGACATATAGATCAAATTTTGGGTGTGTATGTATGTGAATGCGTGCATGCAAAACACACCCACAGGGGAATTTTATTTTAAACAGTTTCACTGATATGAGGTTGGAACACACTGTTTGTTGTTGTATGGTGAGCACGCGACTTTCAAACTCCTCCATGACTTTACTAAGCAGAGATTCCATTATCTGACAAAAGACATTAATTAACTCTTTAGTGAAGAGCAAATTCTAAAAAGTCTCTTCCAAGAGGTGCGATGCAACATGTATATGTAGTATAGTTGATGAGAAGCAATAATCCTTACAATTGGAATATCTTCTTGCTTCTTATCATGCAAAATTTCACGAACTAGTGAGTACACGGAAGGAATAGAACTCTGCAGATATTAATTGAAAAAGTTATTCAGATAGATATGGACATATGGTACACTCATTCACAATAAATGATTTAAAAACCCAATCCCACATTGAACCAATAAGACTTCCAAGTCATGGTTCAAATACTGTCAGCTCATCACCGTTCAACTAGTTGAACCGTCTGATTTGGTTTGATCATAAAAAAATTGCTAGTCTAAAAAAAACAAAAGTATTCACTAACTAATTACCCCTTCACTGTGATCATGCAGTACAGCATCACTGTTTAAAGAGTGATCAGCCGGCCAACTATCTTTGTCGCCTATTGACTTAGCTCTTGACAAAGACCTTGTAAATGGTTCGAAGCGTTTCCTCACAACTTGTTTCTCAAAGCTAGGTGGTTTTGGATTCCCACCATATTTCCACAATCCATTTTTACCTCCCACTTTCCATTCACTATACGATTTAAGAGCTAAAACACAAATCACTATCCGTGAAGATTGCCCTCCCTGAAAAAAGAAATAAACCATGTTAAAGCAGGATAGAGTTACATCACAATAATGAGAATAATGTTGCATTGATTTCAAAGTACCAAAATTTCATGAACCCTATCGGACTTAAGCTATAATAGCGCACCTCCTCCAAATCAGAAGCTTCAAATGTTGGAAGCCCCATCTCCTTCACAGTTACTAGAAAATTCCTTACATTTTCAAAGTATTGATAAACAGATAATGCTGCCCCATCAGGAATATCATCAAAGTCACTTGGGGCTTCAACTACCTAACAATACACACAATGATTGTCACATAAACCAATCAATAAACACACAAATACCAGACACAAAGTAATCGAAACTATATGTGTCGAACACCAGTCATGTTACTAATCTGAATTGCAGGTGCTACATTGACAATAACTAACCAGAATCAATATCATATATATTAATATTGAAGATGAAGTAAAATCGTAAATCGGGATTCTAACTCCCATGTTGGTATATACCTTGGGAACAGCTCCAGGTTGAATTTTGTTGAGAGCATTGCAAAGGATAATGCCACTACGCAATGCAATTCTGAAATCTTGTTCAGAAGGTTCATCCACCATGTCTTTTCCTCCAACATTTCCAACTGTATCTCGCAGCCACCTAGCTGCTTCATTCCTTCTGGAAGCTACAATTCAACACCACACACGCACAAAGTACTATCTATGTTACTAACAATAGGATTGAATGAAAACATCGCGAAAGAATCGAAGAACGAAGAAATGCGATACTTACAAGCTTCTTGAGCTTTTCTTGTAGCCAAATTGATATCGCTTAATATACTACCATGTTTTTGAATAACGTCTTCAACAACCGATACAATTGAGAATGGCAAAGCTGGCTCTGTCGCCATTACTCCGCCTCAACAATTCAACAATTTTGAAAAACGAAAATAATTCAAGATTAAAAAACGATTAATTCTTTGAATTAATGAAACACCGTTCGTGATAATTCTTCTTAGCCAGAAAAGAGAAAAAAAAATTATTCTGTAACTAAATGCTCATGAGAATGAGAAAAATAATAATGAAGATGCAGACATTGGATTCTGAGAGAGCCTTTCTTTCTGTGTGGAAGGAGAAAGAAAGGCAAGGAATTGTAGAAAGAAAGTGAAGAGAAAGAAAATGGTTTTTGAATTTTTTTTTCTTTCTCTCTCAGTTTCCCTCGGTTATTTTTTTTTCCCTCTGGT